>JAGXJF010000094.1:0-333572 GCA_019208055.1 Stipa capillata | reverse complement strand
CTGACACTAAATTAAAATACGGAACAGCTTAATTTTGACAATGTTACTGAATGAAAAGCTTAGTCATAATGCATGCGTCCTCTTGGCAGATATTCCTGGTACCAATTATTTAAGATGCTTGGGGAGTGCTCTGGTGCAACTCTAAAATGACTCATATTGCATGCGAGCTGATTCCAGAATCGCAAAGATTAGCTTACCTCCTAATCTCTACTATCCCTATTCTAATTAATTTTAATGTGCAACTAATTTTGGAACAGAAATTTGGGTTTACTCGCAGGGGTTCCAGAATAATATTTTGAGTACTTAAGGTAGTCTGGAGTGGCTTGTTTTGGCTAAATAGAACCCTAACCGAACAGACTAACTTAGTTAGCTGAGCTGACACTAAGTGCTATTAGCAGCTGGCTTTGCGCCTTCCCTATTGGAAAAAACGGGTTCCAGCAGCAGCACAGATGGCTTTAAGGCTTGGTCTGAAACGGTCACCCGAACCAGCTACTCAGCTCACTCAAAGCTCATTCAACTCACTCCCTCCCCTACCCCAGGCTGTGGCGGCGGCTGTTCAGATCAGGGCGCAAGGGAGAGCTGGTCGGCAGCTAAGGGAGGAAGCTCAGCCTTGCCGCGGTAGCTAGAGGAGGCGCGGCAGGAGAGGTTCGGCAGCTGCGCCCAGGAGAAGGGGCTTCGGGTCCTTGCCGCAGCTACTGGATCAGAGCGCGGCAGGGGGCAGGGCTGGGGCTGGTGCGGCAGCTCGATTGGGAAGCGGCAGATGGCTGCGCGGCAGGGCCTGGGCTTGCCGCGGCAGCTGGGTTGGGGCGGCAGAGGAGCTCTGGAGTTGCCCCTTTTTCTAATATTGACTCACCTTGGTTGATTCTGGGTTCGGGAGCTGCTGTGTTGAGTGATTCCAGAGGGTTTGGGTGAGGCGTGGTTGAGCTAAGGAGGAGGAGATGGTGGGGGTTTGAGGAAGCAATGGGGAGCTCGGCTGGTGTCTGAGCAGGGCGAGCCCGGCTTGTCCTTTTATAGGCATGCGGCGGGAAGGTCACCATGGCCGGCGCAGAGGCTCACTGGAGTGCCGCTGTTGCTACACCGCCGGCGACTCGACGGTGAGTTAAGGCGGTCTGAAGCTCCAGGGAGAACGAAAGACGTCTTGGGGTGAGGTGGCGGGCAAGGTGCTGCTCCGGTGAGACGACGACTCGGCGAGGTGAGTAATGGCGAGCGTTGAGCTGGAGGGAGATGGGATGGCCACAGGGGAAGATGGTGGGACGTCTGAGCTCGGCTGTTGCTCGGATTTGGCTCGACGGTGGCCGGCGTTGCGAGGGGAGCAGCGGTGCATGCTGTGGAGCGGCATGGGAGGTGTCAGAGCTCGGCCAGCAAGCACCCAGGGTGGCATGAGGTGCCATTGCGTGCTCCGTGGTGATTGGTTATACTTGAACACGTCAAAGGGTTGGATTGACGCTTTACTGAGGAGCTGCAGGGATGGGTTTGAATGCATGCTGTGCAGGGTCAGAACGTGAGTGCCATAGTAGACATGACATTGGTTTTCATGGTGCAAGGATGAGACGAGAGCTACTAGAGAGGGTTAAATGGGATTGACTGGTAACAGCAGGGTGGACTGTGTGCTCATTGAATTTTTGGGACAGCTCATGCAAAGAGTGCATGGCGATTCACGCGAAGAATTTCTTAGGGTCAAGGTGCTCGGTGCTTGATGATTCAGATTTTTACTCCTGACATGCTCATTATTTTATGCACTGAGGTTTCTAGAGATGCAAAGAATATTGTGTTTATTTCTGGAAATTTTCAGAGACCTAATTGTAAGGGTGCAGCCATGCATTTTTAATACTATGGTTTATTAATTTCACACCTTGATATTTTTAAACTGGACACTGTTATTTATGCTATATATGGATTAGATATGTTGTTAAGATGTTCTATGATTTCTTCAGAATTTTTGGAGAATCCGAGGAGTGGCGGATTTCCCGATTAGGGTTTTATTTGACCGAGTGCGTGTGTGCGGGTGTTGGTGCATTGGGTTTGATTGATGACAGAGCGGGCGGTGGAATTAGGGTTTTGTGTATGCGTGTTGGTTTCGGTCGGATTGGGCTAATGCAATGATGTTAATACGAGGTTAGAAAAGTTAGGGCGCGACAAACCTACCCCCCTTAAGTCGAATCTCGTCCCTCGAGATTCTACAGATTGGAATAGGTGAGGGTATCTGTCCTGCAGAAAATCTTCTCTTTCCCATGTAGCTTCTTCTTCGGTATGGTGATCCCATTGAACTTTGTAAAATTTTATGTTCTTATTCCTTGTCTTCTCTCAGCGCTTTCCAGAATTTTAACTGGTTGCTCTTTGTAAGTGAGGTCCTTGCCAATATCCTATTCTTGATACTGCACTTGTTTCGTCGGTGGCTCATGCACTTTCTTAACTGAGATACATGAAATACATTGTGGATTTCTGATAGCTCTGGAGGTAGTTCTAACTGATATGCTACCTGTCCTCGTCTTTCCTCTACCTTGAAGGGTCCTACAAATCGCGGTGCTAACTTTCCTTTGACGTTAAACCTCCGCGTTCCTTTGAGAGGTGTTACTCGTAGGTAGACATAGTCTCCGGGTTTAAAGACGATATCTCGTCTCTTGGAATCAGCATAACTCTTTTGCCTTGACTGTGCTATCTTAAGTCGGTCTGGATAAATCTAACTTTTCTCTTCTGCGTCTTGGAGAATGTCTGGACCAAAAATCTTTCCTTCTCCGGTCTCTGACCAATTCAAGGGCGTTCTGCATTTTCGTCCATAAAGCGCTTCGAAATGGTGACATCTGTAAACTTGCTTGATAGCTATTGTTGTATGAGAATTCGGCATACGGCAGGCTATCTTCCCAGCTATCACCGTACGTTAAGGCACACGCTCTTAACATGTCTTCCAAAATTTGGTTCACCCGTTCCGTTTGTCCATCCGTCTGTGGGTGGTAGGCGGTGCTGAAATTCAATCGAGTTCCCATGGCTTTCATGCAGTTGTTCCCAAAATCTGGAGGTAAATTGGGTACCTCGATCTGAGATGATTCGTTTGGGTACTCCGTGCAAGCTGACTATTCGAGCTAGGTATAGCTTGGCCAGTTGATCACCTCGGTGCGTGGTCTTGACCGGCAAGAAGTGTGCCACTTTGGTCAACCTATCGACAATGACCCATATAGAATCATTTCCCTTTCTTGTCTTTGGTAATCCAACGATGAAGTCCATGCCGACTTCATCCCATTTCCATTCAGGCACTTTAATTGGTTGTAGTAGCCCTGCAGGCTTTTTGGTATTCTGCCTTGACACGTTGGCATATGTCGCATCGGGCTATGAAACTTGCGATTTCGCGCTTCATTCCATGCCACCAGAATTCCTCCTTTAAGTCCTGATACATTTTTGTGCTTCCGGGATGTATCGAATATCGGGATTCATGGGCTTCCTTTAGAATTAGGTCCTTGAGCTCCTTACAAGCGGGCACACATAATCTATTTTCAAACCACAGAGTGCCCTCTTCATCCTCTCTGAATCCACTTGCTTTTCCTATCTTCATTTTCTTTTTGATGCCTTCTATACTCTTGTGTCCTTTTTGGGCATTCTTAATTTGTGCCACGAGAGAGGGGGTCACTTCTAAGGTGGCTACATATCCTTTACTGGCCATCCCCAGATTAAGCTTCTCAAATTCCTTATATAACTTGGGTTGTGTCGTAGGAATTAAAGCATTTATTAAGGCTGGCTTCCGGCTAAGGGCATCGGCCACAACATTTGCCTTGCCTGGGTGGTAGTGAACTCCAAGGTCGTAATCCTTAATTAATTCCAACCATCTTCTTTGCCTCATGTTGAGGTCTGACTGAGTGAAGATATACTTTAAGCTCTTGTGGTCGGTGTATATTTCACAGCGGTTTCCAATGAGGTAATGCCGCCAAAGTTTTAGGGCATGAACCACTGCGGCTAGCTCTAAATCATGAGTTGGGTAGTTCACTTCATGGGGTCGTAATTGTCTGGAAGCATACGCGACTACCTTTCCATCTTGCATAAGCACGCATCCAAGTCCATGTCGGGATGCATCACAATATATGTCAAAGTTCTTCTGGAGATCGGGTAATGTTAGCACGGGTGCTGTCGTTAACCTTCGCTTTAATTCTTGGAAGCTATCTTCGCACTTTTGCGTCCATTCAAACTTTTGATTCTTCTTCAACAGCTGCGTCATGGGTCGGGCTAACTTTGAGAATCCTTCGATAAAACAGCGGTAGTATCCCGCCAAACCTAAGAAGCTTCGAATTTCAGTTACAGTCCTTGGTGGCTTCCAGTCGAGCACATCTTTTACCTTGCTCGGGTCTACAGCTATTCCTCCTACGGACACTATATGTCCGAGGAATCCAACTTCTTTTAACCAGAACTCGCATTTGCTGAATTTGGCATAAAGCTGGTGCTTCCTAAGTGTTTCCAACACTGCTCGTAGGTGTTGCTGATGCTCTTCATCTGATTTAGAATATACCAGGATATCATCTATGAACACTACTACAAATTTGTCCAAATATTCCATGAATACTTTGTTCATTAAGTTCATAAAATATGCTGGGGCATTAGTTAATCCAAAGGGCATGACGGTATATTCATATAGCCCATATCGAGTTGTGAAGGCAGTCTTGGGTATATCCTGCCCTCGGATCTTAAGCTGGTGATAACCTGACCTCAAATCTATCTTAGAAAATACTCGAGCTCCATTCATCTGATCGAATAGATCATCTATCCGTGGCAGAGGATATTTGTTCTTAATAGTGACCTCATTCAGAGCTCTATAATCCACGCACATGCGGAGAGTCTTATCTTTCTTCTCAACGAATAGTACCGGCGATCCCCACGGCGATGCACTAGGTCGAATAAAACCTTTTTCTTCCAATTCCTCCAATTGTTTCTTTAGTTCTACTAGCATATCGACAGACATCCGATAGGGTCTCTTGGCTATAGGTGCCGTTCCGGGCACTAATTCAATGATGAATTCCAGATCTCGGTCCGGTGGCATTCCGGGCAATTCCTCAGGAAATACATCAGGGTATTCCTGTGCCACTGGGACTTGGGCTAACTCAGGTGCGGTTATGTTGTTCAGGGTACTGGGTTGACGAGAGGGGGATTTGGGAGTAAACTTAACTGTCTCTCCTCGGACATTGGTAAGGGTAACTGTTTTGGTTTCAAAATTTATATTACCCTTATTTTTAGGTAACCAATCCACTCCTAGAATCACATCTATATCTTCTGATACTAGGACAATTAGGTCGGCCAGAAATTCTACCCCCCTTATGATGATGCTTACATCCTTACAATAATGCTTAGCCTTAATCACTGATCCTGGTGTTCGGACTCTCATGGGTGTCCTCATTGGGTGAACTTCGATTTGGTTTTTATCAACAAATTGCTTTGAAATGAATGAATGCGAAGCTCCAGAATCAAATAAAACAGTTGCTTGCACTGAGTTAACAGGGAACGTACCCATCACTACGTCGTGGGCATCCTGAGCTTCTTCCGCATCAACGTGGTTCACGCGTCCTTTGCTGTAACTGGGCGCTCCCTTAGTTCCTTGGCTCGGGTGGACATAGCATGTTCTTGACGCGGGCGCTGGTCGGTGGGTTCTTTTGCCTTCTTGGGACACTCACGGGCGAAGTGTCCAGGTTCTCCACATGAATAGCAGTTGGTTTTTCCTGGGTTTTGATTTGCACCTCCGGGATGATAATTCCCAGTGGGTCCCCTCTGATAGTTCTGAAAGTTACGGGTGCTGAATTGGGGTATGGTAGGGATGGTCTTGTATTGTTGAGGTGCTGAATACCTATGCTTCAACTTCTTCTCGTAACGGGGTCGTTTATGCTGTTCCCTTATCTCAGCTGTCTTGGCGTTCTTGCGCTTCCGGTTGTCCATTAATCCTCGGCGCTTATCTTCCACATTCAGGGCGGCGTTGACTAAATCCTGCAACTCGGTGAACTTTTGCGAGGCTAGCTGGTATTGGAGAATCTGTTGCAGTCCCATTCATGAATTTCTCCACTTGAGCACTCTCGGACGTCATCTCTTCACCTGCATACCGAGCTAACTGAGTGAACTTATGAAGGTACTCAGTTACCGACATCGTTCCTTGCTTGAGATCAAGGAATTCCTTCTTCTTAATTCCCTATCAGGCTCGCTGGGTATGTGATGCTTGCGGAACATGTCTTTAAACATGTCCCAGGTAATGTCCGTGTGTCTTGGTTGGGTACTCCTGATCCTTTTCCACCATGCGGCGGCGGGTCCTTGTAAATATTGGGGAGCGTAGAGTACTTTTTCTTTGTCGTCGCACTTTGGCTACCTCCAGTTTTTCTTCCATAACCAACAGCCAATCGTCAGCGTCTAATGGTTCCGTCGAGCAGGCGAAGACGGGTGGGGAAGTCCTCTGAAATTCTGAGAGTCTATTTCCTTTTCCAGACGAGTTACCACCTTGCATCATTAGTTGCACTGCTGCGTTGGTGGCTAGACAAGTTTGTCCCAGCATCTTTGAACATTTCAGCTGGCGTTGGTTCAGCCGGCGGAGGTGGTGGTGGTGGGTGGTCAGATTCCACGCAGTTCTGACCTTGGTCTTCTTTGTCTTCTGGGGTAGGAGTTTTCATACGGTTATTATTCTGGGGCTTGTTATTGCGTGCCTTAGCATTCCGGGAGTTAACTGATGTTTGGGAGTGAGTTGGAATCACAGGTGGTAGAGCATTTTTTTGTGCTTCCGCTGCCTTCTTCCGTGCTGCGGAGCTGAGGGATTGATGACTCATCCTCACTTTTTAACTGTAATAGCACCGGTTGTTATATCAGATGTTTGCATTTTAATAGCAAGGGGGTAAGAGGGAAAAGCGGGGTTTCGGGGCGGCGCTGAAACTGATTGCATTAAGATGAATCCAAACGGTTGGGGTAAGCCAACCAAGAAGCAAATAAAACACCGAAACAACACACATAATTTAACAGTAAATGTGCCTAAGGGCACTTGTACAATACACATATTTTGTGCTTAGGCACAGGGCTAAGCCCTATTACAAACAATAGAAAATAGGTTCCTAGGCTTATTATTAATTGGGATGGCTATTCCACTCCACTTAGTCCACCTGGTCTACGTCCAGGCTGGAGGGCTGGGTCGCGGGTGTCTCTCCGCGAATGTCTCCATTCTCGGATGGCACCGGGGTGCTTCGGGGTGTAGAGGGGTTCCTGCGACGATGCGCGGCTCGGGTGGAGGCCGCGTATGCCGAGAACAGCCTGAGGTATTCAGGGGAAAGGGCAGGGAAAGGGTTTCCATCCACCACTACGGGTATTCCTGCTAGGGGTGGATCTCCGGATACTGAGGGGTGAGCAGATGTCGAGGTGGAGGCTCGGGCACGAGATCTTGGCTGAACGAGGGGAGTGGCTTGCTGGGTCAGGGTGAGAATATCGATGAGTTGGATAAAGACTTCGGTCATGGCGACCAGGTACCGGGTGAGGTGCACCACGGCTACATCTTGCTCTTCTTCAGTACTGACGAAGGTTGGATTCTCTCCCAGAGCGCGGCTGGGGTAGAACCGAAAGGCTCTGCAGTTCATGCTTGGAATCATCTGGTGGAGACGGGAGACAGCCTCCCATGCAGCCACCTGCATGGATAGGTCGGGGTCGGGCACCGGTCGGCCCATGAAGTGGAAGTTTGCCTCGCTGTTGACACCGTCTTGGTAGACGTGTACTTCAGCCCAGTACACATGCGCGTTGGTGGTCTCCTCCCGATAGACATCATACTCAGGTCGCTGGGAGGCTCGTAGAGCTCTCTGGGCGACCGTCCACAGGATATCTACAAATCCCGCTAGCTCAGAAAGCGGTGGTCTCATTGTAAAGAGTTCCACGGGGCATAGCTTCTTCTTGAGGTGCTGGAAGGAAGAAGAGAGAAATCTAAGGTTGTTGGCTTCAGGAGCAACTAGGGATGGTGAGGTGAGAAATGAGACCCTGGGTATTTATAGGGCAAAAGGAGGGGTAGCTTTATGTCGGGACAAGACGCTTATCTACCCTCATTACTGAGGGACGACCGAGACGTCTTATCCTTTCTCGGGCTTCGCATTTTGAAAGACAGGTGAGAGGGATTTGCGGGTACGGACAGAGTAGATTTTTAAAACACACTAGGCCAGGTGGGCCATTTTATTTATTAGAGGGACACGAGGCAACCCTAAGGGGTGTCGTGTACCACCTAGCACACACATACATAGCTCAGAACATTACACATGTCACACATACAGCTAGCGACCACTTATTTATTTTACACGTCGCTAACTAGGGGTAGACTACTACACAACCCTACGACCTACGACGTGATCTGAACCTCTTCGTCTTCTTCAACTGGCTCAACCTCCTCTGGGTCTTCTTCCTCCTCAGAATCCTCAACCATGATGGATCCTCCAATTGGCGTCGGGCTCGGTATGGTTGGGATGACTCGAGAAGTCACAGCTCCAGTCGTGAATCGGCTGAGGTACTCACGGGCGGTGCGACGTCTCTTGGGTGGAGGTGGCTGCTCGCTCACCACCTGAATATCACGGGGCTCTGGCGGGGCTTCGGTGGCGGTGGTAGTCCCTCCCGGTGGATTGGGAGCCTGCGTCGGGAGTCTGGTGGCTTGATCCAGTAGAGTCTTCACTCGCTGTAGCTCCTTGCGCACATCTTCTAGTTCCACTAATGCACAGTGGAGCAGGGAATCCTGTGCCTGCACGTAGTGAGCTAGGTTCACTACCGCAGGGTCGTTTTCCGCCAAAGGTGGAGTATATCGGCGGATTTCCTCCAGTATTGGATACGCTGGGATATATCTTGTAGCTCTGAACATCCCCATTTCTGGCATCTCATGGCGAAGATGCACCAATGCCTTATAGGCTACTAGGTGCACTGCCTGACTATATGTCCAGCTGCAGGGTCCCACAAAACTGTATGTCTGATTATTTGCATTTCTCAGTCCGACGATGAGCACTCTTGCCCAGTACTCATTGATAGTATCTGACTTTTTCTCCAAGAAAACGTGGTACTCCGGGTAGACACCGAATCCACATCGCTCCAGTGCCTCTTGCAGCAGTCGGGGACATCCTTCAGCATTGGGGGCACAAGTTTCACCATACAGCAGCTCCATCGTTCTAACCTATAAAATTTTCAAAATCAAAATGTGATGAGTTTTGAATTTTCCAAAGTTTTACCTGGAATAGATAAGCTTTTAGCAAGGATAAGGATACTAGACTTGTTTTCACAAGGGTTTGTTTTTCAAAGATTTTTGGAAAATATTTTTGTCCTAGGTTTGCTTAACGGCCATGCTAACTAGGGGTTCCTACAGTCAGTATGGCTCTGATACCAAGCTGTCGCGCCCCCGGTTTTAAGGCCGGGTGCGCTCCTGTGATTACCGTACCGGTCCCTGAATCCGTAGCCGGTACGCACAAGAACTTGATAACATCGTCACACAATACCGATTTTATTACAATACAAGCCATTAAGGTCTTTTAACACAACAAGGCCTATTGGCCGAATAAAAGTATTGCAGCGGAAAATAAACACACGTAGATAGACCCATCAGTATGCCAATCCCTCAGGCAACTGACTGGGGTAACGCCCTAGCCCTCGTAGTCGGTGTCCTCCTCGTCGAGGCAGAATTCTTCTTCTTCTTCTGGCCAAATCAACAAGCCAGGTGAGTACATTGAATGTACTCGCAAGCTATTCCCACCGGGAATAATATACGGCGATATTTCATGCAGGGAATAGCAATGTAAACAGCTCTAGTCTAGTTCAATGGTTGTGCGGAATAACAAGCTTTTATATAAATACAAATACAATAGATTCGAATGCGGATTTGTAAAACTCAAAATAGAGTTACCGATCCTTTTTCTCTTTTACCGTCGAGACGGCTCCGTCCATACTGCCCCGGCAGCATGACTAGCGTCTCGATCCATTGCTCAGCCTGCATTATCCTGGATAGTGCAGCTAGCGTCCTTAGAACGATACTCAGCCTCTGTTATCCCGAATAACATGGCTAGCTTCTGCTTGACTCCAGGCTCAGCCCATACTGCCCTGGACAGTATGGCTAACCTTCTCTCCTGCAATTCCTTGCTACCAGCCTGTAGCGTAAATTGCGCACTGTGGACACGTCGTGCCCACGTCCTTAGTCCCTTTTCCCATCTTTCGCAAACAAAACCTGGTCTAACCAGTGTGTGGCCTTGCCAGTTCATGTCCATGACCGAGGATGCGGCTATTCGAATAGTTTTAAACACTCTGCAGAGGTTGTACGGCTTTACCCACAAGATGTAAACTCACCCCTTTTGCCGAGCGCTAACGATACACTGCACAAAGTGTATTGGCAGGGTGGTTACAACGGGACCGTCGCCCGCTTCCATACTAGAGTTGGACCCGCTAGGTGAATACCCAAGTTTGCGTGCCCCGGATACCGAATTCCGGACACCAAATTGGGGCTTTCCACCTTTGTGTCGATCAACACCCAAACGCTACGCGGCAGTGGATCTCTAGGACTTTTAAGCACCTAGCCACGACTCCTAACTTCCTAAGGGTCCAAACCCTAATACTTGCCGGGGTACCAAGTCAAGTCCTTCCCATAAAGGACATGTGGACGCACGATGGTGGAACTGGTTTAGCGGCACTTTAGGCTCGGTCCTTAACTGATCCGAACAAGACTCCATCCCACAACTCACGATCGTCCTCGACGATGTGCCATTATCAATTCCTCTACAGCCCCCGGCTGCTCCTAACATTCTTGCCCGGATCCAAAACATCTCCGATTTTGTTTAGGGTCTCGCCAGACCCTTCTTTCAGAAGTCACCTCGGATAACCCAGTACATCCGAGGGTTTTATTTCTTGTACCATAATAGGGTTTTCAAAATTTTGGGTAAAACTTATTTTAACTATAGCAGGGCTAAGCGGGGCTTACAGCCTATAACCCTAATATCTCTGTCGACCCGGGAGCGGTCGACTAATATCCCTAGGGTTTCAAGGAAGTTTGGTCCTAAGCTTAGTGCAGCTACTAGGAGTAACTAATACTAATAAAATAACGTGATATTAAAATATAGCATGCAGGATTTGCAAACAAAAATAATAACGTTCATAAATATAGGATTCGGCATGATCAAGATGGGAATGCTTGCCTGGCAGGTCCTGCTCCTGTTCTGCACGCGAGGGTGACGCCGGTTCCTCCTGACGCACGTACGTCTCTCCGTCAACTACGCGTCGGTTAAAAACAACGAATAAAAAAAAGATCCAACATTCCGATAAAATCAACAACATGCAAAATAAAAACACTAGCGGAACTATTATGATTTTCGGAACGATTGAAAAAAAAATCTAATTAGGGTTTTGCCTGAGTATGCACATGTTTTAATTATTAGGACAAAAAGGTAATCCTAGGATACTGCCACTAAATTAAATACGGAACAGCTCAATCTTGAAAATGCTTCTGGATGAGTAGCTTAGCCATAATGCATGCGTTCTCTTGGCAGATATTCTTGTACTAATTATTTAAGGTGCTTGGGGAGTGCTCTGGTGCAACTCTAAAGTGAATTTATATTGCATGCAAGCTGACTCCAGAATTACAAAGATTAGCTTACCTCCTAATCTCTACTAACCCCATTCTAATTAATTTTAATGTCTAATTAGTTTTGGAACAGAAATTTGGGTTTACTCGCGGGGTTCCAGAATAATACTTTGAGTATTTAAGGTGATTTGGAGAGGTTTGGGCTGACTAATTGGAACTCTAACCGAATAGACAATTTGTTAAACTGTTGAGCTGAGCACTAAGTGCTGCTAGCAGCTGCTTTTACGCCTCCCTTACTGGGAAAACGAACTCCAGCAGCACAGGCCCAAAAGCTAAAGGCCATGGACCGAATGGGTTACTCGAATTAATTAGCTCAGCTCACTCCAACCACCCGTCTCCTACCTACAGCTGCGGCGGCTGCTCTGCTCAGACCGTGGCGCAAGGGAGAGCTGGTCGGCAGCTAAGGGGGGAAGCTCAGCCTTGCCGCGGCAGCTAGAGGAGGCGCGGCAGGAGAGGTTCCGGCAGCTGCGCGCAGGAGAAGGTGCCTTGGCTCTTGCGGCGGCTACTGGACCCGAGCGCGGCAGGGGTTGTGCGGCAGGGCCTGGGGCCTGCGGCGGCAGCGCGGTTGGGAGCGGCAGAGGGGGCTGTGGCAGAGGGTCTGCGGCAGGGCCTGGGCTCGCCGCGGCAGCTTGGTTGGGGCGGCAGGAGAGGTGTTCTGGAGTTGCTTTCTTTTCTTTTTCTTTTTTTTTCTAATTTGCTCACCTTGGTTGATTGCTGGGTTCGGGAGCTGCTGTGTTGAGTGATTCCAGAGGGTTTGGGTGAGGCGTGGTTGAGCTAAGGAGGAGGAGATGGTGGGGGTTTGAGGAAGCAATGGGGAGCTCGGCTGGTGTCTGAGCAGGGCGAGCTCGGCTTGTCCTTTTATAGGCATGCGGCGGGAAGGTCACCATGGCCGGCGCAGAGGCTCACTGGAGTGCCGCTGTTGCTACACCGCCGGCGACTCGACGGTGAGTTAAGGCGGTCTGAAGCTCCAGGGAGAACGAAAGACGTCTTGGGGTGAGGTGGCGGGCAAGGTGCTGCTCTGGTGAGACGACGACTCGGCGAGGTGAGTAATGGCGAGCGTTGAGCTGGAGGGAGATGGGATGGCCACAGGGAAGATGGTGGGAAGTCTGAGCTCGGCTGTTGCTCGGATTTGGCTCGACGGTGGCCGGCGTTGCGAGGGGAGCAGCGGTGCATGCTGTGGAGCGGCATGGGAGGTGTCAGAGCTCGGCCAGCAAGCACCCAGGGTGGCATGAGGTGCCATTGCGTGCTCCGTGGTGATTGGTTATACTTGAACACGTCAAAGGGTTGGATTGACGCTTTACTGGAGAGCTGCAGGGATGGGTTTGAATGCATTGCTGTGCAGGGTCAGAACGTGAGTGCCATAGTAGACATGACATTGGTTTTCATGGTGCAAGGATGAGACGAGAGCTACTAGAGAGGGTTAAATGGGATTGACTGGTAACAGCAGGGTGGACTGTGTGCTCATTGAATTTTTGGGACAGCTCATGCAAAGAGTGCATGGCGATTCACGCGAAGAATTTCTTAGGGTCAAGGTGCTCGGTGCTTGATGATTCAGATTTTTACTCCTGACATGCTCATTATTTTATGCACTGAGGTTTCTGGAGATGCAGAGAGTGTTGTTAATTTCTGGAAATTTTCAGAGACCTAATTGTAAAGGTGACATTTTTAATACTGCGGTTATCAATTTCATACCTTGATATCTTTAAACTGGACATTGTTATTTTATGCTTTATTTGGATTAGATATGTTGTTAAGATGTTCTATGATTTATTCCAGAATTTTCGAAGAATCCGAGGAGTGGCGGATTTCCTGATTAGGATTTTATTTGACTGAGTGCGTGTGTGCGGGTGTTGGTGCATTGGGTTTATTGATGACAGAGCGGGCGGTGGAATTAGGGTTTGTGAATGCATGCGGGGTTTGGTCGGATTGGGCTAATGCAATGATGCTAATACCAAGTTAGAAATATTAGGGCGCGACAAGTAGACACTCCAAGAGTAACAGATTCAGCAGCAACAATTCTTGGAGGAACCAATGCTCTTTTCTCTGAGGCTCTAACTCTTAGGAAGATTGGCTTTTGTTCAGAGGGTGAGAGGCTTGCAACGGTCGAATATGATTCATTGGTTTGAGTAGGGTTGAGGTCGGAGACCTCCCCTGGTCCCCTATTTATAGGGTTCACAGGCACCTGACCGTTACACTGTTGCCACGTAGGATTGAGTGAGTTACCGGTGACAGACACCGGTGACACAGCCAGTCACAACGCATAACTATAACCGGCTTAGGCAGATCGACACCTGTGTCACCAGAGGCACACATAGGTGAACCCTTAACTGACGTAGCCTAATTACTCAGCCCGATCTTGGCACATCACATGCCCTCAGCGCACAATTAACTCTGATCCCTAATAAGGAGAGAACCTCCAACAGTCTTCTGACTCAGTAGACTAATTATTGCAGTGCAGATCCCTTAGCATTTACAAGCTCTCCCTTGGTACAGAGAGTACCTGAGTCATAGAGTGCTAGACCACCTGTGACACAGCTGTGTCACACAGTGACTCTAACCTCTAGGGTTTTTCTACCGCTAGCACTGCAGAATGCTAGCACAAGCCAGTTTCACACTTGTGCAAAATTGTTGATACAGGGCCACTGACCTCAAAGCATCAGTGCCACTGTCTAACACCCTGAGCATTGAGTAAAAGAACCTCCATAGATCATTACTACTTCATCCCTCTTGATAGTACGGATGATTCCTATGGACTCAAGGAAACTAGTAAATCTAGGCTTTACCTGCCACCAACTGCAGTCACGGCCCTTGACGCATCAAGCTACCGTCACCTTGCTTGCAACTCCTTGCACAGCACCGGCTTCCTCACAGCTATGACACAGCTGCCTAGCACAGTCATTCCCTTGTCCTGGAAATCACTTTTGTACTTTTGGGTGGTCATCCTTTCCTCGATGACCCTTCTTTCTGGAACCTCTTAAACCTACTTACACTCATTGTAAACATTAGATTCCAGTTTGAGTTGCCATTAACCATCAAAACCAATTAGGGGCCTAGATGATCTTTCAGCAGCTAACTTTCCACCTCAAGCTTATGTATGGATGATGATCAACCACCATAAGATGCCACACAAGCACCTTACTCATTAAGGTGAAACATGAGTCAACATATGAGGTGTCAAGCCATTAGAATAGTGATCCATCCCTACAGGAGTTGAAGAGCCTATAAATAGAGCTCCATATGAATCTCATTCATCACACCACTATAACCCAAGTCTCATACAACCAAAGTAGAAGAAGAAGGCCAACTAGAGAAGAGCTTAGAATCAGGAATAAAAAAACCAAGACAGCGAGGAGGAGAAGGCGACTCTCGAAGAAGCAGGAATCCAGAAAACCAAAAGAACAAGTTTCAGGGTTCTTGCTTAAGGTAGATGAGAGGAGGAGTTAAGAGTTTAGAAGAAGAAAAGTAATACCCAATCCTCTGTAGAAATATTTTGCGTTTGGTTAAATCAAAATCCCTAAGATCAAATCTAAGCCGCATGTTCATATCAGCATCATAAATTAGATGGACTAGATATAAGGGGCGAAGAAATCGGAGGCGGTGTTTGAGGCAATGGAGTAGAAGAGCGGCGGCGGCAATGTCCTTAGGAGAGACCGAGTAGAAGAAATAGAGGAAAGGGAGATCGAGCTCAGGCGGCGCATGAAAAGAGAATGTGAGAGAGAGAGAGAGAGAGAGGCCACCGATTAGGGTTACCGTAACAAGGTGGGCTGAGCGGGCCGGAATGGGCTATTTGGGCTAGGTGTCGGATCAGGCCAAATGACTAGCTAGGCCTTTAGACCAGGACAAGAAATAGGCTGGCAATCCTGGAAATAATTATTTTTGCTCTAAAAATTGTTTTAGTTAATTCTTCTATTTTGAATGCTACAATCTCTTTTGAATTCAAATATAATAACCTAAAAATCTTATCAATCTTTACATACCAAATTAGATTAAAAGTTCTAATAGATTAAATTCCTACAAATTTAGAATTAAAATATACTTTTATCAGTTCAGAGAATTAGATAGATCATAGGACCATGATTTAACTGAACTGACATATTTTTATTCTGATGCAATTATAATGACCAGAGCATAAAGTTCATAAGATTTCATGGTCAGAGTATATGTATCAGAGCAGAGATCCAGAGAAAACATATGTATCAAAGAAAAGATCAAAGATATGTGAGAAAAAATTATATCAGAGAGAACATCATCCACACATATCAAGAACATTACTGCATCAGAACATAAACTCAGATTAATTGTAATCAAGACAGAAGAATTAGAGTTAAAACAAGTTTTGATACACTAAAATATATAACACATATCACTCCCCCTATATCCAAAATACTCTCCCTCTTATATCTCTCTCTTATATTTCTCCTCCTTTGACACTAAAACACCAGAAAGGGGTGAGGAGAAGAAACATTCAGGGAAGCTTGGTCTTCAACAGCTGGAGAACCTCTGAGAGCTGAGCCTGCAAATGATCAACCTTGGAGTGCAGACTGCTGACTTCTGTTCTGAGCTGAAGATTCTCTCGGCGCAGAGCTGCAAACTGGGTTGGCATGACCTTGTTCTGGTAGGCTCTGGCTGCTGTTTGAGACATAAGGGAGGAGGACAGAGTGCCATCTTCAGCCACCTGTGTCATTGATACGAGTTCAGCTGGGTCAGCTACAGGAGGATCAACAGTGACATCGGTAGACACTTGGACTTGAGGAGCTGACGCTGGAGGAGCTGGCACTTGAGGAGCTGTTGGAGCAGCTGTATCACTGGGAACTGGCACAGCTGGGTCTGGAGAGTCTCCAAAAAGAGCAGGCACATCTACCTCATCAGGATAGTCATCAACCTAAGGCCTGAGCTGGGTCTTAGAGGTCTTCACTCAGGTGTCAAAAGTTGATTCTGGAAGACCTGTGCGTTGAAGGATCATGTGCATGATGTATGATCCATACCTCAGCTTAGCCTTCTTGTCCTTCTGAACAACATCTATCTCATGGAAAATGTATCTGGCCACATCAAAATGCTGATTCTTGGCTATGTGCACCAACACCTGCCAGACAGGATTGTAAACTGCATCTGTGCTGCCTCCCTTAGGCTGAAGAGTAACATTGAGTATCTTGAACAGATGCTTGGCAGTAATTGTGATCCTCTTGAAATAAACATGATCTGTTGGGGCATTGGCAGGGAAGAAAAAATTTCTTGGATAGAACTTCCTTCTGTCAGCATTGGAGACTGGCTCTAATTTGAACAGATTGGGCATGCCAGGCTCCACAGGTGCATGAAATAGGCTGTTGAACTCTGGAGCTGTGATTGATAGCAACTGACCTCTTGTCCTCCAGAGCATCACATCCTGATTACTTTGTTCTACCCAAACTATGGCATAGAACTCCTTGATGACCTCTGGGTCATAATCTTGTTGTAGATTGCAAATGAATTCAAGGCTTGAGGCTTGGATCAGAGATGGAAGAGACATCAACCTTGGATCAGTCAGAGCAGATCAATGGCCTTGCAATCTACAAATCCTTTTGAAGATAGGATTTCATGATAGACACCCTTTTGATGATCATTGTGAAATCTAGGGTCTGAGCAAACTGGATCTAAGAATTCCTTATCTTCACTGAAGTATGGGCAGGTTGACCTTATCTTGATGAATGCACTTGTGCTCATGGAGGCAACCTTACTCTTTGACCTCTTGGGGTCACTCTTTAGAAGCTTCTTTGCTGTAGCCCGTGAAATGAATTGCATCTGATTAGCCTCAGTCCTCAGAGCATAGGAGAAGATGTAATGATATTTGGGGCCTGTTCGGTACCGCTCTTGCTCCCAACTCCTCTCTCGGAGCAAGAGGAGCCGTCTCGAACGCCCCAGCTCCACCATTTTCACGGAGTGGAGTAGGCAGCGTCGCAGTGCAATTTACCAGAGTTGGAAAATTGATGCTCCGGCTGCTCCTGACCAATCCCGCAACCCACAAATTCCGAAACAACCCTGGAGTTGGTGTGTATTCACCCACCAATGCCATTGAACTATCCTCCCCGAAGGAAAAAAGATTCCCCCCAACCTGACCCCCTCCCCTCACGCGTCGGGCTCCCCTCAGCCCAGCCCTCCCGTGCGCCCCACCCCACCCCAACCCTAGGAGCGGCCGCTCCACCTGCGCCGCCTCTGCACCTGTGCCGCCGCTCCACCGAGCCGCCCTCCTTCTCCTCCTCTCGCGCGTCATCGTCCTCCTCTCCGGTGCGCCCCCACCTCAACCCTAGGCACCGCCGCTCCACCAGTCCGGTCCTCCACCGGTGCCACCGCTCCACCGGCGCCATCCTCCAGTGAGCTGCGCTCCTCCTCGTCCTTCCCAACCGAGCGGCAGCTCCTCTGAAGATCCCCGCGGCTCCTCCTCTCCAACAGGCCGGTCTCGTCCTCACCCCTACTGGCAAGGTGAGCAGTCAAGAGGACTTCCTCCTCCTCTCCCCTTTTCTGATTTGGTTTTGTTGTCCATACGTATGGCTTTCGTGAAGCAACCGGCATTTGTGAGCTTACCATGAATGTCCACATTATTCACAGATCAGAGAAGCCTAGCTGACTGGTCTCGCGTGCCATGGCGGCAGGCCCGTGGCGCCACTCCTGTGAATTTGTGATAATGCTAGTGCTTCTGTGTTGGAAATTCACATGCTTTTGGTACCGCTATCATCTACTAACCTCTTGCAAGAATCCCTGCCTATGAGACAGTTTCAACTTTCAACTTTCTGATAACTTGTGCAAGTATGGTTATGTTTTTCCCCTTTCAGTAATAGTTAGCTGAAATTACACTGATTCTACTTGATGCTTGTTTGATACCTGGGTGTGCTGTTGCTTCCTTTTTAAAGTAGAAGAAAAAATTGTATAGGATTTGGATTTGAACAGCTCTAACCAGAAAACAATTAGCTGAAACTAGAGCAATGTAGTTTCAATTATGATCCTCCCAATTTATGTTGTTTATGAATTTTGCTTGAAAACTGAACTGAATAATGCAACTTTGGGGTTACACGAAGGTTGTAAAATAGAGGTCAAAAATCGTGCCGCCGAATGGAATAATATCTTTGAGTAATTTCTAATGGTTCCTCTATTATATGTTGAATAATATGTTTGAGTAATTTTCTTTCAAGAATGGCTACCGCCGAATGGAATGATGATAATATTAGGATAGTTACTGAGTTATTTGTCCAACAAGTGCACCAAGGGAATCGGCCAAACACCCATTTGAACTCTGTGGGATTTGATGAGGTAGCGAAGATGTTTAAAGTGAGGACGGGACTAGATTATACAAAGGTCCAGTTGAAGAACAAATGGGATAAGTTGAAGGTTGAGTATGGCATTTGGAACCTGTTATGGGACAGGCGAGTCAAGTAACACCTTCGTGTTGCATACCTCCCAGGAACGTATGTATTGTAACGCCTGGGGAAGCGTTATGTCCCTCGCCCAGGGGAGCGATAAACCCTGAATTTACGTTTGGGGAGTCGTTATGTCCCCGAAAATCTTCAGAAAAGTACGCTATAATGGCGAGGTGGGTAGTCGGTAATGGATCGACTACGCAAGGGGAGATATTGCCCAGGAGAAGGGTGAAAAGACTCGGAACCTTAGACCTGGCCACGCACCAATGGGAGTGTGATGGGTCTTGTACCCGATGTGAAGACTAAGTACCACTTGTGGGTAAAGTAGCGCACCTCTGCAGAGTGTATTGAAGTGTGGCATTGTCACTCCTTGTTCTGGGTATGAACTGCGATCGTGGCGGGAAAGGAACCATCGGAGGTTCATATTCTTTGAGGACTGCTGTCCTAGTAGAAATAATCATTCAAACACTTTTTACTATTTATAAACTTGTTGAGTACCTTCTGTACTCATCCCCTACATAAAACCTCCTTTGTTAGGCTACGAGTCGGTAGAGCAGGTGGTCGAGTATTCGCAGAAGCCAGAGGAAGAGATGGAGGAGTAAACAATGGGCGAAGAAAGGTGGGAGTCAATTACTACTTTGACTTCGGCGAGGCACACAATACCGAACGGGCTTGAAGCAAGTTGTAGTATAGGAACGTTGGTCGTAGGTGTAGAAATCTCTATTTTGTTATTATTTCGGTCTTTTACTTTTTCACAGGCTTGACACTTATGTCATATATGCAGTTTTATCCTACGTAAGCTGAAACTCTTATACTTCTGTTGAGATGTAATATAAGTATGTATTGTATCAATGAGCTTCTACAATGCTTCTGTTGTACTACTCTGATGGGCATATTGTTGGTGAAACAAAGTTTCACTGGTAATAAGCCAAAGACTGGCACACTACACCATACAGTGATATGTAGAGTAACCACACATTAGGATATGGTAGTTCGTATCACAGATAATTAAAGAGAGGTAGCAAGTATACATCAGCCTCGTGAGTTGATTTATTTGAAAGACATCAGCTCGATCTTATTGAGAGATTGATGACCAACCTAAACCAACTGTGTTGCCAAGGCGGACATAAAATTGCAAAAATAGTACCTTTGCGGCAAATATTAGGTGACCTTTTGTATCATGCTCAGCAGAGAAGTCAAATAATTTTACTACTAACAGAAACAGTAACATAGTACCAACATAAGTTTATTTGTAAATTCTTATTGTATGAGATTCACATTGGAAATATTTGGCCTTTGCTGAATGTCATGCTGGAGATTACTATTTCTAAGCACTTTCTTCAGTATTATGCTAATCTGGATGAAACCTAGTACACAAGTAAATATTTTGCAATGTTTTGATAACACGTGCTGTTCCATCTTCAAACCTGGCTGTTCAGGACCTTCAGGTTTCACTAAAACTAGCTGAGTTTGGCTTAGTATAAGATTGAGGCTGTTGATGACATAAACCAGTAACTGTGATGGTTTCTCATATCCCTGTTGATCAGATGATCAAAATCTCTTTTATTCGTTATGGTAATTTGTATGTTTGTCCTAACTGCTGTATATGACAGCTATTACCTCTTTTGAAATCGTACTAAGTGTACGCTGGTATATCTCTTGGGACAATTTTTTGATACTATCATACTAGCAATCGTGTGAAGTTGCGGAACTAATTCTTGGAGATGAGTTCTACTAGAAATTATTCTGTGTGCAGAGCTCTTGAAGGTCAAGTCCTTGATGAACTGCGATGTGGTAACCATCCCGGATCACAAGTACGGGCAGCTCAAGCGTATGTCGGACATTGTCAAACAGAGCCTAGAGGTCACCTGATCTAGTTATGTCAGGTGCACTCGGAATCCAAACTGAAATAAATACTCGTAATCACTTGGACTAAAGCAAGTAACTGCACACAAGCCAAGAAGCTTGCATCTACTACATACAAAGATTTGTTGGCATCATATAAATTTCGGTAACATAATACACAAAGATTGTTTGGCAGTATATATATGCACAAAAAAATCGGCAGCATATACATACAGAAAGATTTTGAAGCATATACACACAAAAAATCTCAATATGAGATCAACGAAAAAGATCAACACAATGAAGCTGAATTCATCCAGTTTTGTCAAGCTGAGTTCAACTAAAAACAAACATTCAATCATCCTTCGATGCCTGAAGAAGATATCTATTTCACTACGTAGAAAAGATTTTTCTTCCCCCTTCTCTGAAAACGTAATCAGGAAATTGAATCAACGGAAGATAACCATATGATTTTCTTCAAAACATTACTGCTAGGAGTACTGTTCGTACAAAAGATTTAATTTTTGTTCCCTCTATCAATTGTGGAATGAGCAGTGCGGTACAAGTAGCAGAAAAGGCGTGTTTTTGTGTTCATTACTATACAATCACGACGCACATACACGTCGCTGACTCATGCGTGTTTTCTCCGGGAGTGCCGTAGTGGTGTGCCTGAATTTTCCACACGCGAGCCGTTGGTGGTTGTCGTGCGGTGGACGAAGCTGTCGGGCTGGGAATGGCCCGGTACTCGAGTCGATCACGACGGGTCCCGACCGACTACCGGCGTGTCCTTTCGCGAGGGGTAAATCGCGTCTCTTTTTTTTTCTTGAACAAGGGATAATATATTATTAGGGTTGGAGATTACAGGCTCCGGAGAAATCAGAGCAGCAGCCGCACAACAACATACAACGTTGAGTACATGAAACAATAACAACTCTAAAGAACTGCCAAAGAAGCTTTGAGGGCCTCAAAAACATACTTTATCTGATCATAAATGTAAGTTATTTTTGATTTTTTACAGTCTCTAATATAAAATTTAACTATAATTTTTATTCATAATATTTTATAAAAAATAATAAGAAGTGCATAGAATGAAAGAATTTTGCAAGATGAATCTAATGATATTATTTTCATAAAGTATATCAATACATTTTTGCATCTATTAGTGGTCAAGAATTTAAAAAGTTAATTGCTCGTATCCCACGGTGACCTACATTTCTGATTAGAGGAAGTATTAACCAGTTGATGGCCCATTGACGGCTTGATGGACGATCGCTTTTGTTTGTGCACAATGGCTAGAGAGGTGAACCACGTGTTCGTGTGCCATTTGGAGGCTGATGGTCGCGTCTTCTCAGAGCAAGTTTGCACCGGTACGTTCTTGTTGTCAGGTAAACGCATCAGAAGCACTCGCCTTGCATCAGTTGCATCGATACAACCATCGCGGCCATCATGGCTCATGGGGGAAGTGATCCATGCCTTGAGTGCATATCGTACCTAAGCTATGTGTAACACTCGAGCCAACTCGGGTTGCTTATGCACACTGTATGGTCTAATACATGATGAATTGTATATACGGCAAGATGGGTCGGGCATTGAGCAAATTTTGGTCTCAGAACACATGCCATCGAAGTATCAACCCCTGATGTCTGTGTGGGTTGCATCTTGTTGTGACATGGGATATTTGGTCGCTTGTAACACTCGGTCCGACATATGTCAACCTATATGACTCAAATAGAATTGTGGTGTTGGTTTAGTTCCATATGAAAAGTTTAATTTGAGTATGTAACACTTAGCCCGACATATGTCGACCTATATAACCCAAATATATTTATGGTGGTGGTGAAAAGTTTAAGTTAAATTATACTAACATGTACTCCCCGGATCAATACTTATATGAGAGTAAGAGCGCAAATGAGTACTATGCATGCACAAGTCACCTCCCGTAGTTATGCATTGAACGGAACAAAATAAAATAAAAATTAAATGATAAGGTCGATCAGCTCCAAGCTTTCGGGCTGGAAGGAGAAAAAAGGACTTTTTTATAAATAATATTTTTAAAATCAGAAATTCCAAATCTGGATGTCTGGACTCAAAAATTACAAAACTATGCGACATATGTCGACCTATATAACCCAAATATATTTATGGTGGTGGTGAAAAGTTTAAGTTAAATTATACTAACATGTACTCCCCGGATCAATACTTATATGAGAGTAAGAGCGCAAATGAGTACTATGCATGCACAAGTCACCTCCCGTAGTTATGCATTGAACGGAATAAAATAAAATAAAAATTAAATGATAAGGTCGATCAGCTCCAAGCTTTCGGGCTGGAAGGAGAAAAAAGGACTTTTTTATAAATAATATTTTTAAAATCAGAAATTCCAAATCTGGATGTCTGGACTCAAAAATTACAAAACTATGCGTCTGTCGGCCAACGGTTAGCCGACAACGCGTTTGTCAGCTAACCGTCGGCTAACAACGCCGTTGTCTGCCAACCGTCGGCTAACAACGGCGCTGTCGGCCGACGGTCGACCAACTGCGCGCCGAAAAGCCGAGTCAGCCGCGCTGTCGGCCATCGTGGGACGACATGGCTAACGCCAGCCACTCTGGCGTGTGACTGCGAGGGCAAACGCCAGAGTCAATGGCGTTTGCTCTGTATATCAAACGCCACTGCTTCTGACGTTTGCGTTGTATATGAAACGCCACTGCTTCTGGCGTTTGATATACAGCGCAAACGCCAGAAGCAGTGGCGTTTATCGACCTTCGCTGGGCCAGCAACGCTCTGTTTTGCCGAAATAGCGAGCGTCTGGCTATGCAGTCCAAACGCCACTTCTTCTGGCGTTTAGTACAAACGCCATTGATGGTGGCGTTGGCCCTCGAAGTCACACGCCAGAGTGGCTGGCGTTAGCCATGTCGTCCAACGGTCAGCCGACAGCGCGGCTGACTCGTGGCGGGCGGGACAGGGTGCTGCTTTCGGTGCGAAGTCGGTCGACCGTCGGCCGACAGCACCGTTGTTAGTCGACGGTTGGTCGACAACGGCGTTGTTAGCCGACGGTTAGCTGACAAGCGCGTTGTCGGCTAACGGTTGGCCGACAGGGTGATAGTTTTGTAAATTTTGAGTCTAGATGTCCAGATTTGGAATTTCTAATTTTAAAAATAATATTTATAAAAAAAGTCGAGAAAAAAGCCATAAGGACAGGGAGGATGGTCTTGACTCAATTGGTGTTGACTGCCACATCCATCTATCACGTGTTGGCCCTCGTGTTACCAGAATGGGTATGGGACAAGCTCAACAAAAGCTCTCATGTATTCATCTGGAAAGGGGACGACAACGAGCAAGTTAAGGGGAGGGCACTCCTTGGTGCACTAGAAGATTGTATGTCGGTAGAAGCCACTGGGGGGCCTCGGCATCACGGACCTAGCCGTATTTGGTCGTGGGCTTAGGCTGCGTTGGCTTTGGTTTCAATGGATTGAACCCGACAGACCGTGGGTCGGATCCCAGCTCCTGTGCACTGATGCTAACATGGTGCTCCTTCACGCCTCGACGACCTTCACCCTACAAGATGGAGACAAAACTCTTTTCTGGCATGACAACTAGAGCAGCAATAGGGCGCTCCATTAACATGCGCCATTAACATGCGCCTGAGCTCTACAAGATTGCACGCAGGATGCATAAGATGGTTAGCAAGGAGCTTGAAAGCGAGAATTGGATCCGGGCGGTCGCATGTCTGAACACTCCTTCATTGCTCATGGAATTGATTGACCTTTAGCCCATGCTCAACTCAATCCAGCTTGTCTCGGACCAGGCTGATTACATCTCTTGGCTCTGGACCGCTAATGGGATTTACTCTTCAACCTCGACCTATGCAATGTAGTTTAAAGGCTCCTATACAAGGTTCCCGGTAGCAAAGATTTGGAAGGCTCATGTTGAGTCGAAGTGTAGACTCTTCTTCTTGCTGGTCCTCCAGGGCAGGATCCTCACAATAGACATGTTAGCTATGCTGGCTGGCTCCATGACCCAATGTATCAGCTATGGCTGCATGCACTGAAACGGCTGCATAGCTCTGCAAGGACTGATGCTCACCAACGTCGTTTGGCAGCACGTACAATTTGTTTCGACTGACTATTTTCCGGGAAGTATCGTGCCTTCGTCTCATCAATCGGTCTCTGGCTAGTAGGACACCATGCTAGTCGAGGCAGACAAGGTCACCAGCACCTCCATAGCGGCCGTCTCCTCTATGTGCTCTAGAATGTCCAGAGGGAGCGCAACCATCGTATTTTCATGGGCTCACATCTCTTTCATCGAGATGCTGCTTTTGGCTTTACAGGACATCTCTTAGAGAGTCATGGCTTTCGGTGGCAGCGGGCAAGGCCCTCCCTTAGTCGAGGGATAACACCTTTTGGGTTTTATTGGTTTTGACATGTTTCACTTAAAAACATATCTCCTAATTTATAAATACATCTTTGTTCATCTATTCATTGTTCACCGATTGCTAAAAAAAAATCAGACGCGGATCCACGTGCTCAAAATACCATGTAACATTTATGTTACTTTTGCCTACGTTTCAGTGGAATGAGCCGGCAACGTGAGCTAACTGTAGCATTTTATATGAGGGAAATCCATCACTGTTTCTCAATGACATGTCGCTCCTGGACCTACACCTCAACGACACATTGTTGGCAATGACATTCTCTGCAGTGACAAATATTCACTCGTTAGTCTTATTTTCTAAATTTCTATTACTAAATTCTAGGTTGCATCTTGGCTAATTCTACCCAAAAAAAAACTCTCTGTCCCGATTGAATCAAGATCGTCCGATCAAGTCAAACCGATGGCTCAGATGCCTAGTTGGTCCTGTCATGTGCCATCTTTGCCCAATGTTCATCCCATCCAATAGAAAGTCGACTTGTCATCACCAAAATTCTGCTTAGTTTCCATATGGCATGTTCAGGCCACATGCCAAAAATTCTGTTATGTTTTCCATAATTCCATGCCCTATGTTTGGGAACAAAACCGAACAGGCCCAACCGACTGGAATCCCGAGATTTCCCCGTTCCCATTGTTCTTCCTTCTGTCGCGGCGTCGCCTGTTATTGCTCTCTGATATCTCCGCCGAATTCGTCCCTTCCCAGTCCCATTACTCGTTCTTCTCTTCCTCACGATTTGTCGTGCCGGCGGCGACGGGGCACTGCGAGCCAGGCTACTGGCGCTGGACTGGCGCGGATTGATTTGTTTTTTTGTTGGTAAGGAACCCTAGCTTGATTTGTTCTTGTAGTTCTTTCTTTCTTTGCTGTGGCAGTGAGCAATCGAACCCAAAGAAGTCTTCCTCTCCGTTCCGCTAGTCGCCGATTTGTTTGCTGCGTGAAATTCAGCCATACATGGTTAGATTAGGTTTTTTCTTCTTCAGCGGGCAAGATCGATCTGAGCTGCCCCCGTACGAGTTGCTGCCCAGGCGCGGGCGCAGCTTATTTTCCGAAATTTAGGGGTTCAACTGAATCCCCATGCTACATTAAATCCCGCCAGCCCTGTTAGGTGATGTCTTGTCGCCTCCGTTGGTGATCACCTGTTGCCTTTTGTTTGACTATTTTGTTCATTAGCGAAAAAACCCTGAGACAGTTCTGATTCGAGGAGTTTTGATCTTCTCGAGGCGCGAGATTACCTTTGTAGGCAATTGACGTCGACTTATTGTGAACAATTTGTCTCCTAAAAACAGATCACCTTTTCGTCTACAATGGGATAAACACTGCAAATTTGCTTTATTTTTGGTAGTCTTTCATATTGCCATGGGCCACAGAATTTAAACAGTTTATCTGGGCACAAACACCTCAAACGGCAGCTATTACTTGTGGAGTTGGAAAGTCATGATTTCTGAAATTACGTGTTAGCATATAATTTATTTCAATATATTGCTACACATTGTGCAATCACCTTACCATTGGTTACTAATATTATAAGTAGCTTTGAGAAGTGGTTCTGAATGGACAAGTTATCGACCTTTATGTAACCTGGTACTGGCATTTGATCAACTTTCATGTTGTACTTTTGCAGAAGAACTTATAAAAGTGGGTGTTGATTATCTCAATCTTAGGTGTGGTTGTCTGCCATAAGTTATTTCACTAAATCTGGTAAAATCTTAAGAGTAATGGGGGTTTAGGCCTCCATTGTAGAAGGTTTTAATAAATGAAGCCGCATCGAGTGTGGCAGTTAGGCATCAAGGATATGAAGGTTGTTCCACTGCCTCGCCCAAGAACTTCTCCAAAACTACGTGTGTGGATACTCGCTGTCGCAGCTTTTGTCTCCATTGCAATAGTCTGGGCTTGTCTCTATCCTCCCCAGCATTACACATATCCTATGAGAGATTGGCTTCCTGTGGAACCTGCCAGGGAATTGACTGACGAAGAGAGGGCCTCACACGTTGTTTTCAGACAGATCCTATCGACACCTCCTGTTCGGTCCAGGAGGTCGAAAGTTGCTTTCATGTTCTTGACTCCGGGCACATTGCCATTTGAAAGATTATGGGAGAAATTCTTTGAGGTACATAGCATTGTTTTCTTCTCTTTGCGCACTCATGCTTTTTTTTGTTGTTGTCAAATTTGTCGTCATAGGATTAGACTTGTTATTGGCTCCTGCATCTGGTACACCACATCCAAGTGAACGAAAAGCTTTTAGTTAAACTACATCCAAGATACAGAAAACTGGCATTTCTACAGTAAGGACTAAAGATGTAAATAATTTGAGTGCATAACCATTTGCAGCTAGCTAATAAGAAAGATCTAGAAGTGGGTTGCTTGGTCTCAATGCACATCTGTTGCTCTATTATAACTCTCTCATAGCTAATATAACCTGAAGTGATTGCTATTATCATGCTATGCAGACATCTTTAATTTCGGACCTTTTGTTATAACTGCATTTTTTTAATTTGTTAAAAGTTGCAATGATACTTTCTGTAAGGTATCATACTATCATGTAGGACTATCGGTCTTTGAAGGGGTGTCTGATTCCTGTGTCATCACATTTTGCTCAAAGTTGATTTTCCATGTCTTCTCATGCTGTTTCTGCAGGGCCATGAGGGAAGATATACCATATATGTTCACGCCTCAAGGGAGAAGCCAGAACATGTCAGTCCCTTATTTATTGGTCGAGATGTACACAGTGAAAAGGTAATGACTTGTAAATAATGCACAGCTTCAGTGTTGTTATAACAAGGCATATGGGCTAACAAGACAAGAATGCAGACTAATTTCAGCATTACTTTTTCATTGCAGGTAGTATGGGGTAAGATTTCTATGGTTGATGCTGAGAGGAGGTTGTTGGCGAATGCACTAGAAGACATTGACAATCAGCATTTTGTGTTGCTTTCTGACAGGTTGACAAATCTTGTTTTGCTTCCATCCCAATTTCCTTCATGATAAATACTATCTGATCTTAACTATTGTGTGTCATTACAGTTGTGTACCTTTGCACAATTTTGACTTCGTGTATGACTACCTGATGGGAACAAATCTCAGTTTTATTGACTCGTAAGTCAAATTTCTTTGTCTTAATTCCTTTTCACAACTTATCTCAATACTCTAATTAAAAAATTTCACTAATCAGTTCTTAAACTGACTTTAAAATTGGATGATAGTGTTGAGCTTTCAGCGGGATTTCTTATTTCACCCTTGCATATATTGTCAGTGACTAGTAATATTCTTCTGCTTACATTCTTTTTTTGTTTACATTCGTCAGCTTTTATGATCCTGGACCACATGGAAATTTTAGATATTCAAAAAATATGTTACCTGAGGTTAGAGAGGCTGACTTCAGGAAGGGTTCACAGGTAAGCTTACCATACTATCTACTAAGTTTATGGGCCAAAAAGGATGCCTTCTGTTTGCCCACGATCCTCCCCACTTCCAATCACTTTTGAGTATTTTTTGTGCAGTAGATTCTTCAAGAGACCATGCCTTTATGTCCGAACTTTTAAGCCTTTAATCAAATTATCACCATTAATCTTACAACTCATGCCTTTTCAAATTTGATGAAAATTGTTGGAACTTCACATAAACTTTTATATTGGACCGTCCTCTTCTTTTACTCCATTTTGTTGATATTTATTCTCATATGGAAGAATGCATCTCAACAAAACCAGTAAATATTTCAGTGGTTTTCTGTCAAGCGGCAACATGCATTGCTAACAATTGCGGACAATCTTTACTATACTAAGTTCAAGCTTTATTGTAAGGTAAGATGCCATCTTCTTTTACCCTTTTGTTTACACAGTACAGTTGTCAGATATATCGCTGCCCTGTTGTCACGTAACTTAGCATATAAGATTTGATGTATGCAGTATATGCTAGATGTGATTTCGTCCCCTTTTTCTTAAACTTCAGGATCATGTGCCACAATATCACATTCCTTGCTAGTGTGATGGTTTTTCATTGGATGTTATGATGTACTGTTGAACTATCCATTTCCCATGAGGTTACACTTACTATTTCCTTCTGCACCAAGGACACGTTTTGCGCCTTGCATTCACCTGGAGATAGTAAATTTTGGGTAAAAAACTGCTGTGGCCTTGTATAGGTCCTACAGTTGCTTTCCACTGTTTGTGTGCATGTGTTATTGTGTTTTGGACTTTTATGAGCTAATTTACTTGGTTACCATCAACGGGTTTAGTGCACCTCATTTCCTTTAGTTTAATGTAATGGACTTAGACACTCTGTATGATATATTCCTGTATGCCATGTGTTTGCTCTCTTTGCAGCCAGGGATGGAAGATGGGCGCAATTGCTACTCCGATGAGCATTATTTGCCAACACTATTCCATGTCAGTACACAATGACCTTTTATATGTTGACATTTATCATCAGCAGTAATAATCATCGCTGCATTTATGATGTGGTGAACTTGTATTTGTACAAACCAGATGATGGATCCAAATGGAATTGCTAATTGGTCTGTGACTCATGTTGACTGGTCTGAAGGGAAGTGGCACCCAAAAGCTTATCGGGCAAACGATGTCAGTTACGAGCTCCTGAAGAGTATAACAGTATGTTTTTGACCTATGTTTTTATATAAAGGAACTCTCTATATTTGTCTTGTGTCATGTTTATTTTTGAGAGGGTCCTTTCAAGTACATCTGTACCATGCTTCTAACCTCCAATACTTTTATATTGCTGCAGTCAATTGATATGAGCTACCATGTCACCAGTGATAGCAAGGTCTCTCTCTCTCTCATGAGTAATTGGCTTTACTTTGCATCTTATAAAAACTCATCAGTTTTGCTAGTTAATTACCATACATGTTTGTTGGTACTCTGTCATTGAAAAATGTTCCATATTTAGTTATTTACACTATTGAAAAAAGATAGCATTTCTAGCTATGGTACCATGAAACAAATTATGCAGCTACAAAACAAAGAGCCATATTCTTTACTCTTTTAGGTGGTGTAACAGCAATGCAGATTACATTTTCAAGAAAGGATGTTAATATGTTATACCCCTGGTCCTTACACAGTAAAATTATGCACTGTACACTCTCCTTTTTAGACAGGTAGATCACTGCAACCCTGTACTTTACTCCTTAAGTAAAAAAAAATGATACTAGGATTGTATTTTGGTTTTGGAGAATGTCAGTCCACATGCTCCTATTGTTTGATAGTCGGAATGGTTGACATGCACATTTACGTGACGTACTCAAGGTGATGGAGAAAAGGAACTAATACTTCAATATTTTCCCTGTTCTTACAGAAAGTGGTTACGCAGAACCCTTGCTTATGGAATGGAGTGAAGAGACCCTGCTACTTGTTTGCGAGGAAGTTCTACCCTGAATCCATAGACAATCTCATGAACTTATTCTCGAATTACACACTTTTTTGAGTTTGGCAGAATGCACTCGACATGCCACATACTATAGAGATATATAGGAGATATTTTGCTATAGAAACCTCTGTACATTGAAGAACAGCAGATTTATTTACAATTTGCTGGATATAGAAATAGGGAGGAGAAGGCATTCGCTGTAAGAATAGGGTGGTTCCGATCGCCACGTCTGACAATTGTCCCTCCTGAACATAACATTTTTAGGTCCACCATATGTTTTTTTTCTAGTTTCTCTTGATTTTTGGCCGCAGATTCTGCCATGTATATCGAGCTTATTGTAACACGGAAAAGCCATTAGGTGAGGTGCTGTTTTTTGTCTTATTTACCCGTGAGTTGTCCCAAAGCCCTATTTCATCAGTTCGGTTATTTCAGTTGGATTAATGGCTGCACGCCTCAGAAGATAAAAACTTGCGTATGAATGGCACTGAGCTGTTTATATAAGATGGTAAACTGCGAGGATATTGCAAGTAGTTTTGTAAGGTTCATGCTAAGTCCCTGAAATCGCAAAATATCTGGTCCCAAAAGTGGAATAGAAATCAAATAAAATGTCGCCTCCCAGGCAAAATAGGAAAAAGAGGGAGAGATTACAGCTTCTCAAATTATTTAGAATAACAACACACATGAAATTGTTTTTTAAATATAAATAAGAGAAAAGAGCCTCAGTTCAGTTATCGCCACACGAAAACGCAGAAGAAAATGTCGGCTTCTGCTGCGCCCTCTTGCATCCCCTTCTCCGCACCTCGGCTAACCGCTCTCCACCGGCCACGCCGGCGGTGCATCCCCTCCGCCCGATGCTCCCTCGCCGCAGCTCCCGGTCTCCGGGCGCCGCCGGAGCTCGTCGACTCCATCCTCTCCAAGGTGACGCTGACATCAACCCCCTTTGCTCCTTGCTCCACTCCCCCAGCTTCCTAGCCACTGCTTTCTGTAATGTTTATGCAATCTTGCTTAGCAGTTCAACATATACAAGCCAAGAAACTATGAATTTTGTCTCTATTAGTTTGCTTCTCAAAAGACGCTTCGATTAGTAATGTGATGTCTTAGCAAGATATCAACAGGTGAAGGGAACTGATAGGGGGGTCCTGCTGCCTAAAGATGGCCATCAGGAGGTCGCCGATGCCGCGGTGCAGCTGGGGAAGTACTGCATAGACGAGCCCGTCAAGTCCCCGCTTATATTCGGAGGTGATCCCTGCCTGGTTCGCCAAACCATAGTTCCATCTCATCTGTTATTGTGTTGTGTCACTTACTGATACACTGTAAAAAAAACAAATCTTGCTACCACCCAACATGTGAAACTTGCATAGTTGCATCCATGGAAGAGCAATACATGCGTATCGCGCATCCGGGGATGTATTGTAGTGTTGCATCTCCTTCATGCTTCATGCCATCCTGATTAAGTTGCTTGTGTAATGCATGCGCCTGACCAGATTGGGAGGTTGTGTACTGCTCGGTGCCGACATCCCCCGGAGGGCTTTACCGGACTCCCGTCGGCCGCTTGGTATTCAAAACCGACGAAATGGTTCAGGTGGTGGAAGCCCCTGACATCGTCAGGAACAAAGTGTCCTTCTCCATCTTTGGTCTCGATGGCGCGGTATCTTTGAAAGGTAAACAAATATTGGTTGCTAACTCATTCCATACAGATTCCGCATAATGTTGGTAGTAAAACTTCAGGTTTGCTTTAAGCCCACCGTAGTTCCGTCGAGAAAGAACAAGATTGCGTGTAATGTGCCAGTAATCTTGTAATTTGATTTCATGAATTTCTTTTCCTGTTGGTCATGCAGGCAAGCTGAATGTATTGGACAGTAAGTGGATTCAGGTCATATTTGAGCCACCAGAACTGAAGGTAGGCACCTTGGGGTTTCAATATGGCGGCGAGAGCGAAGTTAAGCTGGAAATCACTTATGTCGACGAGAAGATCAGGCTAGGGAAAGGATCCAGAGGCTCTCTTTTCATCTTCCTGAGACGAGGATAGAAGGGCAGCCATGTGTGCTACCATAGCACCCTTGGATGAGCTCGAGACCACCAGGGATAGCAGTGATGTGTAAATTCAGAGATCAAATCCACTAGATGTTTCTGCATACTTCAACCTGAAGAAAATTGCCTTTTCGTCGCGAATGGAAATATTTGTAGTATTCATGGCAGTGTTGTACTATGATGTATTGATGATGGCGTTCAGATTTGGGAGCAGGGTATGATTAGTTCGCTAAATTTAGTATTCTGGCTTGCTACCGTTTGAAATCTTCATTTTGAGCAAATTGCTGTTTGGTTTTTTTTTGGGGACGATTCATTGCGATATGAAGTGGTTGGTTCTTGTTCTAAGTCTGGATACATCAATCTGGTTCAAGAAATCTATCTATCCGACGGGCTCTTATACCTGCACCTTTATGCAACAATTATACGCTTTCGATGTGCAGCAAACGTATTCTATGGAATGCAAACTTGAGACTCCAAAAGTCCATCTTGATAACAGACCTCGCTCGCAGGCTTCTCTTCCTCCCCTTCCGTCTCCTCGATGGAAATCCTGTCATCGAGCTGCCGCTGCGGACTCGACCGTTCCCCCAGCAAGATCAGAGGCCCGCCCGCGCGTCCTCCTCCTCAACCTGGTACAACCTCAAATCCCTCTCTGTGTCAGTGCGTGTTTCCGTTTCTCTTTTGGCTGCATCTCGAGTCTTAGCTGTTCTATAACTATTATTTCTTGACATTTTTCTCTAGAATTGTTTTCACTTTGAGGTTTCTGCTATTCTTGACAGTTCCTCTAACTATCCTGAGATTCTGAAATCTCTATCCATCCATTGGGCATGCAGGTAGGAGATCCAAATACTGTGGACAATCTGTGGTAAGGAGCTCAGAGATTACTTCCTTTTGCTGTTCTCAATTCGTTTAACTCATAATCCTCAAGGGAAAACACTCATCTTTTGCAATTTTTCTCGGCTGGTTCCAGTCCATTCTCTTGTTCGTACCAGACTTAACTTTGTAGTAGAATTTAAGTGAACAATGCAAGCAAAACGGAAATGCTTTCAGAGATATGCACTCAGTAATCTGTAGTATGTCATGTGAAGATCTCGGGGTACGGTAGTATAGCCGATATAATGGCCAAATGTGCTTCATCAGGTTGGTGATTCTGACTGTATTTCTCAATGTTTGTAGAGAACAATGCCTATGCGTGTGCTAACAGTCGGCAAGAAGAGGTCTCGAGGGACGCAGCTTCTTGTTGAAGAATACAAGGAGAAGCTCGGTTACTACTGCGATGTTGAGGACACCCTTGTCAAATCCAACCCGAAACTAACAAGGTAGGACACCGTTGTGTGATGCTACGAAGATAATGGTCAATACATCTCCAGATGCTATCTTGCACTGTTCTATGGATACCTATATGCATGACGACATTTATAATAAAATATCGCTTGTTCCTTATGAAGTTGATTGTTGAGGCTGACCTCTGAAGTTCCTTTTTCAGTGATGTTAAGGTTCAAGTTGAGGCAGAAGACACGGCTATGATGCAGCAACTCAAGCCTGAAGATTTTGTATATTTCAGTGCCTTCTTATCTTTACCTCATAAATAGCTCACCCCTAGGTAATAAGTAACTCTATATGCAGCATTCTTTTTTGCTCTGATTTTAGTGTGCATGGTTAGGTGGTTGTGCTGGATGAAAACGGGAAGGATGTCATATCTGAGCAGATAGCTGATCTGATTGGGGATGCTGGCAACACAGTATGCTTTGCACTTTGGTTCATCAGATACATCCTTTAGTCGTCAAGTACTTGATTTAAAGTTCAAACTACTGGAATTTTTTTTTGGGACAACGTACCTGTTGATAATGCTTTTTTACTTCCAAATGTTTTAGGGATCGTCAAGGCTCGCATTTTGTATCGGTGGGCCATATGGTCTTGGGGTACAAGTACGGGAGCGCGCGGATGCAACAATCAGGCTATCCTCATTGGTTTTGAATCACCAAGTTGCTTTAATAGTTCTAATGGAGCAGCTCTACAGGTGAGGAATGAGCTTCTGTGATTGGGTGCTGCGATTTCTGCATTTGAACATGCTTTAGTAATGCCAGTAATGCTCGCTGGTAATTGTGATATCAAATCATTCATTAGATGTCACATCACTTTGTACTTTGCAGGGCATGGACCATAATCAAAGGACAGAAGTATCATCACTAGATTTGAGTTGCAACAGCAAAAGCTGGTGCTCTTTGAACAGATTAAAGCTCAGAAAATGAAGGTCATAAATGCATAATTGCAGGTATAGTGCTCAGGGACTCGAAATTGTATTTTTCATTCACCACAAGACCACCACATTACCCAAAATGGATTACTTACATGTTCTTTGACCGATGGTCATCAGCTTTGCAGGTGCATCATGGACACGCGATGCATTTTTGGTCAGTGGTTCACTGATTGGTGTCTGCTTCTTGAAGTTGTCAAAAAGAAGAATAGATCTCATAGAGGAACAATTTATCTATTATCTATTACTACCTTATAAAAGAGGAGTTTTTCTTTTCTAACTCCACCCCACAAAATGTACCCAGATCTCTCACATCCGTCTGATCCAACACATCTAATGGCTATTATGAGTTTGATGGTCTGCCAATCTAATGGCTATTATGAGTTTGATGGTCGATTCAACCTCCCGCACTCCCCTTATTAATAGAGTGCCCTCAGATTTTAAATTATTTACGAAAAACTGCCATTTGATATAAAATCTGCAATTCCTCCATTTTTCTCCTCCTCCGTCAGCCCCCGCCTCCACCTCTCTTCCCATTCCTCAGCAGGCGCGCATCTAGGGTTTTGAGCCCGCCGGCCAGGGCTCCCTCCGCCGCCCCCGAGCATCCCACGAGCTGCCGCTGGCCTCCCTCGCCCTTAAGTTGCCGGCTCCCTCAGCCCTGAACCTCCCTCCACCTTCGGGTGAGGCCTCCCTCGCCCATGAGTCGCCGGCTCCCTCCACCGGCGCCGCCGACCACCGCGCTCCCGCGTCCACCCGCCCATCGCCCCCATCCCCGCCCCTCCCCGCGTCCCCCCGCCTGGCGCCGCCCCCACCGCGCTCCCGCATCCACCAGCCCATCGCCCCCATCCCCACCCCTCCCCACGTCCCCCCCGCCTGGCGCCGCCTCCACCTCCGCCGACCAACTCGAGGATAGATCACCTACCGGCGGCGAGGCGGGGAGGGGAGATGGCCGGAGGTGGAGGAGGCAACAGCGGGGATGAAGGGTGGAGGAGGAGCGGCATCGAGGTGAGCACGCTGTAGTTCGGCTACAACAGGCAGGCGCCGCTCTTCGCGCGCTTCAACCTCCGCGTCGCCCCTGCTCGTGCTACCTCCTTGTCGGCGCCAATGGATCCGGTAACACTTGAACCCCTAGCTAGCGCCTGCCGCGAGCCGTTAGGCTTGCGTAGTTGCTGCAATTATGCGATTGTGTGATCTGGACGGGTTCTTCTGATGCGTCCTTGTGGTTTGGCTGCCGAATGATTTAGGTACGGATGCTTAGGTGTTAGTTCGATGTGGGATTAGATAGGTGCTGTTTACTCTGCATGTCATTAGGATTGAGCTAAGAAATAGAGTCTCACCATTGATCCATATGCATTTTTTTAAGTAATTGGCGTGTAATTTGGTTGTTACTTACGGTGGGGGGCGCTCCTGTGCTCTTCGCATTTGAACGCCCCCTCTGCTGAGGGAAATGGTGGTGTTCATATAAGTATGTAGCTGCCGTGCCCTTGTGCTTGATTTGGAGCTGAGGCATAATCCGAATGAAATGGTGTATGTGCAGTTTAGCTAATTATACTAGAGTTGATTACAGAGCAACAAATTGGAGTGCACTGGAATGAATGGGTGATACTTTGTTGTATGATTTGCGTTGCCAATTGGTTTTTTTGCAATATTGTGCGTGTGCAATCCATCAAGGGGAGGACATCTCCTGCTTTTCTTTCTCATAGAGATTGAGTGTAAAGCTTCGTCCAAAGAAATGGTCTTCTGTCAGCATCAGTTTTGGAAATCTGCACATCGATGTCATGTGTGTTATAGAATCCTAATTTGTATTGGAGATCCAAGATCCATTACCATCTCTTGATAATTGTGTGGCACCAGTACATTGCTTTGCCAAATGCCAAAAAAGGGCGCTGCCTAACAGAAGGGGATTTTTAAAATCCATTTTAGATTAATCTCTGCACTCGCACGTACATTGCATCGTGGTTGAGATATGTTATGTTCTCATGCTGTCTGAGCAATGTTTTGTACACCAATTCAATCACCAGCTTGTGCAAAACTGCAGGCAAGACCAATCTCTTGAAGATTCTTGCGGGAAAACATATGGTTGGAGGAAGGGATGTTGTTCGTTTTCTCAATGGTTCTGCTTTTCATGACACACAGCTTGTGTGCAGTGACGACCTTTCCTACTTGGGTTGTTCTTTGGAGTCGGACTATTAGTTCAGCTGTAAGTTCCCTCTCTGTTTACTTGCTATAAGAATTAGAAATTTTCTTCTTGCTTGGTTTTGATTTCTTCATGATTAACTTTTGCATAGTCGGACATTTTTTCTTTGCAAATAGGCTTTCACCCCAAAGTTCCATGGGAGCTATTTCATAATGTCTCTAATGCTAGCTGAACATATATAGTGGCCTTTGTCCATGTTGTTTCAATATATGCAGATTTTCTCGGTGTTTGACTCAAGATTGTAGCTAGAATGTTTTTTTTTGTTGCCATCCAAAAGACAAATCCATCCTCACACCCACCCACAAAAAAAAACTATTTCCCTACTTCATTAGTTAGTAGATGCACACATAAGTCTGCACATTGGCAATTCTTTGTATGCTGTGCTTGGTTTGTCAGAGAAATTTCTTTGTATCTTACATGCAGGTAACTTTCTGAGGGTGATGTTCCCCTACAAGGCGACTTCTCTGCTGAGCACATGATTCTTGGAGGTATTCTACACACAATAATGCTCATCATATCTCATTATTGGATTCTTATTGGATGAAAGCAATAATGTGTCCAGATACTCCTTTGTCCTTGAATTTAATTATCCCTTGATGCTTTAAGAATTTCTTGCAGTTAACTTCCTTCTGGCATTTCTTTTGTTTAAATAAATGTTGAGTTGCAACCTTGAGTTAGGCAATTGAGACTGGTAGTCAACGATATTGGAGTTCCGTTCTGATTATTAGGAGTACATGACTATGTTTTAAGCACGAGGAATGTGATTTCTGAGGAATTATGCTTATCTTGTTTGCAAGACTTATGATATTTTGGTACAAACAGAGAGCATCAGATACTTGTTTTTGGTTGATATTGCCACTGAATTGATGCGGTTGGTTGTTCTGTGGCGTGCCCAGTTTTAAGGCCGGATACGTCCTTTGTGATTACTGTCTTGGTCCCTGGATCAGTAGCCAGTACACACAAACACTTGATAACATACACATACAATACCGAATTCTTATTACACATATAGACCTTTATGGTCAAGGTTCAACACCAGGCCTATTGGCCGAATAAAACAGCGGCGAAAATAAAACATAGCGTAGTGGATAACCCATTGACATGCCGAACCAACAGGCAGCTGACTGGGGGAAAACGTCCTAACCCCTGAATTCGCTGTCACCCTCTTCGAAGTCGAAATCTTCTTCGTCCTCTGGCCAAATCAACAAGTCAGGTGAGTACATTGAATGTACTCGCAAGCAATCCCCGTAGGAGGATTATACATCTATATTTCATGCAGGGGTATTTCAAGGGGGCAGCTCTAACCTATGTTGCTGGTTGTGCGAAAATGTAAGTTTTACATTGAAATACTGAATAGTAGATTGTAAAGCATTTTGGAAAAAAATTAGTAGTAATTCGAGTAGCATCTCATCACATTCCAACTCGTCTCGTCTCATCTTATCTTATCTCGCGTGGTAAATACCGCTAATCAGCTCTTAACCTATTACCGATAGTTCCACTCACCGTCCATGGCACCATCCATCGAACGGTAGTTTCCACATATCCGATAATTAGGTTTTTCATCACGAGACCGTATTCCATCCACCTCAGGCAATACGGTGAATTTCTTTACTTCAGCAATTTCCTTACCACCGACGCGTGGCCTAAAATTTCCCACTGTGGACATGTCATGCCCACGTCCTTAATCCCAATGCCCATCTTTTGCAAACGAAACTTAGTCTAACCGGTGTGTGGCTGCGCCAGTTCATGTCCATGACCGAGGACACGGTTATTTGAATAGTTTTTAACACTCTGCAGAGGTTGTACGGCTTTACCCACAAGATGTAATAATCCCCTTTAATGCCGAGTACTAACTAATACACCCGATGAGACGTATTGGTAGGGATATTACAACAAAACCCTTCGCCTGCGTTAATACTAGAGCCGAACCCGCTAAATGGGACTTACCTCAACTCCGATTGTGCCCAGGCAGCCTGACACCACAATCCGGAGAAACGCTCATCTTTGTGTCGAATCTTCATCCACGTCTAAATGGAGCTCACTAAGAATCTCTACCCGAATCAAAATAATCTCCAACTTCATTTTGGATTTTGGCAACATTTCTTTTAAAAGTCACCGCGGATAACATACGCCATCCGTGGGTTTTAATTTCCCGTACCCGAAGGTTTGAATCAACCAAACAAAATTTTAGTCTTAACTATAGCAGGGCTAAGCAATGGCTACTGCCTATAACCTTGCTATTTCGTCGGTTGGAAACCAGCCGACGAATCGACTAGGGTTACAAGGAATCGGAGGTTCAACCCTAGTTCGAATGCATCTATCGGGTATAGCTAAATCTACATAAAATATCATTGATAAACGTAGCATGCATGTTTCATAATCAAAATAATTATACTTTGCAAATATAGGATTCAAAATGGACAAGGTGGGAGATTGCTTGCCTGGCAGTTCCTGTTCTTGCTCCTGCTGCGAGGGTGACTCCGGGTCGTCCTGACGCACGTATTTCACTCCGCGAACTACGCGTCGGAAGAAGTCGAATAAGAAGCAATCCAAGCACTTCAATAACAATCACGCAATGCATGATAAAAGAAATTGGGGGTAATACGATGAACTAAGAAGGGCGTTCGCCCTGGAACGATCGAGCTAGGTTTTAGGGTTTCGGACGGTGATTAAGAAAGGGAGGTGTATATACCCGAGCCTAGGTCGGGGATTATGTTCCAGGGTTTTAGGATATAGGTTTACGGGGACAAAGAATGCTTTTGGCAGCAGGTATATGCGAAATTTGTTACATAAAATGACGATATAGTTAGATGAGAAAAACACTCTCGTTAAGCTTTTAAACTAACAACTTTTGTTCAAACGAGTTTCAGGAGGTTACTGATGTTTTAATTCTACAAGATGGGAATGGAGATTTTCAACCTAGGGTCGTTCACGGGTTTATGCATGCATATACTCTGCATATATAGAATTAACTACTTAAAGAACTAACCTTAATTCTAATCTCTACTATTTGTATTCAAAAAGTTTTGAATTCTAAAAATGTATTTGAATCAACAGATGGGAATTAATCTTAGGGTTTCAGAACTAGAATTGAAATGAGAAAAATCGGCCATTAAGGCCTTGACCCGGCTGGATTAGTGTTTGCGGTTATGAAACCTAACTCAGTGTATTAACTGTGCTACCCGGCCGACCAGACCGTTGCGCCTTTCAGTTGTCGGCAGCGGGCAGGGAAATTGCGTTTTAATTAGGTCAGACGCGAGGACTAGGTAGCAAAGTAATTGCTCACGGGGAAAAGGAACGGCAGTGCTGGACCCTTCGGCTTGCTCTGCTGTTGCGGGCGGACTGAGATGGCCGGCGGCGCGCTAGCTCGGTCCGGGAGGTAGCCGCAGATCCAAGGGGAGGTGATGGCCACGGTGAGAGGAAAGTCCCTGGCTTGGCTCGCTCGGCCGTGTGGCTCGGTTTTTGGGCTTGGCTACTCGGTTTGGCATGGAACAGAGGGGGCGAGCGGGGTGGAGCTGAAGAGAACCCGGGCAGCTTGAGCTAGAGGAGAAAGGGATGGGGAACTCGGGCCACCTGGGCAGGCGCCGCTTGCTCACCTGCTCCACCCGAGGCCGGTCGTTCCGACCGCCGGTTAGGGCTAAAGCCGGCGGCGCTTGAACTCAAGCAAGGAGGATTGGGAGGAGGCGGATGGGGATAGGCGGGAGAGGAAGCTCGGGGTAGCTTGAATCGGGTAGGGCTGGGATTGAGTGGCAGTGGGGATGCTTGGCAACCTATAAATAGGGCCAGCGCGAGCTCGCTCGGCCATGGCTGCTGCCACCCGATGATGCGACGGCTCGGCGGGGTGAGTTAATGGCGAGGTGAGCTAAAGCAGAGGAGAGGACTGATCGCAGGGGGCAGAGGGACACCGAGGCTGTAGCTATTGCTCGGACAAGGCTCAACGGCGGCCGGTGCAGCGAGAGGAATAGTGGGTGCATGCTGTGGCATGACTGGACGCGTCCAGAGCGTGTCCAGAGCGGCATGCTCATGCCACCGCGTGTCCAAAGGGCATTCTTCGTGCACAAACACGTCAACGATGATTGTGGAAGCTTGACTGAGTGCTCTGCAAAATTTGGCGCTGGATAAAGCTCGGTGCAGTGTAAACTTTGATTGCCATGGTGTGACGTGTCCTTGCTTTCATCTGTGGAGGACGGGACGTGTGCTACCAGAGTGGTTTAATGGGATGGGAAAGGTGAGGACAGAGAAAGATGCTTGTCAAATAAATTGGAGCAGCTTTGGCTGATGCATTAACAAGATTTCATGCGAGATGTCATTCTGAGCTAAGGTGCTCGGTGCCTGCCTTACTAGATTTTTACATAGGACCTGCCCAAGATTTTAGATATTGGGACTCCTGGAGGTGTGGGGAGTGTTGTGGAAATTTATCGAAATTTTCCGAGGGATAATTATAGGGGTTGCAGTACAACGCCTAATATTGCCCTAAGATTTAATATTTCCATATCTCAATATTTTTGCATTGGCCCTCTATATTTTATGTTATATTTGGGTTAAGGATATTGTTAGGGTTCTTCAGGAATTTATTTGGAATTTTTGGTAAGACCGGGAGAGGTAGACTTCGCGATTAGGGTTTTGGAAGGAAAAGATTAAATAAGGAGAAAAGGGGTTTCGAGGGTCGGAACTAGGGTTCCGGAGTGTGGCAGGTGGGGAGATGGATTGGGATGTCTTCGGGGCTTCGACATGATACTTGGGAACATTCGGTGATGAGGTGCCGCGAGTGTATCACTGGATACCGATCGAGCGAAGAGATGGGGTAGATTCCCGGATTAGGGTTTAGATCGGAGGGTTACGAGAGGGGTGAGACTAAGGGTGAAATGCATACGATGATTAGGTTATGCCTAACATGCAGGGTTTCACGCTAAAATGCGGGATTAGAAAATCAGGGCGTAACATGTTCCGTCCTCGACTACACCTGTTCGCCCAGGTGATGCGATTGGTTGTCCTTCTCATGCCATTATCTCCTCTGTTTCTCTTTCCTTGCAGCTGGGACAAGCTAGATTAATTGGAGCTGTTCTCCGCACAACAAAAGGTAATGCATCCTATTGCCATTTTCTTCTTCAAATATTCAGTGGAAAGATGTTTTTTAGGTTCTACACTTTGTATGTTATTATTTTGGTGCAGGTCAGATTTCAGATTGCCAGCCAATTTATGATTTTTTTTGACAATTCTACCTGTGTGCTACCTCTTATCTGTTACAACAATATTTGTTGAAGGATAATAAGAGCTTAAGATTTCTTTCGAGTTAATATGCAGCATTGTTACAAATAAAATCTCTGGTATTGTTAGTAAGGCCACATGTAATGAGTTAGTGTGTAATTTTTCGCTAGCTTAACTCATCTACTCCGCCAGTTACAGTGTTGGCTAATGAGGAATTTTCTTTCAAAAAAGTTTATAGCGCTTCATGCAGCCAGCAAGAAAGAATGGAAGGAAATCCTACTGCGTACAAATGAAAAAAAACCCACAGTGGTGGCTGTTATGGTTGGCAGCCACATATATAGTGGATTTTGCCAAGGAATAGTTGTACTGATGCATCTTATCAACCTCACCGCGCTCTGTGTTGTTCATTTGCTTTTGTTGATAGTGGTTCTTTTTCTTTATTTGGTGGAGAAGTGGGCTGTAAAATTGCAAGCGGGTCGGGGCTTGCGATTGGCCTCTGTGGTGGTTGAATCCGCTGGCATAGAGGGATAAGCATGGTAAGTTGCTGCTGCTGCTTCGATTCGGCACTGGTTACTACCAATTTGTCTCTCACATGCATTTCAGCTATGGTATTTTTTTTTACTTCTTCATTACCAACAATTTCAGTTAGGGCAGGAAGCACAAAATAGGTTCTCCAAAAAGTCAGGTGAGGGATGTGAGTGCTAAACATGATATCCAATTTGTAACTATATTTAGAAGCATTTTACTTTTCTCCACTTCTCAATACCCAAGCATGCCCACTAAATGTTTACCAAAATGTTAGAGCCATGGAGTTATTTGGTTCATTTCTTTCTAGGTTCTTTTCATGCAAAAACACAAGTATTGATGGAAAAAGAGAAGCCAATATTGATTTATATTATTTTTCGTGTTCATATCTTCATGAAGTTTGTTGACTTTCCTTATGTGACATTAGGTTTTTGCATCTTTCTGTAATGAAAGCTTTGTTTAGATCTTTCATCTCTTTATGTTGTGTTATGGGATGATATAATATAGAAATAAGAGAAATCAATATGGAACTCACCAGGAAGGATCTGATTTACCTTTACCCATTGCGATCAAAGGAGCTTCGCAAAATAAAAAAAAGATATCGAGAGCCATCCATATAGGTTGAATCTTCTTTGATGCTTTATTATTCTTTTGCATGCTATGTAGGATATGAATATTTCTCTCTAAACATTTCGAAAAGATTCTATCTTGGCTTCTTCAGTTGATGGTGCTCTGGGCCTTTGTATTTTCATGTCTTTTCACTTCGTTCAGCCTGAGCATGTCCAATGTGATTTTTACCATGGCTTTTAGCCAATGCCATCCACAAGATAGCTCTTCCACATGTAAACATGGACTAACATTTGTAATTTATCTGATGTATACATGTACTTTCTAATTTCTTGCTCCACAGTACAACCAAAAGGTGTATGTGTTACACTTGATGTACACCAAAAGGTAAAGTCAGATTTATCATTCCCTTATTCCATTAAAGCTAATCTATTACATTCTTGAAATCTCATTCTCACGCATGCCATGTTGGTTACCCAGATGGAGTTGTGTGCATTGGCAAATACTTTTCGGTATTGCAAGAAAAAGGTGACCACTCTAAGAGAGGTAATATTTACTCATTGACATTCTGAAATAACACACTCAATCAAATTCAAATTTCCAATCTGACTATATGAATCCCTTGCAGCTCAGCAAATCGTACATAGAAATTTGTAGATCAACCCAAGTCCTAGCAGTTGGGATGCTTGAATTTTTGAACGTGTGCATGGTTTTGAGCAATCAAGTCTGTAAACACCCATGGTTCACTATGCATCAATACTACTCGAATACAAGGAGACCAAACTATTTTCCAGTGTTTAATGTAGTCTGGATTGCAGGGATTCTTGAAGATAGGGCAATCCAAGGAAGATAAGCTCAAGAGAGTAACGCTTCAGATATCACTTTTGCATTTAAGGTGTGGACGGAGGTTCTTACTCCTAATTATAACAATATGTCAGGTGTTCTATTTCAGGTACTTATTGGTTTCATTCATGATGCAGGGTAATTGATTTTTTCAGAAGTGCCTGGAACAACCAAAACTTTAGTGATAACACTATGCTGCCTTGCTGCGTGTATACATTATCTCTTTGTATTGAAAAACCATCAACTACCAATGAATCAAACCAAGAATGCCCAAAAGCTCTGGTGAATTTCAAACTGAACTCACATCATACTAGCCCAGCTCATGTGAGCAAGCAAAATACATTTTTTGTGCTCTTCCTCCTGCATTCAGCTAACTACAGTTCCCCGCTTTTCTCCTTTAGATTCCTGACAGTTCAGTGCTTTTTTGCTATCTCAGGTGCTTGCCTTCTATTGTATCAAGCCGTGGTAAATTTTCAGCCAATCCTCACTGCTGTTTACCAAGATCATTGATTTATGAAGAAACTGTTTCTTAGTGCCAAAAGTGTACATGCAATGAGTACTGTAGTTCTCACACAAGTCTTCCAAAAGATAGTTGATTGTACTGCTGATTTTCAATTTTGTTTCTTCCATAGCAATTGATCATGTAGTTAGCCATTGATGTACCGATAATTTATATTGGAACATTTTTTATTTGTTGCCAAAGCAATTGTACACCAATGATATTTTACTCATGCTACCTTTTTTCCAATAGGCCATGAGTCTATTATTTTTTTCATCTCAAAATAAGGCGTCACATTGTTTTTTTTTATTGTGCTGCCTCTTTTTTCTTGGAATTTATTATTTCTGTGTAGGCTAACACTTGATAATATTAATTTCTTTTAGAACTCACTTAAAAGTCTTCATGGCTTTAATTGGTGGTTGGGTGGTGTTTTTATGGATAACTTGTAGATTTTTTTTCCTTGACTATAAATGAGTGGCAGTTCTATTTTCTGTAAAAGTAACATATATGAATTGTTGACAGGGTAAGAAAAAGTGATGTTATTGTCATGTATAAAAATTAATAGGCATTTTATTGAGATGCACAATTCTTGTTTATTGAGATGCATATGTATTTCAGTTCTATCTATACTGCCTGCTAAAAAGCCCTTTTTTCTTTCCTTCCTTCAACCCACCAAATATACACAGGTCACTTAGCTTCGTCCGATCAAATGCATTCAATCGTTCATATTAGATTCAACAGCTCATATTAGTTTGATGGTCTATCACCTAATCCGACGACTATCCTTATTTGATAGATAATCACCTACCGAAGCAGACGATGAGCCGACGGCCCACTCGGCCACGCGCACGCGCACTTAGGTTGGGCCGAATTTAGCCCGATTCCAGATATTTTGTAGAAAAACCCTCGGATTTATTTAATAACACAAGCGAATTTCTATATGTACTGAAATCTTACGCAGAATCCCCTGCTATCATCAGAATTCAGAAAAAACATATTTTCCAGTAGAATAGAGCCTCGGGAATTCGAATTTGGATCTATTCTTACATTTACAGCATGCCTGTACATATGTGAAAACGTGCGTTGCACGTGCTCAGTTATTAGTCAAAAGATATACATAAGCATCAATTGCACATTTCACCTGGACATGGATCTCATGCCAATCTTTTGCTGATATAAAGCACAGTTGGCTTTGTGCCATCCCGGGATGCTAAGCACATGTTATAAATCAAAGTTTGCCTTGAAGAATCTCTTGCTGTCTTCAGGTGTCTGACTAATTAAAACAGAAACAGACTCTTGAGTTGGGGTGCAACTTGCAAGTAACCCCCATTATAACGTTGGGCTAGTTTCAAATATAAGCTGCCTGTGTGCATAATAGGTTCAAGAAGTTTATATACCAAATGAAAAATCAAACAAAGAGATCTAAAGCACAAACATAACCGGATTGACGATGACACTGCACTCAGTTTTATAACAAACAGATGTTACCGAAGTCTTCCTTTCACCCACTTTATATTCTTTTCTTGTTTCTCTCTATGTCACAACAAATAGTTACAATGCCAATAACTAATTCCGCCGTGACGAGACGCGGCCTAGTCATTGTGCTGAAAACCAGGAAGAAGCGACGCGACAAACCCTACAACGACCAGCTGGACCTCTTTCAGGATGCCGCCAAGCCAATTCTGCCTGTTTCCTTCTCCCTCTGCCCCTTGCTGGTTCTCATTACCAGCTGCTGCTCCTGGTTCCTGGTTCTCCACTGCTTGGTCAAGGTTTGCAGGGTCTGCAAGATTTCCCCCTGAGAAGCAGAAAGATATTGATAATCGGTGTCCCTTGCTTAACAAGAAATATTAGTTATTGATACTGCCTCTCTGCTTGACAAGCAGAAAAAAATCTGACATGTTACAGCAGGAAACATCATTTCATGAACCAAGGGATCAACATGACAAGACAGCTTCAACGTCCATCTTATTTATTGGTGCTACTAATAGCTACTTAACAATATATATACACTTTTAGATCATGTAAGTGCTGGGAATTTTTCTGCCCTGCAGACCGTAAATAACCAAGTATGGACTTCCACTGAGGAAGTGATAATGGTGAAAAGGAAAAATACAATATTATGGTCATGTTTAGAGATTCAAGGGGTGTGGATTTGGTGTTGAAATACAACAGACAAAATGCATAGTGGCAGATATATTATGGAGTGTGGTAAAAGACAGCTACCAGGTGGTTGATCATTGCCATCATTCTGGGCAGCCAGAGGAGCACGGTTAGCAGGAGCCTGCGGTGGACGAGCAGCCACACCTCCTGCTCGCTGGAGCCATCTTAGAAAAGGTGTAATCGCTCCAGTTTGATATCTAGAAGAGATGGAACCCCGAGGTTATCTAGCAAGATAAGAGAGGCTATAGAAAAAATATGTGTCGAAGAATAACAAGCACAATGAAGCACTGAAGCTGGAGTAAACAAAGAACTCACAAGTAGATCATTGAGGCAAACAATATGAGAAGAAACAGCCTTTGTTTTGATCCTTCCTGGCTAAACAAAAAGATCACTGCTGCTAACTTGATGATCAGAGCCAGGTCAAGCTGAAAGGCAAAGTGAAACCTCCTCACAACAACTTGTCTTTGAGGGCCATGTTGCTGCCTAGCATCCTGTCCTTGCTCTTCACCAGCCAATGCACCCACGCTTTCACTTCTAACACAACAGGATAGAAGAAATAAGCAAGGAGTGCGATCATAATGCTTTGCACCAGTCACAGATATTCCGAAATCAGCATAAGAAGGCAATCTAACATAATAGAAAACTGCATAGGCTTTGTCAATATCTCAACAAGAAAGTGTTATTTTTTTTTCCTTCAAGAAACTTCTCACATGTGCAACTGTGTATAAATGCTTTATGCGGATTCACTTGAACTTACACCAATTAAAGCAGTAGTTAACACAAGGTTCAAGTAACTTTACTTGAGCAAATAATATGCTGTGGTGTTACTGGAATTCTCGAGCAAATTAGTCATTTATGGTAAGTCATTGTAATTAAGGGAAAACATGCCCATATTTTCGGAGTGAAGTTAATGCGGTTATGCCTATTCTACAAGTCACTTTATGTGCTATGGCATACTTGCCTTAATGTCTCTAGATAAAAAAAGAACAACAACTGAAGTTTGCATCCTGCCTCTGATACTTATGAAAATTGCAGGAGATTTGACATGCTGAGTTATGCACTAACCAAAGTTAACGAGTAAGGAATGCATGAAAAACATCACAATCAAAAGTTAATCGATTCATCCATGAATCTCTGGGCTTGCCATTGGCTCAATAACAGACCCTAAAAGGTAGTATGATTGACTGTAGATCTGAAGATACTGTCACAGCTCTGCTTTTGTTCTCAAAACGTCTACCCGAGACAACAGATTAAGCAACTGGATCTCGAATTCTCGATAGATTTTGCAAACCTTTTATCACACTAATTCCACATTCAACTAATTCCATAGTCCTACTTAAAATGTTCAAAGTTTTCAACAGCATTACTGTTATGAAGTTATGATCACATATAGCTTGTACAGAAATTACTGCCATCAGAAACAAAGAACTCACGTTGGTATCTTGTAAGTGAGTGGTATGAGTGTCTTTGGAGCATAGCCTCCCATCGCCCCCATGAATTGATTCTCCTGAATGGCATATATCCCTGAACCCTGAGCCTGATCACCCACACCCTGCTGGGAGTACATTCCTGTCACGAGCATGGGGTACATGACCGGAAACATCGGAGAAGCAGCATTTGGAGCGCCAACCTGCATTATCAATTTATCATAAGCAGCGACATTAGCAGCAGTATCATCATAAGGAAGTTCAGGGCACATGATAATTCCAAAGAACTAAAAGACAAGACACTGAAAAAGACATAAAGCATTCAGTAAAACTAATTCAAATAGTCCCTGAAACTAGAATTGCTCCCCTGTAATCTTGAAATCTCAGTAGTTTTAATACCCACTAAACTACCCTATGCCAGTCAAATCCAACAAAAAAATACCAAAAGCAGACTAACTCATGCACCAACTGCGTCAAAACCCCGATCAAATCGCCATCGGAACGACCCAAAAGACCGGGGAATTCCCCAAAAGCGCCGCCTTTCCCACGAAATCCACCAAATTTACACCTCAAAACTCCCTAATCCGTCTCCAGAACACGAACATACCCTGAATCTAAGCGCCATGGAGCAAGTACCGATCTCCCAGTACGGTTCTACGCGGTGGCCTCGGTCAAAATAAAATAAAATTCAAAGGCCTAGGGAGAAGGTTACTGACCTGGGGCAACCGGATCGGCTCACCCGACGCCTCTGTCGGCGGCGCAGCCGCCGGCGTGTGGGCGCAGCTCTGGCTTTGCGCGTCAGCTTCCGCCATGGGAGACGAGGTCACGAGGGGGAGAGGTCTGTGCCTGCAGGTGCGATACAATCTGCATGAGTCGAGAGGAACCTCCTCTTCTTGGCTGGATGGACGACTCAGATTTACGAGTGCACGTCACACGAGCGGTGCAGGCCGTCCGATCGTGGGACCGGTAGAATTATCCGTGGCTTTACCGTGTCCAGAATTTGTTCTTACTGCAATAAAAACAATTACTCCCTTCGGCTTCAACACTGCTTCTGACAGACGGACCCACGAAGCGATGGGCCCCACGGGTCAGCTACTGATTCCCTCGCTCCCCGCTGCCCATATCCCACTGATACGTGGGCCCACGTGCATTCTGTGTCGCCGTGTTCCCCGTCTCTCTCATCTTCGTCTCCGTCTATCTCGTTTGTCATCGCGTCTCGACTCTTCTTTCATTAGCTGCCACCATCCAAAGCCATCTCCCGCTCTGCCATGGCTCGCCTCCTCGCCCGAACCCTAACCCTAGCGCGCCCCGCCGCCGGCTATTCCCCGTCCTCCGTGCGCCCGCTCCGCTCGCTCTCCGCCAAGGTGGAGTTCATCGAGATCGACCTGTCCGAGGACTCCCCATCCTCCTCTTCCTCCTCCACCACCGGCGCCGCGGGTGACTCCGCAGAGGATTCTATGGGGACGCGGCGCCTGGAGGACGCCATCCACGGGGTGCTCGTGCGGCGGGCCGCACCGGACTGGCTCCCCTTCGTGCCGGGGGGATCGTACTGGGTGCCGCCGATGCGGCGGCCGCTCGGGGTGTCCGACCTTGTCGGTAAGGTCGTCTACACCGCGAGGGGCGCCGTGGATGCAGCAGCGATGACGGAGGAGGAGAGGATGTGCTTCACCACTGTACGGGGGTGGCCGTCGGCGGAGTTCTTCGTCGAAGGTGAGGTGGATGAGACTTGCCTCGAGCTCCGAAGTTTGGTTGCTAGGTTAAGTCAGCATTTTTTCGGGACTGCGAAATCATGCTGCGTTATGGGTGGGTAGTTTTGGTTATGGCCTGTGGTCGAACTGCAACGTTTAATTTGTCGGTGAAGCATTGGGAATTCACCTGAGGTAATAGCGCCTCTTCCTAGTATCCAAAAAAAATGGAAATGCTGGAAATAGGCTAATTTTACAAAGCCTGCAGCCCAAAAGTTCAAAACGCGTAGAATTTTTGTCAATGTCTTAACACTAGCTCAAACCGCATTTGTTATTGTAGAGCTCTATCCTCCAGCTGGAAATTTGAGCTGTTGCAATTATCAAGTATGGAGGATCCTGGCATCCTGCGTTTCATAACATGCCCTTAGTTTTAGTGGATTCATTCGTAAGTGAAATCAATCCCAACCAACCTTTGTACATGTGGTATATATGATGTGAGTCATGATGAATACTTTGCAGGGAACATTGGATATGTTCTGAATGTTTTGGTTCAGGCTAAATAAATTCTTTTCTACTATCTTGCTTCTTCCATCATGTGAATGTTAGTATAGAAGATATGCTACCTGATGCAACTTGTAATGATAAAGCCGTTTTGATAGGTATATAAACATATCAGGTTCATTCCATCGTGGATTGCATAGTTTCTGGGATATAGAAAACAATGGACATATCATTTGTCCTGTTCAGTTTCATGATTTTTACCAGTATCGTTCTCTTGTTCTGTTTTGCTGGTTAAACAATTTCGATTGCATAGTGATAGTGGGTGCTTTCCTTAATATTTTTTGTTTAAGATCAGTACTTCATCTGTTATGTCTATGCATGGCATGATGATTCTTTTGGCTGACTGTAATTTTTATGCAGCTTTAGGTTAACTATCCTGTAAGCATGTGTCTTTGCAAGTTTTTGTCAGCCAAAATCTGTACTTAATTTTGGATTAGGAGATATGTTGACCCGTCCGCATCTTTATTTATGCTTGAAGCAAATTACTAGTTCGGTCAAACTCAAAGCAGTGTAAAGGTCTGATCTACTATTACTGTGTAATTTATGCAGATGTTAGATCTTGATTCCTCCACATAAATATTAGAAAAAATACAACAACAACAAAGCCTTTTGTCCTAAGCAAGTTGGGGTAGGCTAGAGATGAAACCCAATAGAAGATGCACGAGCCAAAAGGTGAAGGAAAAAAATGCTTAAAAAGTATATTATTGTTCAGACATGTGGATCGCTAATTTTCATGCGGTCCTATTCAGAGCCAAATCCTTGGATACATTCCAATCTCTTAATTCTCTTTTACTACCTCCTCCCATGTCAACTTTGGTCGCCCGCTATCCCTCCTAGAAGAAATATTAGAAAAAATATTTTCAATTCTATTTTATTGTGGGCATCACTTTGATCTAATGTCTGCATCACGTGTGTATTATATGATCTCTGCTTTAGCATAAAAAGTATCTTCCTATTCTGTCTTGCAAGTTGCTAGTATAACTAGGCCCAGGGGTGGTTCCATTAATTGATAGCTCATTGTTCAGTTAGAGGATTTTCTAATGTTTGATACTTGGTGATGTTAACAAATATAGAGAAAAAAGAAAATACTACCCATATGACTCCAGATGCATGACGGCCATACTATGGAAAACCATGGCAAGTGCAATACTTAATGTCCCGTGCATTAGCATCCAAGCCCACATACCCAGAAATGCTCCACCAGTATCTTATGCTTAATTTGTGTCCAACGTATATACGTCTTGAACTTTGTTGGCCTCACAAGCAGACCGTTTGATCTTCTTCTCCAAAAAAAGAAACTTTGATCTTTTCTGGCTAAAAAACTTGACCTCTTGTTTTGTTTTCCGAGAAGCCTTGACCTTTGGTAGAACCTCTTGTATCTACGCACTACGCAGCATCTAATCATCTTTAGATCAGTGAAGCATTGTTGTACTAGATAAGTAATATCAATAACATGAAAGCGCTTATTTTTGATCTATCTAGACAATGGCTTTGAGTAGATTGGTAGACATTAGCATAGACCGCATGAAGTTTCAGAGTGCAAGAATATGATGAGGCAATGGCCAGGAGGGAAGGATATCCTAGTGGGATTGGGCTTTTGAACTTGATCTGGGATCAGACTTCTTTTTTTCCGCACAAGGCAGAACTTGCTGATATGGGTTTGTCACGTGATGGGTCTTGTGTTCTACAACCAATGTATGTGAAACATTGTATATATAGCAGCGCCAAAAGAAAAAAAGGGTTGTTCTAGGTTATATGCTTGATAAATGATAACTTAGGATTTGTTGTTTGATAAGCATAGCTGGGTGGAATTGTTTGATGCTGGTTTCCATGATGAGAAAATATTGTCATGTAGGGTATGAAGTGGGTCTAGTGTACTGTGCTATTGCTCTCCTCAGACCCAAAATGGTTGCAATTGTCTTGTACCAGACTGATTTGGTGAGGCTTGGGGTGTCTTGTACAGACTGATTTGGTGCTATATGGTCTGAATTAGATTTAAGTTTTGGGAGAGGTGATAGATCAATGGTAGTTTGGTTGCATTGGCTATGAGTGATTGTGAATGAATTGGTGTGTGTATGGGTATTAAGTCTTGTACCTTTCATTCATATGTAGTTGTACTAGATGCATTTAATTTTGATTTGAGAAGATCATGTTCTTATGGTGTTAAGACTTCTATGCTCATCTTTAGACCATTAAAATCTTTGTTCTGCAGATCACCTTGAGGGTTATAGGCGTGTTCATGCATGTGCATATGTTCCCCTTTCCCCAATACATGTGCATCCCAGACCTTGATTATTAGATTGGGACATCCTGTTTTTGCTCTACTCAGCATTATGTGGTGGTCTAATAATTAATTCTGTTAAAAGGGAAATTTCCACATCCAGTGAAAAGGTCAAGGAAAGATGCTGCTCAAACTGATGAGGAGGAAAGCTAATTTATCCTTGCAAGTTTTCCTGGGGGTAAGTTTATTCACATTTCTCAAGAAAATGCTTAATGATCACTATGTTGGTCTAACTGTGACTGCTTTTTGTGCCACCATTTCATCTTTAGCCTTTAGATATCACTTGTCTTATTGTTGTAAAATTATGTTGCCATCTGCACCCAATCTTATCCTATTCATGCATGTTCCCTTTGCTGGAAAGAATAAAATAGTAGAGTAGTTTACTGACAGTGCATTTGCAATAGAAAAATAGATAACTTGCTGTTTGACAACAGATACTTGTTTAGTGTTTACATCAGTGTTGCATTGGGTACCACTGATTGTGAATGGATTGGTGTGTGTGTATGGGTACTTGCTGGTTGACAACATTTAATGCTTGCAATTCATGATCTGGAGTGTGACTATTGCCATTCTTGGGCAAGTGTTGTTACTAATAATGTGTGAGGGGCCCTTGCCGGTTGACAACAGATACTTGTTTAGTGTTTACATCAGTCTATCAGAAAACACTTGTCCCATAATCCAGTATAAACCTTTCATGCTAAGAGAACATGACTTGTGAGCTAACATTCTGAACTCGTAGTTGAATTGTACCTACAATTAGTGTGATAAGGAATCATCTACTTTGCAACTGGGATGAACATTTTGTGTTATGAACTTCATACAGAAGCAAATCTGAGCCTAAGATGCTTTTGTTGTGCAGTTCCACACAGGAAGACTCAGCCGGGAGAAGTAAGACTCTGCTGATGGTTGTACATATAGACGGCTAGGGACCCAAGCAATAATCAGTCGCCCACCCATCTCTTTTTCGGAGGACCAAGCATGCTTAGCATGAATATGATTATGTATTTCACACAGCCTAGTGTCCTTGCGCCCTAGACTACTTTCTCAGAATCTGTAGTGTACGATGTACCAACTAGTCTTTGTACAATGTTTTTGCTTGTGCCACAGGGCAGCCCGGCTCAGTGGGTTATCGAGATCAATGGGTAATGTCACTATGAATTTATTACTGAGCCTTTCTATATTGCGTCTCACTGTAGAAATCAACAATTTTGATCTTTGATGACGACCTGGAGTTTTGATTGCCGTTAAGGGTAGGCATTTATACGTAGAAGAAAAGGTGAATTGCATAGTATTTTTTAGAGCAATTGAATTGCATAGTTTCTATTAGGCTTCCTGTCATTTGCATATTTGCCACTCCAAAATATTTCGTTTGTAATTGTCTTGGTGTCACGCCGAGGGTGGAAAGTCTTTTTTTTTAATGAATGTTCGATGGTGCGGTAGTTCAAAGTTGATTTGGACTAACGTGATAGCTCAGGGGAATAATCTGCGTTTTTCCACTTTGTTTTACGAATGTTCAGTGACAAAGGTGTAATGTCTATATCATTGGTTTTCACAAAATATTGTGATTATGTTGATGTCACATCATTTTTTTAACTATGATGGTTTGCTTTATGAATTAGCTTAGAGCTGGTGGGTTCCCATTCATAGTTTATAAATATATGACTTGTACATGAGGCGGGTGGCGCATCGCGTCACTCACCTAAGGGTCTTTGTTGATCTTGACAGGATCGTTGTCATTGCTGTCGGTATTCTGGGAGCACCGAATAGCTAGCCTTCCGTAGCCTAAACGTAATCACCCCTTGAAATGCTTTAAACGTAAGAAACAGCATAGCCGTTTCCTTGAAGAAAAGTCATTGAACATACTGCAGAACTACTTGCCCTAATGGCCTGTGTGTACTGAGACTTGCTGTCGGTCACGACCTTAAGTTTGATCGTTCGAAAGACTAAACATGGAATACACATTTCTAAACAAATAACAGATGCGATATTTCACTGAACAAAATGCAATATTTGCTTTGCTTCGCCAGCTGGTCCAGTCAAGAACTTCTTGATGGGCTGAGAACTATGAAATCCCGTAGGATCTATCTGGAAGGTAGAAATTTCACAGTAAACAATTGAATTCCCACGATAATACAAAAAGTCTAAAAGACTGTCTATTTCTAAGTCGACTAAGAAACTATTATTTTTAAATCGATAATCTTAGATGTTTATTCTTTATCCAATGATTAATTAGATAGTTACATATTTCAGAATAACTTTAAGTTTATATATGTGTAACTGACAGTTGCACTTTTTTATATTTAGAGTTGCACATTTTAAATGTGCAACTCGGTTGTCTGAGAAATAAAAAAATTAAAAATGGCAAACTTAATATGATGTTTTCTTTAAAAAAAAAGAGGAAATATAACTAGGAATAAGGTGATGGACTTGCGAAGAGGGGATAATTGCCCCGTTTTCTAGTGGCACTTGATCATATGCCCCATTATTCTTTGTAATTGATCATATGCCTCATTTTTCGTTGCCCATTTGATCATATACCCCATTTGATTTATTTTAAATATTTTGATGCTGATTTGGACTTGCAATGACTCAAATGCCCCTCCTCTCTCCTTTCCTCTTCCCTTGTTTCCACCCGCTCTCGAGCAGCGGCGCTGCCGCTAGCGCCGCCACCACCCGGCCACGCTGCAGGGCCATTGGATCTGCTATCTCCTCGCTGGATCTCCATTCCCCCGCCGGCGTCGACTTGTCCTGCCGTGCCCTTGACCCGACGCCAACCCTCCCAATCGGACGCAGGTCCTGACGGCGACGCCAACCCTCCCGTCGCCTCCTGCCTTTGAGGTCGTTGGAGATCACTCCCCCACCTGATCCCACCACCCCTCCCCCCACCCCCATCAGAGCTTTGCTCCCGCACCGCAACTACTCCCGTCTCGTGCGCCTCCCATCGGTCTCCTCCCGTGCAACAACGCCAGGTCCAGCCCGCGCCGCCAGGTCCAGCGCCTCCATCCCCTCACCTCTAGATCTCACGCCGGAGCGGCTTGCTATCGCCGCGCGCAGCATCCCTGCCTAAAAGTCCAGCGCCCTAGATACGAGGTTGATGAGGAGACGAATTGGCCGAGGGGGAGGAGTTGGTGGGGGAGGCAGGCGACAGAGGTGGCGGCGACGGACTGGAAATAGAGAGAAGAGAGGAGACAGGCTAGAGGGGCATTTGAGTCATTGCAAGTCCAAATCAGCATGAAAATATTTAAAATAAATCAAATGGGGCATATGATCAAATGGACAACGAAAAATGGGGCATATGATCAATTATAAAGAATAAGAGGGCATATGATCGAGTGCCACTAGAAAACGGGGCATATGATCAATTATCGCGCGAGGTGACTCGTGAAGTGACATCCGTTGAAAGGTGCCTGTCTAGCAATGATCACAGCGCGTTGCCCTGGCGTCTCCACCTTGAAGTTGGAACACTTTCAGATGATCAGATCGATGTAGCAGCGGCACTGCAGCAGTGAGCCGCTCTGTACATCCATAGGATTCTACATGTAGCTCGATCGGCTCTCACATTATGTCCCAGTATGATGTGTTATATATCCATGCCATTATTTGTGAGTTGTGATATGACATGGCTTGGAAACAGCAGCGTCATTCGCCTCAAGTCCCAACTCAACATTTCTCTCTTTGTGGAACAGTACTTGTTACATGCATCATGCATGGGCTTGCTTTTGCTACGAGAGCTAGCTAGATAGGACGCTGGCGCCATGTTCTCTTACACTGTTACTGCCTCTCGCACTTTTCTCTCTTTTTCACAAGACATCTCACTTTAGTTGTTGCCGATAATGTTGATTCAATCATAGAACCTTCGTTTGAATCGTTCCGAATTAGTGTGAAATGGAAAAATATTTGAAAAGAAGTTTATGACTTTATGGTAGCTGAAAGCCAAATAGTTTGATGGGCCCTTGGATCGTTGGATGATGATCAGTACCTTGCATTATAATTTGGCGCGTTTCCTCAATTTTCACATTGTGTTCTGGTCCAATCTTATTTTATTTTATTTTTGTGCTTCTCTTCTGGTCATTTTGCACGGCGTGGATGGTCTACGACTCTACTTTTTGAAAGAAAACAGAGACACGGCACTCATACAGTGCCAATAATACAAACAAGCTAACCACCCTAAAGATAGTTTAGCAATGTCCTTAAGGCTAGAGCCCTCGTGTTGTTTCTTTCTAGTGGACGCCTACACTAGTCCATCTCCATAGAAGCCTACACTAGTCCACACACATTGCTCCATTTGTATTGGGTCTCTAGTGTTCACAACTTCACATCCCCCAATAGATGCACATTTGGCACAGGTCTACATCTACACTTAATCTATCTGAGCCTATGGACTTTACAAAGCTGCCGTATCCAATGGGCTACAAGTCTCTATAAATTTGAAGATTGGGAGATGTGTAAACTTATAAAAGTTTGATGAGAAGTCGTCTCTTTTCCAATGCTTAGCCTCATAATGTATCCATCCCTAGGCGACGTCCTATCTGTCTTTCTCCAATCTCTTTTCTTTGGGTCGCATGTGCCGGAGGGAGGAGACCCTGTTCGTTTTTGCAGGGGTAGCCATCCAATTGAATATTACACCTGGTAGCTGTTTCGGTAGAGGCAGAGCTTTCCTTTTCTCCCTACCAACCCTCCGACAGTTTAGTTAAGTACAATTTAGTTTTTTTTTCCATCCCAGAAAGTCTAAGAAACGCCTCAAATTTTTCTCAAACAGTGATTTTTTTAGTGATAAAGCTTAATTACAAATTCTCCAGAGAAATTGTGATTAACACGGTAGAAGAGAATTGCAAATGACATCTTTTATGAAACAAACTGAAGTCTGAACATGTTCCTGCAGGTCTCTTCTGAGTTCCGAGTTCTTAAACCGAATTGAGAATCACTTGCCAGTGCTGCCCTCTCATCATCTCATCTGTCGTTTTCTTGAGGTAGCCATCAAAATATTCGACACTGGGGAATCACTACATGTGAGGCTCCCTGTTCCAAGCTGAAATTTATAGGCTTGATAAATTAACCGCACTGAACCTATCTCAGCAGCTGCATGGAATTATTATTATTATTGGTATAGTCACGCTTCTTTCCAAGTTTCTTCTTGGTATGACATAAGAAATCGGTTGGCTTAGGCCTTTATGTTTTTACCTTCCTTCTCTGTCTTGTAGCTGCATGGAGTTATATATATATTTTGGGTACAGTAACGCTTCTTTCCAAGTTTCTTCTTGTGTGTTTAATTGTAACATGATCATTTAACCTTAACTGTATAAGGACCTAGTCTTTGTATAGTCTTACGTTGTGTCAAATTTCACAGGGAGGACGTTTTGATTTGTTAGTTCACATGCTCATCTTTAGCCAAAAGGGCACAGGTATTTATGTAACATGTCATTGTGAACAAATGATCAGTAACCATTGTAGATTTGTTTAGAAAACCTTGACACACTACCATGTGTCACACATTGATTGCCTAGTCGCTTGGAAGAAAACTTCCATTAATTAAATCATGTACTAGTCATAGAGGCTCAACGGATATTGTAGTTTACGGATGGTCGGTGCATGATTCAATATTTGCTGAATTGATGAAAAACGTGTGATTCCCTTTGCACAACTGTCCATCCCCCATCATACCAGTTACTCCATTCATAGATTTCTAAGGAAAAATTTCAGCTGTTCCAGGGTCATTCCAATAAGTACATGGGCTGAAGTTCTTATTGTTCCTTTGTTCTTATATTTATTTCAAATTTGACTTCAGCTTCTCGTGCTTCTTTGAATTAGTTGAAGTATATTCTAACTGAATTAGCTAGAGAGATCACTTTATTTCCTTATATCAAGTTTTGAGTCAATATTGTTGATGGAAGTTCTCCACACGACGTTCAGAAATACTATTACTACTACTTTCGAAGTGCTAGATTAACTATGTCACCAAATTAACCATCTGTCTGGTTTTAATTAGCAAGGGACCAGAAAACTTGAGATGCATACATTAATTACGCCAAATTCGCATGTGGTTGGCTTCACAAAATATGACCATGCATGCAAATGCAACGGTACGTGTTCGAGTCAAGTGGCTCGAGTAGTCGAGTTTATGAGAGAAATTCAGAGAGCATGCATGCAAGCTGATCTTGGGATTCAAAAGCAGCTACAGGGCACGTGCATTATTGGGTGTAGTACAGAAGTACACGTCCACGATACAGAGCTCTGTATAGTGCCCATGCATGTGGCATGTCTTCGACCAAACTGCCATAAGCTTACGTCCTCTCTCTCTCTCAAAAAGAAAAAAAAAGAGGAAGCATGCTTACATATAGATAACGTTTCATTATTTCTTATGATCGAATTTAAGCAATGGCCCTAAAGCAATATATTTGTGTACCTAAATAATCTGGACTCATTTAGTTAGTAGCGAGATTGGAACAGATCCTATATATACAGCTCGTACGTACACGTCGTACCTCCTGTGTAATGATCGGACCTGTGTGCTATCCTCTGGCTGCCATCAGTAACTGGAGCTTTTTGGCATGTGTTAGCATGTTCCGAGGTTCCAAGTACGTACGTACGTACATACGTACTAAATGGATTAATTAATAACCAAACTTCATCTCTCATTCATCCAGATCATATGTTGTCTTAAGCTGGAAAGGTTAAACATGATCTCAGAACGGTCACGACATACATGATCAAGTTGTGCTTTACCAAGGTAATCACATTTTCGATCGATAAATGTGACAAAAATACCATTAGGTAATATCTCAAGCACGGGAAACGAGGTAAGTAAGTGGTACTCTTTCCGTTTGAGAATATAAGACATTCTTTGTTTGGTTAAAACATAAGATAGATTTTGATCAATAATTACTATATTAATATATAATTTATATGTTATAAAGTGATTATTTTTGAATATAAATCTAATAACATTAATTTTATTATATAAATCATATACTAATAAAGTAATTATTAATTTTAATCAAATAAAATAATTCTTATATTTTAGGATGTAGAAGTATATCACGAGGTTTTTGGCCTTAATTAGTTTCTACCCTTCACATCCCTTAGGATCGATACTAGCTGATTTCTCGTTCCTTTAGTTAATTAGCTTCTCCTCACCGGCATGCGACGCAGTACTCTTATAGTGAAAGAATCATAATTAAGTACATGCTCACGACTCTAAGAAAAAGTAGTAGTAGTGCTACATGTGAGTAGTGGATCCTACAGGTATATGCACCATTTTGTTTCTTCAAAAATCATGTGAAAGGAAAAGATAAGGCCGGGACGCAAGGTAGGCGCAGGACAAGTACTACTTACGACTTATGGGACTGATCTTTTCTTCTTTCGTTCAAGTTCTCTATGTTGTCCTCCTATTATCCACCGATTAGAGCTTTAAAACTCTCTCTCCCTCTCTCCCTCTCTCTGAGATGTGTACTACATATGTACGTATATGCATATTCTTATAAGTTCTTTTGCGTGAGGCATGCACATATCCTCCTCATGCATGCACTGTGTGTGTATGTGTTAGTTGATGAGAGATGATGCCAAATTAGGTGGCACCAACCAGGCCATGCATGAGAGGGTGATGAAGGGGACCCACATCCATGGGCGGACCCAGCGGGTGGCACGATGGGGCTCAGCCCACCCTAAGAAAAATCTCATATATCAAATTTTGAAAGAAGAAAAACCCATTTAAAATATGTAATCTTTACTCTGTGCATATAATCATAATCCTTCTTGTAGTCTAGGTGGTTAGGATACTTTGCTCTCACTTGAGAAAACCTGGGTTCAAATCCTAACAATGGAATATTTTTATTTTTGGGTAGAAATATGATTCTGTTTTGTTCGAGACTATATTTTTAGTTGGCTATCTTCTTTTGTTCGAGACTAGATTTTTCCTACAATAAAATGATTATATACGATGACTAAAAAAGAGATCTGAGTTCGGATGCGCAATTGCATCCAGTAATTAGTAAATATTTTTTACATTATTTTATTGATCATTCGGAGTTTGTGTCGAGCTTATTGGTGTTGGATTACTAAAGTTTTGCTTTTCTTTATGTAGTCTTGTTCACATCGATAGATATGTCAAATTGGAAAATTATTTACTTTTTGCTTCATTTTATAACAGTGAAAAGTTGAACACAGATAATACTTTTAACTTGCTAATATGATCAGTGATCAGTGATATAGGATAATTAACATGTTATATTATTGACGTACCTACTAGCATCAGGTATCAAACTTCTTTATTAGTCTATACTTCTTGAGTGTCGTTAGCAAGTTTGGAATTAGCATTGTGTACTTTGGATTTGCATCTACGTGTGCTATTGCGGCTCTTTACATAGCTAGAAATTTCTCTACAAATTGATTACATATTATATTTTTGATAAATTGTATACTTATATGTTGGTATGTCATATTTATAGTATCAAATTTTTTATATAAAGTTGGCCCACTCTTACTTAAAATTCTAGGTCCGCTATTGCCCACATCCCTAACCATGTGCACTTGAGCCCTGACTCCAACGGCAGTTTGGAACTACCTCCATCTCATCTTTACATTCGCCCATTTATGTATGGTCGGTCGACCAACACATCATTTGCCCACATGACATCAAATGAATACACTCGATTCATCTTTTCTTTTGTAATGATCAAATAAAATCGAGAAATACGTACACTTTGCTAGGCCATATATCTCCGGTGCTGATGTTGTAAGCGTGGCGGTGCTTAGCAAAACAAACCCTTTAATTTACTGCCACCGATCGAGCACGTACGACGCCATGACATATGAGGTGTTAATCGTGTAGTAGGTGTTAATCATGTAATCTCTGTACTATTATGAGGGAGTCTCGTCATCCTATATTTTTTCTTAGTGTTTTTAGATTTGCTCAACCCTGAAAAAGTAGTAAGGAAAAAATGGGTCCGACTATAGCTCAGTCGCCTGAGATTTTCTTAAATCTCAGTCGATCTGTTTTGGGCCGTTGGATCGAGATCAACGGCCACCGCATCGTCTTCTTCCTCCGGCCGCTCCCGATCGTCTTCTTCCTCTCGACGCGCGCGCGCTCTCTCTCTCTCTCTCTCTCCCGACCTCCGACGGCTCCGCCGCGGTCATGTCCGGCGGTCACCGTCGCCGGATCAGGCCTCTCCTCTAAACCCGACGGCCGGTGCAGCTTCATCCGGCTCCGGCGACACCCCCCACCCTAAACCCTAACCCGGCGGCCTCCGGTGATTCGGCTTCGCCTCCGCACGGCGCCGCCGCTCCGCGTTGTCGCCGGGCTCCGGCTCGGCGACGCTAACTCGTCGGCCTTGCTCGCCTCTGCCTCCCCATCGCCTTCGCCGCCGCTCCGCGTCGTCGCCGGCTCCAGCTCGGCGCGTGCTCGCCCTCGCCGTCGCCGCCGCTCCGCGTCGTCGCCGGCTCCGGCTCGCCCGCGTCGTCGCCTGAGGTTGAAGACGACTGAGATTTAAAAAAATCTCAGTCGACTGAGGAATAGCAAAACCGGGAAAAAATACACAGTAAATCTCCTCCCCGATCGCTGCATCCTTCTCTTGTTTCTTTTCCTCTCTCGCTCCCCCATCTAGATGCACCATTGCCAACCTCCTCTGTGGCGCTGACCACGAGCTGCAGCCGCCCTCCTCTCGCCGTTGACCTCCTCCCAGGCCTGCTCTCGCCGCCCACCCCCTCATGCCGAGATTGGGTTCATCCTCCCGCCATCCTGAGGCTCCTTCAGCTGTGCCTCTGCCGCTACATGAGTTCCTCCGCCGCCCCCTCGCCCCGAAGCTCCTCCGTGTCCTGGCCCCCACGATCCTCTGCGCCCTAAGGTTTGGAGCACTGCTAGCCTCTCCGTCCATCCTACCGCCGTGGGCTCCTTCCTCCACCGGAGTCGCGGATGCCACCACCGGCCGCCATCATCGAAGGCCGTCATTGTCGAAGTCGTCGCCGGTCGCGAGGAGGACCTCCAGATCCCACATGCAGCCCCCTTACACTGATGGCCGCTTCCTCGACGCCAAGTGATTGTAGTGTAGGTTGCAAATTATTCTCAAGGTCGAGCCATTTGGGTAGCTTGTTGTGTAGATTTCAAATGGAATTGGTTCAGATTTAGTAATATCTCCATATATTTATTTGTTTTCTCGTAGCAACGCACGAGTATCCCGCTAATTGCTGCTTAAGGAGGCACCGATGCTTAACATGTGCTTACATGTGTAACTATCTTTTCTTTTAGAAAAAAAATGTAACTACCTCGAACGAATTAATGAACATGAAATGTAAAGAGCTCTCTGCGTTAGAGAACAGGGATCTTAGAAAAAACAAGAAGGCTGGCATATATATATATATTGGGGGGAAACTTCGTTTAGACAACCAAAAAGTGTTGAAAAATTTCAAAAGAAATTGACAAACCTTCACGTGGGATGTGTCCACTATTTCACAAAATTTCATACCCAAATTTAATCCACGCATCAAGATTAAAAGAAGACATATATGGGTGCGCGGTATATATCGTACGTTTGGGCTGTGCTTCTCTAGTTCTGTAGCATCACGTGTGTAGTTGGGGTCTGTCGACGAGAGCTAGCTAGCCGACCGTTGGTTACCAGCACGCTCACATAATTCTCTTCTTATAAGGCCTTTCTCAGTGCTCCACGGTGTACAGATGCTAAGAATGCCACATAGGTGAAAAACTGACGTGGCAAAGCAATTAAGGAGGAGAGAGAGCACTTTGGTGACTCCAGGAAGAAACGATGTTAAGCGCGTGGACCTATGCAAAACGCCTATGTGGCATCTATGCATTGGGGAATTTAGTTGTTAAACAATTAAATGAAGGAAACTTAGCTACAAAAAGCTAAACACCTATGCATTGGGGAGTTTAGTTGCTAAGTCCTTTCATGCACTTAGCACCTCATCTAAGCACCTGTGCATTGGGAGAGGCCTAATGAGTTGCTACTTGCCTGCCCAGCTCGACCGATCGATCGTCTGGTTCGTTGCTACCGTACGTGCGTGCGTCTGATAAAGCGAGACAGAGCCTGAGGCTAGCTAGTAACGTATCGATCAAGCTCTGATGCACACCTGCAGCGTACGTAGTCGTGGCCTTGTGGGGTTGCAGGTTCTACAAAGATGTGATAACTGTATACATGTCCAGAGACTTTCAGTGCAATCTACTCAAAGACCAGAGTGTGATTACTGATTAAACAAGATTTGTACCAGCCGGTACCATTTTAGGGATGATGGTTACTTGCAAGCGATAATCAGTTAATTGCCATTCAAGTACTTAGCACTTGAAATTTGATTGCTTTCAAGGCATGGCGCTTGAGCGCTTTTTTCCCACTGGTTTCTGAAGCATAGAACTTGGAGGAGCTGGAGCTGTGTTTTCAGCTTGCATACAATAAAGGTGATTTTTTTCATCTCAAAAGGTTTGTAAGAAGCTAGATCGGGAGCTCTTACGCGTTTCTGGTAGTGCATTTGACAAGCCATGGCACCACCTTTGCGTGCTCTCCTTTCTGACGATAGCGACCATCTGGTGGAGGGTTAGGGTTTCCCAAGGAGGGTGGGGTGATGGCGGTGGTGGCGCATGATTGGAGGAGGAGGATGATGGGTGGTGTGATAACAGCGGTGCTATGGGGTAAGGTAGGGTGGGGGTACAACGGAGGGGGAGTGGAGGTGGTGTGGCAGTAGAGACATAGCTACGTATGCCGACAATGAGAAAGAATATGAAGGCAAAATAGCAGTGCAATCCCTCCGGTCCCTAAATGGTAGCATGTGGAGCACTAGCAATGCCATACATAACCTGTGGGGTTTGCACAAAATAACTGAATATTAAAATTTAGAAGAACTAACCATATCAAAATTGAAAATATCCATGAGATTCTAAGTCACAACACTGTCACTATTTAAACTCATTTGTGGTTGTTGAACCGTGATGTGTTAAATTTATTTTATATTTAAAAACATAACTAAGAAAATAACAAAGCTAACTAAATAATAAAATAGATAAAAACTAATTAAACAAAGAGAATAATCAAGATGCAACATAATGCCAAACTAACCTTAGAGACGTCTTACGCACGCATAGATCCGAAAATAAGCACTCTACACCTGACATCGTGCAAAGTGAAGATGACTTGATTTTATTATACATGGAAATAAAAACACGGGCAGCGTTTAGCTAAGTGAAAACCGTTCACACAAAATCGAACGAAAAGGACCCAAGCATTGCAAAACAACCGTTACCGTTATCGCAAAGCGACGCACACATGGGCACCAGATCACGCGCTGTTAATGGAAAAATCGCGGCACGTTCCATCGCAATCATCTTCCTGAATGTTAGCGCGACCTAATCAATCGACATGACCAAAATAATTACACGAATGAGAGAGAACTAAAACTGTTTCAAATTTCTCAATAGGAGTAGTATTAAAATTACAAAACCTTAATCTCCGGACAATACAAGGGCCATAACATAGTTTTCACTCGTGGTTTTCTCGTGCCCACTAAAAACCCATATATGACTGGAACGCAGGGGTATTATAGTCATTTTATTTTAAACCGGTAACCATGGCAGGCAGTGAACAGATGTTACAGCAATGTGGCAGCATTATGAGAGGAGAGAGAAAGCTCACAGAGGGAAGAGAGAGAGAGAGGGGATGTTGTAACAGACTGCAGAGAGAGAGAAGCTGAAAGGTGTGCTCCCTCCCCCCCCCTCCTCTCTCTGCATTATTTTCTCTCTCTCTCCACCTCTCCCCCTTTATTCTCTCTCCCCTCTTCCTTCCTACTCTCTGTCCTGTCCCTCTGTCTACGCGCTCCTCTCTCTCCCTCTTCTCCCTCCCCCTCCCCCCACCATTGTGCTGCCGTCGTCGCACGAGCGAGAAACTCACGCCTCCTCGCGCGCAGAAAAAAAAATCCGAGAAGATATAGGGGAGAGCCAGTGGAGCAACGTGCTGGCCATTCCTTCTCTAGAGGTATGCAGAGATGCTTCCCCCACCCCAACCCGCTCCCGTTTCAGCTATTTCTCGGTCCCTTGTGACGCGTCGTCATTGCCTTCCCTCCCAGAGCTAGAGACCTCGCCGCCGTCGCTGCATCCTCTCCGGCCGGTCGCGCACGCACACGGCGGCTAGCTCCGCCCCAGGCGCCGTGGATCTCCACTCCTCGGCTACGGCTAGCTTCTTCTCTAACTCGAAAGTGTCCCTGACGGCTACGGCGGCTCCGGGGCGCTAGCAGACAGCAGTGCAGGTGATTTTCTTCCCACCTTGTGCTACTACTTCCTGATTTAACTCTACCGCGATTCATTCCCGATTTCTCTTCGGCTCTACCACGATTTGCGTTCAGCTCTACCGCAGTATGTAATTGATTGCTGACACAATGTTGTCAAATGTGGAACGGAGAAAAAAAAAGGAGAGATATGTTATACTCCTCCATGACTAGTTAATGCTTGTTCTGTTTGATAGGTTGTCTAATTGGTTGGTTACTAGTGGATCTGTTCTTGTGATTTAATTTCTCAGTTAGTGCCAGTACGTTGTAGTAGTTAGGAGTGCAGTAGTAGCTGCAGCTTGCAGTGACGTTGCTCTCGGTTCTCTTCCGATCTTTTTTCTCTCTGACCTGCTCCTTCCCTTTCTTAAGTCATCTCCCCCTCTTATCATCCTTTGCTTTCTCTCGCTAGCGTCCTGTCAATCTTCTTCTCTGCCCCTAATTTCCTCATCTTTCGTTATTCCATTTCATTCTTAAATCCTTCCTTTGCTGGAACTTCAAGCTATACCTGAGATCTGATAGTGTCGGTGGCAAATTCACTGTACATTGACGACACATCGTCGAGAAAATCTTTTGGAACACATTACTCTGTGTGGGGCACGCTTTTTCCCAAAGATGCTACATATGTCTCAAAAACTTGCAGTTACGTGCTTGGATGTGGTCAGTTATTCAGGGGAGACGTCTCCATTAATTCTGCATGTTTTGGGGTTTGTCTGTAACTTGATTTGGGGGGGATGCTGTATTACTTTATTCCAACTAAACATTGTGATATCAAGTCTTATGTTTCGTTTAGTACTTTAGTTACCACTGCTAAATAAGGCTTTGGTACTCAAAACTTGTCACTTTACCTTGCTTAAATTATGCTATGAGACATGAAGTTTATTTCCTTTCCTACATCAGCGAGGCTTTTTTCAGTAACTTGTCCTCGAATGGTGGTGCCATTGATCGAGAGAAAAATTGAGCCATGAAGGGGCTACTTCATTTACTCTCTTTTTATGATTTTTTGTGTGTGCAAGTTTTAACTCTGTTGTCAGAAAAGGAATAGTGACGAATTAGTAAATCTGCTTACCAGTAGCTGTTATCCTGTTAGGACACCATGGTAAACTTCAAAGTGGAAAAAGAATGTATGCTACACCAAATTTTCTTTGAAGAGTTGGTTCTTGTTCTAGTATGTTTTTCTTGTGCTGTGGCAGGCATCAAATCTTAAATTTCCAATTAGCTCCTATTTGTACTGTAGTTTATCCACTATGATGTATTGATATTGATGTATTAAAGGACTGTTCATCTAAAATCTCCTTGATACATCTTGATCAGTATTACTTTTGTTCGTAGAATGATCGAATTTCTTTCATCTGAATGCTATTTGTTCTAAAATGAGTTTCTCCTGACCACATAGTGCCAAAAATGTATCTGACATGCATTAGCTTTTTTATATTATGTCCTTTTTCAGGAGCTGATGCAAGTTGCAGGTTGTACGATGGGAAGGATAGCTGTGCACATCAAGACTCAAATATAGCCTCCCTTGATTATACTTCAGGTGGTTGAACACTAATATATACTTGATTCTGTTGGTTCAAAACATGGGTTCAAGGTTTCCCTCACATCAGCTGAGCAATGGCCTGTATGTTCTGGCCGACCTGAGCAACCTAAGGAGAAGGGCCCAACCCTTGGCTCCAACGTGATGCCATACACTGGTGGTGACATCAAGAAATCTGGAGAGCTTGGAAAGATGTTTGATCTCCATGCTGAAAAGTCTAGAAAATCTGGTCCGCTGGGCAACGCGCCTTCAAGAAATACTTCATTTGGGGGTGCTGCTTCAAACTCTGGACCTGTTTCTAATGCTGGTGGTCGGTCCAACTACTCTGGTTCTCTTTCATCTTCAGTTCCTGGTGCTGGCGGATCAGCAAGAGCAAAATCTAACTCTGGACCACTCAATAAGCATGGAGAACCAGCAAAGCGGTCATCTGGTCCCCAGTCTGGAGGTGTGACCCCAATGGCTCGCCAGAATTCTGGCCCTCTCCCTCCAATGCTTCCTACAACTGGGCTTATCACATCTGGGCCTATCTCCTCCGGACCACTGAATTCATCTGGTGCTCCAAGAAGAAAAGTATCCGGATCTCTTGATTCTGCTGCATCCATGAAGATGCGGGCCACATCATTTGCTCACAACCAGGCTGTTACTAATCTCACCACCGAAGTTGGTTTCTCACTTATGGGAAGCATTACAAAGCTAGTACTCTGGTCGGTGATTACGCTCTTTGTGACGGGGTTCATAGCAGGTGGTTTCATTCTTGGTGCTGTTCACAATGCAATTCTGCTGATAGTAGTTGTGGTGATATTTGGTTTTGTTGCTGCACTTGTGATTTGGAATGTTCAGTGGGGAAGGAGAGGTGCGATTGGGTTTGTCAATCGCTATCCTGATGCTGATCTCAGAACTGCAAAAGATGGACAGTATGTAAAGGTTACAGGGGTATGCGAAATGCTTCTGATCTCGTTCGATTTATTCTCATTATCTTCTCTTCGATCAATTGCTATTTAGTGGCAGTATTCATCCTATTTCTATGAAGCATGTGATTGTTCTATTGCAATGTTGGCTAATAAGTAACATATGACTACCCTGAAGATAGTTGAGTATTACATTGTTCTTGTTTGGGTTGGCATATGTAATATCTATATTAGTAGATCTCAGGTTACTTCCTTTTCATGTTTCTTTGTCATATGTGCTTGGACCTCTATAACAGCACATAATATAGCAATATATCACCAAATTACTGTATTTTGATTTACTATTCATGGTAAAATGTGGCTGATACTTATATTTGGATTATTTTAATAAATTTATTTCCACATAAGGCAGAATTCTTTTCCAGTTTTGGAGATTGCGATTGTTCATATATAGGTTGACAGCATATTCTTTTCTATTCTGAGAGCATATTACTACAAGCATTTGGTTGTTCCATTATCAGTTAGCATTCAGTAATGATCAGTATGTCAAACTTCACAGGTTGTTACCTGTGGAAATTTCCCCCTGGAGTCCTCATTTCAAAGTGTTCCAAGATGCGTGTACACTTCAACTAGCCTGTATGAGTACAGGGGTTGGGACTCGAAAACTGCAAACACTGAGCATCGCCGGTTTACCTGGGGATTACGGTCAATGGAGGTGAGTTTTGTTCATGAATGGTCAACTGTAAATATCTAGAAAATGGGGTATTTAAAATAAATTGACGCAGTTCATTAGCTTTTGCAGTTTATATTACTTTGATCCTAACTGACGTTGACCTTTGACATTTCCCCTTCAACTATGGCAGCGACATGCGGTTGACTTCTACATCTCAGATTTTCAATCTGGGCTTCGAGCATTGGTGAAAACAGGATATGGTGCACGGGTGACCCCATATGTCGATGAATCTGTCGTAATTGACATCAATCCTGACAACAAGGACATGTCTCCTGAATTTCTGAGATGGCTACGTGAAAGAAACCTCTCAAGTGATGATCGGATAATGCGTCTAAAAGAAGGGTATTCTTTTCTTTATTATCTTTTATTTCAAAGATCTGCGGAGAGATATTAGTGAATCATTACATTTTACTTCATCTTGTACCTTCAGATACATTAAGGAAGGCAGCACTGTGAGTGTGATGGGGGTTGTTCAAAAGAATGACAGCGTGTTGATGATAGTTCCTCCATCGGAGCCCATCTCATCTGGTTGCCAGTGGACAAAATGCATCCTCCCGACGAACCTTGATGGACTAGTTTTGAGATGTGAAGATACTTCAAATATGGATGTCATACCAGTATAGCAAGCTGGGTGCTGGAGCGAATTGCTGCCGAAGAGGAAAATATGCTTGTTGAATCTTTTGACTTCAGGTTGGGTTTGTTTCGTAGACTGTTAGAATTGAGAAAAATGTACAAATGCTGGGTGTGATTATGGCTAGTAAAGATCGAGGTGGTTGGTTAGGTTAAGTTTGGCTGTATAGTCTTTTCTTAATGCATTTGTCCTTTATTTTCGGTTATGAGCTCTGAATACTTGTGTAGCATGATGGCTTTTGGGCTGTTTGAAGATTTGGTGGAACTGGGTTCATATGTTTTTAACGCTGGATTATTAGAAGCTCTTGGATGTCCATTCATGTATCCACATTATGTATGTACTTAAAGAATGCCAGTGCATTACACTAGCTGTATGTACTTAAAGAATGCCCATTTTCGTTTGAAATTGCCAGTGCATTACACTAGCTGTATGTATTTGAGTGCCCATTTTCGTTTGAAGTTGCCAGTGCATGACACTAGCTGTCTTGATCTGTAATTTGCTTGCTTAGGATGTGGATTGACTCTTCACAAAGATCATTTTTCTGCCTTTTACCTTTAGGTGAGGGGTGAGCTGATGAATCAGAAAAAGGGACATGGCAACAAATCCTGTAGGTGTACCACATGCTTGCAGTAGCAGGCAACCACACTTTCTCCTTTTATTTCCTTTTCCTGTTTCAAACAACCTTCTCTGTCTGCCTGCTGGTAACAAACTCCTGCTTTGATTGATTGATTGACCTAACTTTTGGTTGGCAAGTAGATGTTTCATCTGGCAAAGTTGGGACCGGGATCCCATGGAGTTCCTGTATCTTGTCCATCTCTTTCGAATTAAACTCGCAAGATCTGTGCTCCGTAAACTGGTAGCTCCATAAGTTCTTTCAAGCATTTTGAACGAATGAACGATTGAACTTCGCCGAGTGGATATCCGTCCTGGGTGCTTAGGAAGTTGCGCGCTCGTTTGATTTTACTGGGTTTCCAGAATCTTGTTTATGAACTTCAATAGCTGCCGTGTTGAGTTTATTCGAAGAGATTGTAATTATGGTAGGATCTTAATATTCCAATAATTCGTTGGTTCAAGGAGAGGAGCCTGAGAGAGTTGAAATCGGAATCTCTGATTTGTCTAACTGTAAGCAACTGTCGGCGTGTACTAAGAAGAAAGAGAAGCAAATATATTCTACACTCGATAAGTGCCAATATGCAATGGGTAACTTGGTCAATTTGAAAAAAACGAAGAATAAATCTCTACTCCTCTTTGTTTATCATTCAAATCACCCATTCTCTTTTCTTTATTCAATCTGTCCCTTGTCCGGGTACGGAGACCGATAAGAGTGCTCGGAAACCGGAACAACTCACTTCGTCGACACGACTCTAACACTCGTTACGACGCAGGAACATGCAAGGTTGTCCATGGCAAAAACTATGATTATATTGATTTTTATAATGCCCAGGTTTCAAGCCGGTTTAAACCTAACTCCGTATTGAATCGGTCACGTGTAGCAATTTTCTTGTGTTTTTGTCTTTGCTTCATATAAAATACTAGCCGAAGTTGCTACCAATAAAACACTTGAGTTTATATGTTAGTGTGCAACCACTTAAACTAGAAAGGTAGGATTATCCCAACTATGCACACACATGAGCTACCGTGGGCTAATTTCTTAATGTGTTAGGATGTCATATACGCCTACCCCGACATCCTCGCCGGTCCAACACCAACATACCCCTTCCCCTCTTGGCACACGGTTGTGCGTCCAGTGCTAGCACATATGCCATGTTTTGTGTCAACTTTGGGCCCACACGAATTATGCACCATATGCCCATGCCCGTATAATCAGGAGGGTCAGCTTTGATACCACCTATAACGCCCAAGGTTTCAAGCTGGCTTAGACCTAACTTCATACTGGATCATATGTCCATGCGTGCATAGCAACTCTTGTGTTTTTGTCTTTGCTTCATGCAAAAGGCTAATCGGAGTTGCTACCAATGGTACACTTGGGTTTATTTATTGATGTACAATCACTTCAACTAATAAGGTGTGGCTATCCCAACCATGCTCAGGCACACACATATGAGCCACCATGGACCCATTTCGTAATGGGCTAGGATGTCACAATTTTCTCCCCTAGAAGTCCCCCCTCAAGAGAGGGAGTGCCCTCCTATTTATAGGATGGAGGATGAGTGGAGTACATTACATATCTGTCCCTAAACAGTTTATGGTTTTGCGCCTGAGCTTATTATATTGCTGAGGGTATTACAGTCTTTTTCATTCTACCCCTATGAAATATTCTATGGTATATTTCTCGAGTCTCATATCTTGGTAACTTGTTATGACGCTTTAGGTCACAACATGACACTCCGTTACGAGAGGCACCTTGTCGAATCTTGTTTACAATGCTTAGCGTCGTTGAACCTTGTTCTATAGTACTTGGCGTTGTCAAACCTTGTTTACAACGCTTGGCGTCGCTGAACCTTATTTTATAGCACTTGACGTCGTTAAACCTTGCTTACGGTACTTCATGTCGTTGAACCTTGTTCTGCAACACTTACGTCACGTGGTGTCGCGTACTTGTCGATCAGCATTGCCGCACAGGTGTTTAAGCACTTAATAGAATCGACACTAGTTTAGATCGTTACCAGGACATCTGCGTCGCTCGGGGTGGGGAGTGACCCTTCCTACAACAGCAACAATGCAGTCCCATGAACACCAACATTTTGACCTAATGAATGCATGGCGACATGAGTTGGGGGAAGTTGCTCAAAAACGGTGGTGCATTCCACAGGAGCAACGCTGAACTTACAGCTTCAGGGGAAGGACTCAGGTACTTGTCTAGATTCAGGCCATCCCCCGGCGATCTGCGGGGTTCATCGAGCTGTCGAATCTTGGCCAAGCTCATTGATCATTCAGTAATCGACATTGGCTGGTGTTGTGCCGTACTGCATTTGCATCAAAATGGCTCATGCATGAGGAGGTTAGCCATAGAGGGTTTGTACTTGCCATGAACAACAGCCGGGCGACTTGTCCAGGCCTCCAGGGACACTGGGGACCTGGTCCCTGGTCATGCAAGTTGCTGTAGTCTGTAGGTGCAGCAACGCTTTACACGGTGGTGTATCATCTAGACAGGATAAAGGACAGAGAAAGCTCAGGAATGCTTCTGAATCTACCTGCCAGCACACAGGCCCTCCTTGATTTATGGCAAAAGTTACGAGTTGAGTAACTTCATGAAGAACGATAACGACTCCTGCTAGTTTCTCTTCGGACTTATCTTATCCAGGACAATTGTTACAGCAGAGAAGCAATCTTTCTGGTAAGTTTCAGGCTTTCAGCCTGAAATTTTACCAGTGTACCAGTGGCACAAGTTAGCAGCAAACATGGGAATTTAACTGAGAATGTACAAGAAGGAACAAGCAGAGCAGGTGCAGTCCATCAAGAGTAGACAGAGCACAATCACTCAGAAGAATAAAAACAAGATAATAAATGCACCAGCTCAGACCCATAATCAAGGGACAAAACCTTCAGAGCTTCTTCCACCTCACTTGTGATCTCTGTGCTGAAGGGATCGGCGGAGATCTCGCAGGGCCCCTGGCTTTCGCAAAGCAGACCACAACAGGAGTTCTCTCTCCCTTTTCTGAATTCATGATCCGACATTCCTGAAACGGTCCCAAACGGCAGTTGGTCCCGCTATCGCAGCGTACATGCCGCAGAAGCAAGCGCTCTACTGGTAAGTACTAGTAGCCATGGAGACATGATGATCAATTCAGTGCCGGGAGAGATCCTCTCCTCCTTTATCTAAAGACACAAGGAACGAATTTTCTCTTGCTTATGGTGTAAGCGGATTAGACATTCTTTGGAAACATGTGTATCTGACAAAGGAATAAGAACGTGAACTCATGAACAAGCAAATCCATCTTTAATGGGCTAATGGCAAAATTAAGCTTCTGATTGCTCCTCTAGTTCACAGATCGGTCACTGACAGATATGCACCGTGATTTCATGGTGAAGTTAGAGTCGAGTTGCTTGATGAAGAACAATAAGAACAGTCTTGCTGGTTTCTCTTCAGATTTGCCTTATTCAGGAATCAGGATAATTGTCGTAGCAGAGAAGCAATCTTTCAGGTACGCTTCAGGCTTTTCAGCTGGCAATTTTACCGGGGACCAGTAGAACACGTTAGCCCAGAGCCAATGTACAAGTAGGAGCATGCAGAGCAGCTGCAATCCATCAACAATCTTTTTTGAATGTTCAGTCCATCAATAATCGACAGAGCACAATTGTTCAAAAGATAAAAACAAGAAAGGCACCTGCTCAGAACCAGCATTCAGAGGTTCCCCTCACTGGTGATCCTGGTGCTGAAGGGAGATCTTGGAGGACCCCTAGCTGTGCCAAAGCAGATCAGAACAGGAGTTCTTCTCCCCCTTAAATTTTTCCTTCCTTTTTCTGAATCCATGATCCGACAACCAGGAATGGTCCCAAAGAGCAGTTGGTCCTTTATCGCAGCATTAATGCGCGCATGGCAATAACATGCGTGTCGAGGATGAACTGTCATGCCGCAGAAGCAACCCTCGTCCTTCGGAAAATTCGCAGCCTGTGGTGCTGCAACTCTGATCGAGGCATCATCATGAATTCGGTTCAATGTAACAAGGTGTCAATGACTCTCTGCCGCTCTATCTGCATGTGGGAATGCAGGATCTGTATATACACAATGTCCTCTCGTGTTGAGCTAAATTGTAACCTTGGAATACAAAGAGCAAGAACAGCTTCAGACATATGATGATCCATCGTAGCGAGCCAGCCCAGACATTCTTTGGGAACATACGTATCCGGCAAAGGAATGGCAACCGGAAATCATGAGCAAACAAATCATTCTTTAATGGCTAAATTAAACTTCTGATCGCTCCTCCGCTTCACAGATCGGTGACAGATATGCACCGTGCACAAGTGAAAGAAGTTAGCAGCTCAGCAAAGAATCCGCGCAAATAAGGGCCAAATTCTGGCAGGTGAAATCGTGAACCACACCTCCCTTGCAGCCGGCCGCCGCCGCCGAGGAGCGCAAGCTCTCACTGCGGCCTCCGGCGGGCGAAACCCCGCGGCGGCGGAGGCGTACACGCGGCAGCTCGCGGCCAATGACAGCATCACGGCAGTGAGCGATTCGTACGCCCAAAGGATGCCGTTCGATCAAGATCCCGCGGTGCAGATTAGAGAACTGTTCATTTGCTCATACGGGAGAAAAAACTACGGTCTTGTTTGGGTGTGTTGTAAATTTTTACACTTGTAAATACTTTACACCTGTAATTTACTTGTCACAATAAAACCTTTGTATATACAGTATATCACAAAACTTGTAAATGGTGTTTAGATAAAAACTTATAAAATGAGTGCATACTCTATATTTAAATGCTCACACAGTATATCACAAAACAATCGCATATATACCATGTTTAAATTATAGGTTCAATTATTTGTTGATAGACATGTTCATTAACAATAGTGTGCACATGCAACAGTGATTGCCGTTGTTGACGAAGGTCCTGAAGAATTGACACACGAAGGTCTTCTATCTCTAACATAGTTCTTCTGCTCTCTTTAATTCTGCTAGTGGACTGATTTAGTCGTCTGGTTGTCATCATCAATATTCCTCTCTGATCAATAGACACCTGAGCCAGGAATAATCCCAAGTACGACATGAGTACTAAAAATAACAAACGTCAATAACTTTGAGATAATGCATAAGGAATACTAATGTATCATATACACCTTACATCAGGTAAATGAAATGATCAATTATCTCTCTAAAAATAGGAGATCTATTGAACAAAGCAAAAATGAGTGCGATGTTGCACCACTCTAGCGACAACTATGATGCAGCAAATAAATAAATCAAATCGTAGCTTCAGTAAATTTTAAAATGTTGCAAGGTTAATATAAGAAATCCAAGAGCTGGATGCATCATGGAACAGTAGATAATAAAAAATATCAAGGGTTGCCAAAACACATTTTGGCTTCACTTGGAGCCTATGCAGTCTTTCGGGTTCAATGAATATAGCTGATGCTTTCGGATTGCCAAGAGAGAGGAATGCAACTATAAATGTTGCAGTTAACAAGCATGCAAATATTTGGTGCCACAGGCTAACTTCAACGACTAGGATATTTTAACAATATATGTTTTACTATGTTTCAAACAACTAGGATAGAAGTGGTATGATATGGATCAACAGGAAGGTACTTTTCAAATGTAACTATGCCCCATCATCTCATAGGTGTTACAACATTTTAAATAAGGGTAAAAGAGTACCACAAAGCAGAGTTTGGAGGTGAAAGTGATGCACCTTAATAGAGTCGTACCTTCACCACCATCGATTAAATACATAGGTCAAACGAGGGACAATCATCTATCAGTCTCTGATTACATGGAGTTTTGTCATTTGTCTTCAATGGCATAATTGTCTATTCCTTGGTTTTCATGACCATCATTTTTGGAGGCGGATCTATGATATCCTCTCTTTCATCTTCGAGATGTTTCTTACTAGCACATGATTGTATCTTGTTTTTCCTTCTAGCATCAGAACTTGTATTCAATGTGCTCTCTCTTTCTTCTCTCGATTGAGTGGGCAGACTAGAAGTGAAGCAATATTTTTCTTAGGCCAATTGACCTATTAAGGCATCAAGTGAGTCTATACGAAAATAGTAGCTACCTTAGATCATTTAAAGGAAAAGAACTAACTTACGTCCATACAAGAGATATAGCGCCTCAAACAATGGAAAGCTCTTATTTTCATACCTCCTTAGCTTCGGGTCCTCCTACCAAGTAATAGAAGAATCAAAGATAGTTTGGGTACAACCAAAAAGATTGAATTAGAATGGTTAGAAGTTTCCTTCAATGATCTCATCCCATTTCTCAGCTATGGTATTTATAATGCATGCAGTTGGGTTCATGAAATGCCACTATGCTTGACGATTGATCTAATTGCCTTGTAATCCTTTTTCAACTGGGCTTCTTTATCTTGAATTTTTGACTTAGTAAAACTTGCTTTTGGAAATAGCTTGTTGATATCCTTCACGATTCGGTTCCAACCTTCTGAATACCACCCATCTAACCACAGTAGTGAGAAAGATTGTATTCGGCAAGTATATCAACCAGTCCCTTTTCAACTTTGATGCCCACCTCGCCCTTTGTGCCATTAAAACCTAGAATTTGGATTAGCAGAAATAAGAGAAAATAACAAAATAAGACAAAGCATGTGACAGTCTGAAAAGATCAAACATAGAATCATAGATACATAGAGTTCTTGGGTTAGCAGAAATAAGAGAAAATAACAAAATAAGACAAGGCTAACAGCACAAGTCATAGAACAATACATCATCTATTGTTGATGCTCATCGAGTAGATCTTTGTTGCACTCTTCCGTTCCTGCTTCTTTCATAATCTATCCACATCTTCTTTGCTATGTCATCTCTTAACACATTGCCCATGTTTCTTTGGTTACTTGACGGCGTAGAACCCACTTGTGGTGTATCATCACCACTAGGAAGAGTGACAAATTTACGAGTCAATCGGGGTTTTTTATGTACTAAGCCATTCGTCGTCACCTCTATGGCTCCGGATTACATTAGATAATATAATTGCGGCTATAGGAATTTTTACTTGAGTCTCTATTGGGTAATATGTACCCACCTTCAATATAGGAAACCGCATCTTTAGAATTCCAATAACCCTCTTAATATGGTTCCGTAGATGAGCATGGAGAAGATTAAAGAGTTCTTTGTAGTCTTTCCATCGACAATTGCTCCGACCTTGCTCTTTGAGATTGTACTGAACTCCTTGGTAGGGAGCAAAAAAGTTTGGTGTATTTACATAGCCTCCATAAACCAAATAGTACTTTCGATCAGGTACTCGGAAGCCTGATTGGATAGCAGACTTTAAGACCCCAACATCTGATGCTAATCCCTCCCAACCAGTGGAGACATAGACAAAATTTAAATCAAAATCAGAAGCAACCATAACATTTTGTGATAGGGTCCCCTTCCTACTCCTGTAAGGTGTAGCCTCATTGCTTGATATTGTCATAGGGACATGAGTCCCATCGATTGTCCCTAGGCAGTTCTACAATGAGAAAATTAGAGTTACTAATTGAGATATACTAGGAGAGGATAGAGATTACTACACTTCACAACCATAGATGACATGTACCCGAAAGTAAGTCCAAAACTATGGACTTGAGGATATTTTCCAATGGGTATCTGTAGATGGAGGCTTGATAAACTCAGATGTTAACGATATAATTGCATCAAAGCATGTACCGATATGCCTGTGGACGGTTTTTGTGCTATGCTGGAATTAATCGGTCAACGTTTGGAAACTAGCATTCCTTGAAAGGATGTACATGAACATTTCTAATTGCTCCTCGATGGTAACACCTCTTGTGTTTTGTAAAAGATCTTTTGTTCTAAGATGGTTGCAAAGTGGCTGAAAAATATGGGACTCCATTCTAAGAATGTTGTGACATCTGTCCGGGTGCGCTTCCAATAGCTCAACGATATACTTTGCACCCGTAAGGATCGATGCATTGCATGGAGTTTTAATTCTCCTAGAAGCTTGGCATAACACCGGGAAAACTAAAAGCATCATTTCTTCTTCCTCTTCCTCCTCGGAATCGGTAAGAACAAGATTATCCATATTCAAATAATCCAAAATTTATCCTAACAAATCAAGGCAGTTTAATGAGAAAAAGAGAACCATCTATACATAGCAAGTATTGCAAGCTTAAGCTAAACAAAATCAAGAAGATGCTGCAGACTAGGCTAACATATTAAATTCACTCTAAGATCAAGAAGATGCTACAGACTAAGCTAAATATTGAATGCAGAAAAGTGATCTAACTAAGAGATGGTTTCCGTGTTCAGTAACTACAATGGTTTGTTAGGTCCATGTTGAATTTACTGCGAAGTTTTAGCTGATCTGTAGATTGGTATGACATGATTGTACAAATCTACATATTAAAAGAACATGTCAGAATTACTTTGAGATAATGCCATGGAGTTCTGGAGCTATTCACCTCTGATAATCTGAACCAGAGTTTGCACTTCTGGGTCTCCAAAGTAAAAAGAAAAATGGATATGAAATAAGATATGATACTCTGACATTATAGTATGATGCGAAATTATAATACAGTTTCACTTCATCTCTTGAGCATAAGTATCTAATAGGTAATACTAATGCACTGTAAACATGTTCTGTTCAAGAGCACATCCCATATTTCTTGGTGACAAATCTCATCCGAAGTGTGCTTCATTTATTATGAAAGTACCATCATTACTTATTTTCTCTTCCTACAATGAGCATAGCACATTTTCTTGTGAAGGCCAACACCACATTTTCTGTAAATATCTATAACTAAAAACCAGTCAGGTTGGGATATCCTATACTTTTGCTGCCCTAATACCTGATGTATATTCAGAAGCTTGTCAGCAGCAAACAAGATAAAAGATTTGATGAATATGGTACTATGAAAGGGATTTGATTTATTAAAGATGTTTGTGCCACTAAATGATATTTTGCAAGGATAACTAGCTGTGTCATGATACCATTTCTCAACACTATCATCCTAGTGTTTATAGTAGTACTAATCAAGCAAATCTGGTGAACCTTATCTTGCTTTTGATCTTCAGTTGACGAATCTATTCCTGCTAGTCTAGTGCCCTTGATCAATCCAGATTAATTGCGGCATCACTTCTACATGTTTGATAAGGTTCTCTCCTATCCTCATGCCTAAATTTTGTTTAGTCCCAAAATCACCAGTCAATGAATATTAGATGAACTGATTTCTTGAGTGAGAATTTACCTGGTAGTGAGGGTGGGGGCGCTCCTGTAGGGCTTGGAGTCATATGATCGGGTGAAGTAGCGCCCGATGACATCGAGGAAGCGGTCGTTGTTGGCGGCAGAGCAGCGATGGTCCTTCACCAGCAACACCCTCGTGTCCCGTGGGCTGGTGCTCACCATTGCCCTGCTTGGGAGCCGGGATCAAATTGCCGGGGACGGGGAAGAGGCGAAGCCGAAGAAGCGGGGAGAGGACTTGACTCCGCCACGGCGAGGAAGAGGACGCGCATGCGGCCAGCAGCGAGGGGAAGCACCAGGTCCTTCTCCAACTCCGCGCTCTATGGCACGGCTTCCTCGGATAGCAGCGGCGGCGGTGATGCGGACGGGAAGGGTGTGGCGGCAGGAAGCTGAGAGGAAGGAGAGCAAGTGGTGCTCGGAGGTCGCCTTCCTCGCGCGTGACGGCCGGCGTCACCTTCCTCTTGGCAGCGGCGTCTCATCGTGGGTGGTGAGCAAAACGGAGAGGCTCTCGATATTCATCGGATTGGAAAACAGAGCACCGAAGAGGATAATTTTTTTGCGAGCGTAATTGAGAAAACGATGGATATGGGCCGGCCCAATACTGGCTATCCAAACATTATTTTTTGGCCCAGTTGCCTTTTTTTCGTGGGCTGTAAATTATAGGCATATTTGGGCCAAAACTGACTATCCAAACGGGTCCTAGGACGTAAACAGGCTTGCCAAGGGACCGCTGATTCCACGAACCATGCAAAGTTTCACCATTTGTATTCTCAACACATGTTGTCCACTCCACTCTAGACTCTAGTCCAAAGGCCAAGGCCCAACATGCCTACACGACGAATGCTTGACCGCTTATGCTTGGAAAAGGTAAATCCTCTGGAGAACGCAAGCTCGGCCCATGGTGGGGAGGAGCTCGCCCGGCCTTAAGCGGGAACGGATAAGGTAACACCCATGTGCAACCATATGGATCAGCCCATTGGTCCGATCTACCTTTTTTAATTTTTATAAAATAAGAAAATAGGAGAATATAATTTGTAAATCATGTTTAATAAAAATATTTTGAATTTATAAATACTATTTTAAGAAAAGTTTCACTTATAGATAATTTTTTAGAATATGTTCCACGGTCTATAAAGAATGTTCATGTATAAGAAATAAAATATTCACGTAACTTATAGATTTTTTTTCATAAATCATACAAATGTACAATATATAAAAAATATTTATCGAAATATAATCACCTACCTCGAGAAAATTGTTCCATATTCTACATATGATGTATTGAAATATGTCCTACCACTTATGGAAGATATTCATATATCTTAGAAAAAAGTTTGCCTAACTCGTTAAAAATGTTCAATATCCCACAAACGAACATGATGAATTTACTTGCATTAACTTTTCTTTTTCATGATGAAACAAAAATTTACTATGAAAACAAATCATATACACTAGTGAATAAAAAAATTATTGGTTGGACACTTTTGCATATAATGGTTCTATGAGTGAGACACATAAATAAGTAAAATAAATAAATAAAGGAAAATAAAAAATAAAAATAAGAGAAAAATAAAAAGTAAAAATAAAATAAAGAAAGAAAAAGGAATAATAAAAAAGGTAAAAGAGAAAGAGAAAAAATAAAAAAATAAAAACACGCTCAGTAGGCCGGCCCAAGTTGAGTGGTGGTTCGTAGGCTCCCGCAATGAGTGGAAACTAGGAAATCCACACATCGTGGACAATATTATCTTATCATCTTATCCGAACCCACCAAAATCACATGGCCATATGCTTGGAGCTCATTTACTAGCCTAACAACATGCACAAGTGAGCATTTGCAAATTCCCATGGCTTCTTCATGTTTTGCCTACCAACGACCGACTGGGGAATTGCTACCACCCGCCTTAAGCGAGAACTAACAAACCATCACACACAGTAAGTTAGGTGGCCCTATCCACCCAGGCTGGCCCATTTATTACTTTTGAATTTTTTATTTTCAAAATTATATACAAAATATAATTTACAAATCACGTTTAATATGTATAATAGAATATAACTCTAACATTCTATAGCACAAGACAAGAAAGTGTTCATTGGTTCTTAGGATGTGTTCTTATGGTTCATGAAATAGTCCCACCCTCCATAAAAATATTCATATATATCAACTAAAATATTCACACAACTTGCGAAAATTATTCAAAAGTGGGCTTGACTTGTCCCAATGCGAGTACAAGGTTGTACATATAGATGGTCTGGAGGAGATTAGTATGTTGGACCTGAGGAGGTGCATACGCTGGGAGTTTGATCGGGACATAGCTCGCAAAAAACTTGTCATTGAAGCAGTCACATGTAGCAATCAGGAGGATGGATCATCAGTCCCCTTATGGGAGCTACATAAGGTGGTCGGCAATGTATCATGGGCTGGGTACATGCGCCTTCTACGCACTCCTGGGGCTTATATATATGGTCGACCCATAGTGTACGTACAGTTTGTTGACAGCATGCACCGTTGACTGGCGATGAAGGTTGCAGCGGAGCTGGTGAGTTATAGGTTGTTACGATAGAAGGAGGTGTTGGTGCAACGGATGCAGCGTAATACATTACTACCGTATATAGGGTAGCATCTGTATACGAATACCCTGGATATTCGGAGCCGTTGACATGGTGGCCCAGGAATCTAGGAGATGACGAGTCCTTACAAAATAAGGGCAGGAAACCTTTTAAACTAGGAAGTCAATCCCTTTAAGGATGATAGGTTGGAGATAAGTCCACGACCATCATGACTCGGATCATCCTCTATATAAAGGACCCGAGGACCCCAAAGGGGGAGAGCAATACAACAGAAAGAAGCCTTCAAAGATCAAGCATTAGCGTATCAGAGCTCTAGCCTCACGTCCAGCCTCCTCGAGAAGACTCCATGGGCCATCCAGATCTACTCGCAGAAGATCCCGACTAGGTTTAGATCTCATCTAGGATAGCCACTAACATCCCCCTGTGTAAAGCTACTCGAGATTCAATATATACCAACAGGACATAGGGTTGTTATCCTACGGGAGGCCTGAACTTGTATAAAAATCCCATGTTGTGTTCCCTGATACCGCTAGTTGACAGTCCTAGGGGTCCCTACCCTTCAATAAATCTCTTTGTCTCACGACTACCGTAAGATTGGTGGTTTACAAATCGTTGACAGATGGCGCCGACCGTGGGGACCTCTTCGGCTGTGTCCAATGAAACGGTGTCAAAAACAACACGAGGTGCGACAAGCCCCGTGCAACGAGCTGGCTTCTCGAACGAGGGCTTCTACGACAACTTTAGTTGCCCACCGATCCAGATTCGATGTCCAAGTGCGTGGATCTTGGAAACCACACCCCTGATGAGGATTCTGATAGCGACACGAGTCATTTCAGGGTCGAATGCGCCAGGGCTTTCAGCAGAAAATTAAGGCTTTCCGACAACATTGCCACAGGTATCACAACCCCCATGTCAAGGTTTTCACTTGTGAGATCTGATCGGTCACCCGAACAAGATCAGACCCTCGAAATCCCTCCTAACAGAGAAGACTTGATGGATCTGGAGTATACATCGAGTAGGGAATACCTACGTATAGTCTCCGCAATCGTGAACAGCTCGAAGAATCCTGAAGACCCTGCGCACAAAGATGGTGCTCCCAATCCACAAGAAGGCACCAAAAAGCCACCTTGCAACAAGTCACCAGCCACGTCACGAGGAAATACCAGTCAACCGATGGATCTAAATGCCTCCCAGCCAGGGGGAGAAGGCTACGCGTCCCGGACAGCTCGGAAGCTGTCTGAGGTTCACCATAGACTTCTACACCCCCTCGACACACGACCTTAACACCCACAGAGAACAATGGATGCGAGACTTTGGGGCTGAGCTACAGCAGGCGCTGGTGCAAGCCGAGTCTTCTCGTTTGATTTCTTCGACCTACAGCTCTAATCGTAGAAGAACTCCTCCGTGAACGCCCAGAGAAGAATTAGATCCGAAGGAACTGCGCTACCAAGAGGGACGACATCCCAAGTATAGACGCAACCGGGAGGGCGATCGACCCAACCGAGAGCACCACCCTCAGAATAGAAACAAATACCGAGACCTACGCGAAAAGCTTAACGAGCGTAGGGACTCGAAGGATGAGAGAGGATGTTCCTCTTTCCGGAATGCCCCCAAACATCGTTGCAGGGGTTGGGAGCGGTTTCCAACCCCAGAAACTTCTTGGAACATCATCAACGGGTGCCAAGCCTTTGCGCCAGACCTTCGGCAGGTACGTTGGCCATCTCGGTTCAAACCCGGATTGGTAGAAACGTATGATGGCACCACAAACCCGGCAAAGTTCTTACAAATCTACACTACGACCATTGAAGCTGCCGGAGGTGACAAGAAGGTGATGGCCAACTACCTCCTGACTGCCCTAAAAGGGGTAGCAAGGATGTGGTTGACGAACCTCCCCCCAGGGACAATCCACTCGTGGGGACAACTATGCGAATTGTTCTCCGGGAACTTCCAGGGAGATTACGCTCAATCGGGCAAGATCGATGACCTTTTCTGACTTACCCAGCAGAATAGCGAAACCCTGCGGGATTTTACCAAGTGCTTCAGCACCATTCGCAACACTATACCTGAGGTAAGTAATCTGATGTAATCCATGCTTTTGCTGGTGGCAACAGGAACAAACGGTGCATACAAGGTCTGGCGATGCACCCCCTGAGAATGGTAGCACAACTGATGGACTTTGTTGAGAAGGCTGCCAGCGCCGAAGAAGCCCTGTTGTTTATCAAAGAACAGGAGCACGAGACGACCTGGTCCCCCACTAGACAAGAAGGAAACTCGTTAAAAAGTAAATGCAAGAAAAAAACCTTTCAGAGGAAAAGGGGAGAAGAGGCCAAAGACCGACGAAGTAATGGCTGACGTTCCGATGAAGCGCGTGTGGCAGCCCCGCTCGAACGACAAACAATCAACCTCTACCGAGAAGACAGGTAAGACATGGTGCGACTTCCATCAAACTAGCTCTCATGACCTCTACCAGTGCCGTCTATTCAAGAAATATCTTAAGGCGGAGAATGAGAAGCCCCGTGGGAAATCCCCGCAAGTCACGAACCACAGCTAAGATTCCAGTTCTGACGACAACTCAGGACACGAGCCGTTCCCGAAGGAGGTATGAGCAGTTGACCATATGTTCAGGGCACAGCTTCTTACGAATCGAAGAGACAATACAAAATCGTGGCTTGAGAAGTCTTGGTGACTATCCCTCGAGCTTCCCGCACAGTTAAGTGGTCGGAAGTCAAGATCTCCTTCGACCAGGACGACTGTCCCGAGAACTACGCCCGACTAGGATGATACCCAATAGGCGTTGAACCCATGATCAACAACTGCAAGGTAGCTCGAGTACTCATCGACGGAGGGAGCTCATTGAACATCCTCTTCACAAGCGCCCTCGACGTGATGCAGATTCCGCGTTCATCCGTCGAATCAGTTACTCAGACCTTCCACAACATTGTGCCCGGCTCGTCAGCAACCCCGATCAGTTAGATCACGCTCCCTATGACTTTCGGGACGTAGGAGAATTTCCGAACAGAGAGAGTTCTGTTTAACGTAGTCGACTTCAAGACGACATACAATGCCATCTTGAGGCAACCGACCCTCACCAAGTTTATGGTAGCTACTCACTACGTGTACCAGTGTATGAAGATGCCGGAGCCAAAGGGGTCATCACGATAAGGGGTTTCTGTGCAGAACGCGCTGCTTCGCGACAAGCACAGTTTAGACCTTGCCGAACAATTCCAAACACACGAGAAGGATAGGCTTCTCAATCACATCGAGGAGCACCCGATTCCGTCACCGACAAGTACAGGTACAAGAAAGATTTTTGACGAAGCGTCCAGAGACGAACTCCCGCTGGGTGGGGATCCGGTTGAGGACCCAACTAGAGCCAAACTGACAGAGCAAAATTTCAGCCTAGATACCCAGAGTAAGACTAAACAAGCATCGCCCTTCGAGCTTATAAGTCGCGCTGATCGAACTCCTACATCACGTCATCGGACCATGGAACGAACTAGTCGACGATAAAGCCCTTCAGGCACCTCTACCTAGGATGCGCTCCCGACAGAATGTTCAACGGAACATGACACAGAAACCGGAGAACGACACGGTGTATTGCTACAGAAATAATAATAAAAAATATAGAAGTATTGATAAATAGTTGTCCTATTTAGTAAACACACATGTCAAGTTTTCGACTATGTTACGACAAGCTGGACATCATTCTCTGCTTCACCCCCACTTTAGCGACCATCACGCGCACCCTGTTGATTTCCTTTCTGTTAAGAGCGGCGTCTTCTTCTTCACCTCCAACTTGTGAAAAAGATAAGACACCGTATTCCTCCTCTCTTCCCCCTTTTCGTCTGGTATGGTTGCTTAAGCGGAGGAAAAGGCCAAGTGAAGGCTTGCCTGAGGCGGAGCCAGCCATGGTGGCCTTCTTAGCCAATCATAGAGCAAAGACATTGCCTGATGTGGAGGTGAATGTGAAGTCAATCTCCGTTGTCACCTCACCTTCAACACCGTTGTGAATGCAAAGGGCCGAATATTGCCATGGCTAAAAAACCCCTTGTATCATCCGACGCTTAATGCGTTGCCATCTGACAATAGGAACCATGTCAGAGATTCATCTTATTTAGCTAAGCTGGTGGTGTGTGATGGCAAAGCAGAGCGATAGAGACAAGCCGAGGGGCGGGCATAGAGGAATGTAAGGAGGAAGACATCGCCTTGTCTTCTCGTGAGGTCAGAGTGGAAGAGAACATACACAACAGGGAGAAAGAGCGCAAGGGTAGTCAGAGAGACAAATACCATCCAGTTACCAGCGCCACATGCAGGAAGTTCTGCATCCGGTTCTGGGGCTTTGGCATCACAGGCAAGAAGTTCTACATACAGTGCCGGGCTTCCAGCCCAGACCCAAATGCTGCTGCTTCGAAGAAGAGAAAGGTCAGTTACAAAGATATGGCTGATGAGCTTCTGAAAGATTGGTGAACGTGCTTTGTCACTTCCGGGTAACCTGCGGGCACTGCCTTGTAAATATGACAGATGCTTGTAATGACCCTGTCTGTAGCATCGCCCTAGTTCTCTTTTTTGTTGGCTGTGAGGGCAGAGTCCCGAGTTCAGCTTCTGTCTGACAAGAATGATGTTCGACTTGCAGCGCTTGTTGCAACTTGTAGCTGTGTAAGCAGCGCCTCCAATGCTGGAACTTGTAGCTGTATAGGCAGCGCCTCCAATGCTGGAAGCGCTCCAGAGTCCTGTGCATCCGCGCGCCTGGACTGCCGCGGGAGCGTCCGCCCTCCCGTCTGTGTGCGAGGAGGCACACCGCCGGGCAAGTTTGGCAGGCCAGCTCCGGGGGAGACCACGCATCGCATGCGCGCGCCGCGTCGTTGGCGATCCAGGACCTGCCAAAACGTGTGTGGGACCGGCAGGCGGTTTGCGGGCGTAGGAACGAGGCCGCAGGCCGCCGTGCCGTGCGCTTCGGTTGGTGGGCGAGTTCAGAAGACGGAGGCGGATTTGGGTGACGACGGACCACTGAACCACCTACTGCAGCACGTCGGCTTGATCACGGTCCCAAATTAGTGCGGGGGTGGGAACTGGGAACCGACTGCCTGCTCACAGCCAGGGACCCGGACCCCATCGCCTCATGTAGCGGAAGATGCACGACAGCAGTGTGGGAGCGATGGGTCGATACCAAGAAAAAGGGAAAAGGCCGTGCGCGCATGCAAAAGGACTTGCTTGAGTCGGAATAATGGGTGTCGACCACCAACGCCCGACCAAACGCGAAACCCAACGCCGATGTGCTCCATCCGATCAACTCGTTGCATCCAATCCTCTACCACATGGCCTTCGTCACAGGATAATAGAGGAGAAAACAAGTAAAAAGGAAAACATAAGGTTCGTTCATGAGTTACTACCAACATTTTTGTTAATAGGTGGACAGAACAGTGTAGTCCATGTCACGTATAGGTCGTTTCAAAATCTATGAAATCAAATATTTGAAAAATTGACCATCAATATGGAAATACTTGATAACTAAAATATTAAATTGATGCTACTAGATTTATTGTGAAATATACTTTTAGAATATATACTTAGTTTTATTAGAGGCAACATATTCTTATAGAAATTGATAATCAAAATATCATCTTGAAAACTGCGTCAACATCTAAAAAGATTTAGACTCTGATACGGAGATACGACAACAAGCATGTACTCCTAACCCAGTATGGAGTTCGAAGAGGCTTTGCATGATCGATCGTATTGTTCTCGTCTTACTAGCACCATTGCACTTATTTGCATTTCCGGACAGGTTCTCAGCTTGACATAACATGTCCGTATCACCAAATGGATAACTTGATAAACACAACATTCTCCAACCAAATTTCCCTATCTGATTTATCATGTCCATCATTCCATCAATTTCACAGACTTGCCAGTAACCACAAACTTCACCATGATTCTCTACTGTTTTGTTACCTAAAGGAAAATTTATACACTATAGGTATTATTTTGTCCAAAAAATGAAAGGGCATTATTTTTTTTCCAAGTGGTTATTTACGGGAAGTAGGTCCCATTTAACGATGACCAAGACCCAAACACAGACACACGAACACTGAAACACACATCCACGCGCACGCGCGAATCGCCGAGGACGCCACCGGAGACGGCGACGAGCTTGGATTCCGGCGATCTCCTCGCCGGGGAGCATCGCCGTAGGCGGCATCCATGGCTCGCCGGTCGTCTTCCTCGTCGTCGGGGGCGTGGCGGTACCTGAACCCCGCGTATTACCTCAAGCGGCCCAAGCGCCTCGCCCTCCTCTTCTTCGTCTTCGTCGCCGCCACCTTCGCCTTCTGGGACCGCCACTCGCTCGTCAGCGAGTGCGAGGTGCGCCCCCTCTCGCTTGCGGGAAATTCCCTGATCCGGGTTGAAAACGGTGGGGATCTGATTGGGTTGCTGCCGCGTAGCTTCGAATTTGTTGCGGCGCTGGTTGGTCGCTGGATCTGGTTATAGCGAGAACTTATGGTTAACGCTGCAACTTACGGCGATAGTACTAGCGCCCAGGATTAATGGGTGTAGACTATGCTATATCGGCCTATGAGTGGGATTCATTTGTGAGAGATTATGTTGAAGATTTGGCATTCTGTAAGAATCTTGATGGTTTCGTTCGGGATTAGATCTTTTGAGCTGTGGATTAGTGGATCTTATCACAAGAATACAACTCTATGTGTGTACGATTATTTTGATTAGCTTAGATTTCTCTCCAGCTTTAACTGTAATTTTGCGAAGAAGTTTGGATCTTTTCAGTTCTAGAATTAGCGGGAGGATTATATGGGCATAGCGAGGTATTTTATCAGCTTAGATTTCTCTCAGGTGGGAAGTTCTTAACCGTTTACTTTCTTTGAGGGGATAATTCGGACCTTGACACGATTGGGGATTATTACACGGTGTAGATTTGGAGAACTGAGTTTTAGCTAGAATCTTATATAGGGCACATGCATCTTTATGATTTCGGTTTGTGGCAAAATGACTGAGCATGGTATGTTCTGAAACTTTTGATAAATACCTGTTGTGTTTTGAGGAGCCTTAGTCATTGTGAAGCCCCTATTATGTTCACATATTTATTTAACTTTGGGAAGATATGAAATTAAAGTTAGGTTGTTATTTCCCACTTGTTCATTGGGACTTGTTGTAAGTAATCAAATAATTTTATGGATGTGACACTTGAGCTATACTTTAAGTTCAGCAAGTTACCATCGATTGGATTTGTTAGTTAAGTGATTCTGATTATTCAGTAATAGGTGAGCGAAGTATAAATTGGAGGTTAAGGTGGATAAGTCATCTGCTAGTTAAGACAGATGTGATTTTATTTATTAGTTTCTCTAATTTGGTTAGTAGCCTTCCGTGTGAGAGTGAATGAATGTATAGTATTGGGGCAAAAAATTTTGGTAAAGGCTCATATCTTTGACGTCGTTGTGGATGGTGTAAGGTGTAATTGTGCTTTGAGTGTTTCTTTAGATTGTTGTAGTTCATGTTCAGTGTTACTGTGAATCTGTGTGATCAGTGAGTCTGGCTGTGAGTTGCATGTGTACATTGACATATTTATTTTGGTTTAAATCGACTAATATATCTTTCTTGGAATATGTATATACTTTTGACCTTCTTATATCACTTGAGTTCCTTGTAAAATGTAGAAATTACGAACCTGAGCATAAGCTATAATTAATCCTATCCAAAAGCAGCATGCCACCAATTTGAATTTTGCATTCTGAACTGCTTCAAATGAATATTATAAGGTCCTTTCGTGAGCTCTGCTTTGAATTTTACTTGTTGGCATTATACTACAGCTGCTAAATGTGAATAAATAAAGAGATGAAAGGTTTGTGATGCACATAATAAATGTTTCTCGTCACTTTTTTTAGTTGATACCATCTGTACTCCGTAAGCATGCAGTTCACCTTCTCCATTTTTGTTGTTGAAGAAAGGCATTGCAATTGTCATTTTAGTTCTCCATTTTTGATGGCTTGTTCTTCTACCTTGTTTGCTGTATTAATTTAGTTTTTTTTTCATTGCAGTCTGAGATTTCCCGACGAGATAATGAGATAAATCAGTTGCATGATCAGGTAAATACTATTGTAAATTTTTTACTGACATGCTGGTTTATTAATTTCTTTTAGTCAATATTTTTCTTTTTCTTTTGAAAATTTCGACCTTCAAATTTGTGTTGTCTTTTCTGTAGTTAAGAAAGGCTGGGGTTCATCTGGACGAAAATCCAATTGGTGACAAAACGTCCAGAAAAGATTTTGTAGAAATTGATCCTATTAATAATGAAAGGAGGGAAAAGGTTAAGGAGGCTATGCTCCATGCTTGGAACTCCTATGTAAAGTATGCGTGGGGAATGGATGAGCTTCAGGTCTGGTTTAGTCATTCTGATCTATAATTTGTTTTGTATTTTTCAATTTATCTTGAAAAACTCTAAACTGTTTTTCGCCTTTTGCTTTCCTTCTATTTGCAGCCACAATCAAAGAACGGTGTCAATAGCTTTGGTGGTCTTGGGGCAACCCTTGTGGACTCGCTTGATACACTGTATATAATGGGCCTAAAAGATGAATTTCAGAAGGCCAGAGAGTGAGTTCCACTTGCTTCTTCTTTTTTTTTACCATGTAGAGCTTTCAAAATGCTTTATCTGGTGCTTTCATTTGGCCCATTACTGAAATTAGCATTTGATTTTAATTTGCTTGTATGAATATTCAATTCTGTAGACAAAACTGTGGGGTCATTGCCTTTTATATTATTATTAGATGATGGCTAAATCTAAAATTCCCCAATTTAGAAAGTAAGCCATATACTAGGATTAGATGGCCCTGGTCCCAAGTGGCTTGTCGGCACCTTGACGGAAGGCGCACCACGGGGCAGGGGAAGAGATGACAATGCTGTGCTTATATAGCTGGCCACGTAACATGAATACTAGAACAACCAATCTTCTATAGATTGTAACCGATCTACAACAACAACAACTAAGCCTTTTGTCCCAAGCAAGTTGGGGTAGGTTAGAAATGAAACACAATAAAAATTGCATTAGCCAAAAAGGTAAAAGAAAAAAGACTTAAAAGTGATATTATGGTTCGGGCACGTGGATCGCTAATTTTCACGCGGTCCTATTTAGAGACAAATCTTTAGATACATTCCAATCTTTTAGGTCTCTTTTTACTGCCTCCTCCCATGTCAACTTTGGTCGCCCTCTGCCCCTCCTAGTATTGTCGATGGATCTTAGAATACCGCTATGCACCGGTGCTTCTAGAGGCCTCCGTTGGATATGTCCAAACCATCTTAGTCGATGTTGGACAAGTTTCTCTTCAATCGGTGCCACCCCTATCCTATCACGTATATCCTCATTCCGAATTCGATCCCTTCTTGTATGCCCACAGATCCACCGTAGCATACGCATTTCTCTGACACTTATCTGCTGGATGTGTTGTCTTTTAGTGGGCCAACATTCTGCTCCATACAACATCGCAGGCTAATCGCCGTCCTATAGAACTTATCTTTTAGCTTTTGTGGGACCTTTTTGTTACAAAGGATGCCAGATGCTTGTCGCCATTTCATCCACCCCGCTTTGATTCTGTGGCTAACATCTTCATCGATACCACCATTGCTCTGTAGCATTGATCCCAAGTATCGAAAAGTGTCTTTCTTAGGCACTATTTGTCCTTCTAGACTAACTTCTCCCTCCTCACACCTAACACCACTAAAATCGCACCTCATATACTCGATTTTGGTTCTACTAAGTCTAAACCCTTTCAATTCTAAAGTCTGTCTCCACAGCTCTAATTTCTTATTGACGCCCATCCTGCTCTCATCTACTAGCACTACATCATCAACAAAGAGCATACACCAAGGAATATCTTCTTATATATCCTTCGTGACCTCATCCATCACTAAGGCAAAAAGGTATGGGCTCAAGACTGACCTTTGATGTAGTCCTATCTTAATTGGGAAGGCATCGGTCTCACTGTCACAAGTTCGGACACTTGTCACAACGTTATCGTACATATCCTTGATGAGGTTAACGTACTTTGTTGGGACTTTATGTTTTTCCAGCGCCCACCACATGACTGCCCTTGGTATTTTGTCATACGACTTCTCCAAGTCAATGAATACCATATGTAAATCCTTCTTCTGCTCTCTATATCTCTCCATAAGCTGACGTAGCAAGAAAATCGCCTCCATGGTCGATCTCCCGGGCATAAAACGAAATTGATTTTTTGTGACGTTCGTTAATGTTCTTAGTCGATGCTCAATCACTCTCTCCCATAGCTTCATAGTATGACTCATAAGCTTAATTCATCGGTAATTAGTACAATTTTGAATATCTCTCTTATTCTTAAAGATAGGTATTAATATAATTTTCCTCCACTCTTCGGGCATCTTGTTTGACCGAAAGATGCGGTTGAATAGTTTAGTTAGCCATACTACTGCCATGTTTCCAAGGCATCTCCACACCTCAATAGAGATATCATCAGGGCCCAACGCCTTGCCTCCTTTCATCCTTTTCAGGGCCTCCTTAACCTCGGACTCCTGGATCCTCCGCACGGAACGCCTGTTGGTGTCATCAAAGGAGTCGTCTAACTCAAGAATAATGCTCTCATTCCCATCGTTGAACAGTTCGTCAAAGTAATCTCTCCATCTGTTCTTAATCTCCTCGTCTTTCACTAGAAGTCGATTTGCCTTGTCCTTAATGCATTTAACTTGGTTGAAATCCCTTGTCTTCCTCTCGCGAATTTTAGCCATCTTGTAGATATCATTTTCACCTTCCTTTGTGCCTAATCGCTGGTATAGCTCATCATAAGTCTGCCCCCTTGTTTCACTCACAGCTTGCCTTGCTTTCTTCTTGGCATTTTTGTACTTTTCCATGTTATTTGTGCTTCTGTCATGATGCCAACACTTGTAGCATTCTTTCTTCTCCTTGATAGCCTTTTGGACATCCTCATTCCACCACCAAGTGTCCTTAGATTTGCATTTCTTTCCTTTGGTCACTCCAAGCACCTCCCTAGCCACCCTTCGAATGCAAGTTGCCATCTTCATCCACATTCTATTCGCGTCTTCCTCTTCGTTCCATGGTCTTCCGACAATCATTTTATCCTTAAAGATCTGTTGCGCTTTCCTTTTGAGCTTCCACCACTTCGTTCTCGTAATTTTGGTACCTTTGTCCCGAGGAACACGTAAGTGAAAGCGAAAATCAGCCACCACCAGCTTATGTTGTGGGACAACATACTCTCTAGGTATCGTCTTGCAATCTACACAAGCCCGTCTGTCCACTCTCCTGGTAAGGACAAAATCAATTTGGCTGGAGTGCTGAGCACTACTAAAGGTCACTGAATGGGATTGCCTTTTTTTTAAAAAGGTGTTAGCTACCATCAGGTCATAAGCTAGAGCAAAATCTAGGATGTCCTTGCCCTCTTGGTTCCTAACGCCATACCCAAAACCCCCATGCACCCCCTCAAACCCCACATTTGATGTACCCACATGGCCATTGAGATCTCTTCCAATGAAGAGTTTCTCATTAGTAGGTAGATTTCTAACCATATTATCTAAATCTTCCTAGAATTGCCTCTTCATGCTCATATCAAGACCTCCTTGAGGGGCATAAGCACTAATAACATTCAAGACCAAATTTTCAATAACTAGCTTAACTAGGATAATCCTATCTCCCTGTCTCTGGACGTCCACTACTCCATTCTTGAAGTTCTTATCAATCAGAATGCCTAACACCATTCCTATTCCCAACTAACCCTGAGTACCATAACTTGAAACCAGTATTCTCTACCTCCCGCGCCTTCTGGCCCGTCCATTTAGTCTCCTGTACACAAAGGATATTTGCACGTCTCCTAATCGCAACATCAACTAACTCTCGTAGCTTTCCAGTTAAGGACCCTACATTCCAACTACCTACACGAACCCTATTTGCATCGACTAGCTTCCTTACCCTTCGCATCCGTCGAGCAAAATGCGAAGACCCTTGCACACTTGTCACTACATCCGGGTGCTGATGTAGCGCGCCACTAAGGGAGTGACGACCCGGCCCTTGCTCATTTAACACCACACCCGGGTTCCGATATGGCGCGTCACTAAGAGGGTGACGCCCCAACGAATTTCTATTGGGTTTCATATCCATAAGAGTGGCTAGGTTTTTACGTTGGCTCGCCAAGCCTATCACAACCCTCCTCCTTTACCCAGGCTTGGGACCGGCCACGGCGAAGTTAGATTGTAACCGATCTATCCAAACATAAAGATATGCATCTAACTAATTAGAATACATTATCTGTAACTTCCTAATATAAAGATATGCATCGTACTAATCTCATTACAAAGATATGCTGCTAGTAATGGCACAGCCCTCAGCTCGCCCAAGGGGCTTGGCTAGGTAGACAAAGCTTTTGGGCTTTGAGGTATTTTGTCCACGATCCATATGTTCTCCCCATGATATAGGAATATTAGAAGGGTCTTCTTGACTTTATATTTATTGTGCATGCTATTGGTTTCATGACTTTCATCTGTTCCATCTAGTATTCTAGTTTGCTTTTGTATCATTTCATATCATAGTATTCCTTGCAACCATTTGAATACCATGTTGTAATTTATGTCATACTCCTGATCTGACTAGTGTCTATTTCATGATAACAGCTGGGTGGCAGAGTCATTAAGCTTTGACAAGGATTATGACGCAAGTGTTTTTGAAACGACCATAAGGTTGCAATACAAGGTTTATCTTTGTTATAGTATTTTTCTTGCATATATTTGGCTCAATGTCATGTAGCCATATCACGTTATGATTTAATATAGAACCTTAGTATAGCTAACTTGTCTAAGCTTCTATTTACATATTTATATGCAGGGTTGTTGGAGGTCTCCTCAGTGCATATGATATGGCTGGCGACAAAATTTTTCTCGAGAAGGCTAAGGATATTGCTGATCGATTGCTACCAGCTTGGGATACAACATCCGGTATCCCTTATAATTCAATCAACCTAGCTCATGGCCGAGCCCATAATTTTGGATGGACCAACGTGAGTAACCAATGCTCTATTTTCCATTAAGTACCCACGCCATTGCAAGTTCATTCTGACACACGTCGAAAAGCTTACAATCAAGTGTATTTACCAGTATCCCATTACGTTTTGATTTTTATACCAAGGCTTTGAAATCCATCTCATCACGGACATCTCTTTTATTATTATGTTATAACTTGTTTCAGTCTATGATTGCCACAGTGCTCAAAGATGGAAGTCATTGACATGCTACTGAACAATGATCTTTGCAATACCACTTACCATTGAGAATCACTAGATTGTCTGCTTTTTTTAACACATGTCGCCTGGAACTATTTGATTTTCTCTCTTGGACGATGAATCAAATGATTTATTGTTTCTGCAGGGTGATAGTATCCTGGCAGATTCTGGAACGGAGCAACTTGAATTTATAGCTTTGTCCCAGAGAACCGGTGATCCCAAGTATCAGCTGAAGGTTTAGTTACTCGTATTTCCTGCATCCTACCAATGTTATGTACTTAGCTGGGTAAATTCTTTGTAATCAGTTTTGAGTAAAACATAGCTACCAGCCTAGCACTCAAGAATGGCAAGTTTTGTTGTTGGATGCTTTTAGTCCCAATGGACTACTATTTTTTGCTAGCAAAATACCCCATGACTGTCTAGCAGTCTTCGTTTAGCTACCTTTTTCTTAATATTGATCTCTCAGCTAAGTTGCCAAACTATGATTTTAGGCGGAAAATGTCATCCGACAGCTTCAGAAGATATATCCAAACGATGGCTTACTTCCTATCTACATAAATCCCCAGTCAGGAACAGCATCATACTCAACAATTACATTCGGTGCTATGGGAGATAGGTAATGCTGTTTGTCCTCCTGTATTTTAACCAAGTTATATTCTTCCTGAAATAGTGGTGCTCTGTTTTGCCATTCAACCATGTAAATTTTTACAAATCTTTAGGCAAGTTTGCTCTATCTTATTGGATCATGGCTAAGTTTTCTATCGCATACTCTAGTTGATATCTTCCCCAAAAGATCAAAGAGAACTATTTTTTCATGTGTATTTCAGCTTCTACGAGTACTTGCTCAAGGTCTGGATTCAGGGGAACAAAACTGAGAGTGTAAAACATTACAGGTTCAGGCCTGGCTTCACAATGTGTCATAATCCCTTTCACTGATTTTTAGTGGAAAGCCTATAAGTTCTGCTTTGTAACGTGATTAATAATTCCATTTGTGGTGCTTAACTCAGACAAATGTGGGAGACATCAATGGAAGGTTTAATAAGCTTGACCAGGAAAACTACACCGTCTAATTACTCCTACATCTGTGAGAAGAATGGTGGCTCATTGTCTGATAAGGTAAAGAATCCCGATTCGGCTGACTAATGTCAGCAGTCAGCACGATGCTTTCTGAAGCTCATAAATCTCTCAAAAGTTCTGAGTGATTCAGCTTGTGATTGACACAGATGGATGAACTTGCATGCTTTGCCCCTGGTATGCTGGCACTTGGAGCCTCTGGTTATGGGCCTGAAAAAGCTGAACAAATTATGAATCTTGCAGAAGAGGTAAATCCTCTATGGAATTTCATTTTAGTATTCAATATTTTTAATTTCTTACTTATTAGATGTGGTTTTGTTCTGTTCATCTGATTTCCTTGTTCGTTCTCTCCATAGCTTGCTCGGACCTGTTACAACTTCTACCAAACAACTCCCACGAAGTTGGCTGGCGAGAATTATTTTTTCCATGCTGGACAGGTAGTGTGCCAGCCCTGACCTTTCTTCTTTCTAGTAACCCCGTACACATGTCATCAATTCTAAGTGGTACTTTCCAACTTTGTAGGATATGGGTGTGGGCACATCATGGAATATCCTGAGACCAGAGACTGTCGAATCACTTATGTACCTGTGGCGCCTTACGGGGAACAAAACATACCAAGATTGGGGGTGGGACATATTCCAGGCATTTGAGAAGAACTCCCGCATAGAATCTGGATACGTGGGACTTAGAGATGTAAGTTTTTAATGATGTCTTCCATCCTTGAATTTCTACTGAAAGCACTTGCCTTAACAAATCTTGCTGTAACATTTTGGGCTCCAGGTGAACAGTGGTGAAAAGGACGACAAGATGCAGAGCTTCTTCCTAGCAGAGACGCTGAAGTACCTCTACCTGCTGTTCTCCCCTCCATCAGTCATATCCTTCGACGAGTGGGTCTTCAACACTGAAGCTCACCCATTGAGAATTGCTCCGACATATTATAGCAAAGGCCACTCAACTGACATTGCAACACACGTGGTCCGTCCGTTCGGGAGGAAGCAGGGGAAACAGGAGTAGGCTTGAACAATAGAGCACAGGATTTTTGCATCTGCCGTCTGATTTTGACCTGCCTGATGACAAATTTTACAAGGGGATTTCCTTCCTGAAGAGGTAAGGGTTGCAAATCACGGCATTAGGGTATTTAGGCAACAAATCTATAGGTAGAGCACGATGAGATAATTTGAGGGCATACCGACCTTCAGAGTAAAATCGAAGATCAACTGCCCCATGAAAGTTTTCATCTTTGAACTTGCTTACGCTCCCTGCGCTATTGATTTGCAACAGACATGTAACTTAGTGTCCATATGTTGCTGCTTGCCTGGGGCTCCTCTATGGAGTTGTATTCTCATTATTTGCCCCCGAATTGTTACCTTTTGAAATATGATTATAAAAATATGTTGTGTTTTCCTATTTGGGGAACTTTTGGATGCAGTGAGTTTTATGTGACTTCGTGTCAGCTGGAGGCTTGGCATATGTATACGAAGTTACAATCAGTGAAAGACTATTACGTCGTACTTTAGTAAATAAGAGGAGGTTGTCTTTCACTTCCTTGAGTACGAGGCTACAGCTTGCAAGGAGAGGTAGAAAGGTTGAAAACTTGAGGTTGTCTTTCACTTCCTTGAGTACGAGGCTACAGCTTGCAAAGAGAGGTAGAAAGGTTGAAAACTTGAAATTGCTGAATACCCGGGCCTCTTTGATCCAAAGAATTTTCACTGAAATTTGGAGGATTTCATTGCACTATTTTTTATAGGGAATTTTTCGTTGACTCCTTGGAATGAACCCTTTTTTTTAATATGAAAACTTGGAATGAACCCTTTTTTTTCTACGATGTAATCAGACAGCATTTGGTGCAAATGCGATCCTGTATCATTCGAGGAGACATGACATTGCAATCCTACAATTCGTGTAAATTCAATCCTATAAAATTAAGGGGCCATGACATTGCAATCATGCGACGTGATCACCAGTCAGCAGATGTTGTTGCATCGGGCCGTGGTCACCTCGTACTACCTGTCCCTGGTCGGATCTGCTGTGTTTTTTGAGTTTTAGGGTCTCTTTGATCTACATGATTCTTAAAACATATGAATAAAAAACGTAAAAATTGAATGTCATGTCATGTTATATCTCACAAGAATTAAAAAGCAAGAAATAAGTACTAGAAATTTTTTAGTTGCACTACAAAGAAAAACACAGGAATTTGCTTTAAAGATTTGATGCATGTCATGATTGTCATAGAAATAAAGGAAATTCTCTAAAAAGTTAAATTCAATGAAAATGTTCCTTTGAAATTGCATGCAAGGTATCCATAGGAAAATTTTCTATGGTTTTAAATTCTACAAATTAAACAAGCTTTATAGAAAAAATTCCCAAAAATAGAATCCTTCAAAATTTCGACGAAATTCAATTCGAATGATGAAATTCAATTTGAATGGAAGAGGTCCTCAACTTAACCGCCGCGACAGGGCCACCACGCAACCCAGAGCCCGGGGAAGTTTCTCCCGGCCCGTCATGCCGCCGCTCTCCTGGGCCGTTGCCGATGCCGAAGACACAGCGCGCGGCTAGCGGGCTAGATCCACCGGCCGAACCAAAGCGGCCGTGCAGGCGCACACGGTGGCCGATCGGTGGCTTGACCCCGGCCGGGCGGCTGACTCACCCATCAACCGGCCAGCTGCCGCCCCGGCCGTCGCCGTCACATAGCCTTGGCCAAACGTGAGGGAGATCGTCGAAACAGTGAGCGGTCGAGCTGACGAAAAGGAGACCGTGTCAAGTGCAAACCCGCACTGTTCAAACGTGCTTGCTACTGCTACTAATACTGTATTACTGTACTGCTATAGTACCCCCAAGAACACGCATGTGACAAACTGACAATATGTGCACCAAAATTTACCAAGCAGCAGCTGTTTGTTCCAGCTGCTCGTTCTACAACATGCATCGCAGCTTATTCATGCATGGTGCGATTGTTTCATTTGATTTTGTGTGCTGGAGCTAGACTGGTCTACAACGATCCAGATGCCTGAATGATTAGGCAGCAATGGTCAACAGCACATGCGTGTCATTAGACAAGAGGGGGCCATCCGGCTTTCCCTTCCCTGAAATGGAAACTAGATCTTGGATTAAAGTTTAGGTGATAAGATAACTGGGATTGTTCGTGTGTGCTACTACATTAAAAATTGCCCGAGCAAATCTCAAGTTGTTTTTCCTCGGTACCGTACTCAAGTAAGAAAAGGCACATGGTAACTCAACTAGCAACCACTGCTCTTGAACCAAATGCCTGAGTCTAATGTATGTCCCATTGCATATTCCAGTGAATATACCGTGCTGGGGAATATATAGCGATAACTGATGAAGAATATAATCACACCAGTTGTAAGAGCCAACTTGTTTGCTTACATTTCGTATGTCCCGTCACATTTAGACTAATTAATAAGCAATTTGGCTGCTTAACATTTCAAATGTCCTGTCACAGTTAGACTGCCAAAGTTGCATTATTGGCTATTCCTTATGCCGTCTCAAATCTGCAAATGACGTGCGAAGCAAACCGTGGTATTAAGCCACAGAAAACGGCATTTCTGAATAGTAAGTCGCTTGTGATTATGTAAGCTCAACATCGCAGCTATCCTTTTTGCATGAAAAGTTTGGTGCTTCTGCATCTTGATTTGTTGCTGAAACAGCAAGAAGTCACGCGTGACGCGTGAAACCTGCACGAACTGTCGAATTCATTGTCAAATTGGACGGCCTAAAGAAACGAACTTTTTTGGGGTACGAAGAAACGGACGTGGATCTGTGATCGTGGATGGGTGTCCGCATACTCTACGACTCCAGTGATGTCATTTTTTTTGTCACGGTGCACGGCAGGTACATGCATCACATGCGGTACGTACGCACGCTTGGCCGTGTCATGTCACGTGGCGAGGGACCAGGCGCTGTAACAACTGGCGCGGGTGCCGTGTACGGTGTACCGCCACACGCCCCTGCCACTAGCGACGACGGGCACATACATTACATAAGATGCGCATCGATCGTTCCGAGGAGGCGAAAAAAATTAAAGAGCCGTCCGATGGTATCCCCACGGGGGCTAGATCGGTCTGCCCTGCTCATGCTGCATGCGTGCCGGTCCCCTCGACCAGCCCATGCCATTCCCACCGGCTGGCTATTGGTACAATTTGACTAAAATAGCCTTTTATTCAATTAATTGGAGTAAGAATAGTCTCTATCTGAAATTATTTCATCGCCTGGCCTGAGGGTCGGCACCGGACACGATGGCGAAGATCTTATACATCTCGGCGCCGCTCTATGTGGCCCTAGGTGAGCGCCATGTTGGTTGCGGAAGGCCTTGGTGACAATGATGTGGCATAGGTTGGTGCCGAGTGGGCTTAGGTGATTTTCTCAGCTCAGCTCAGCGGACAGGCAGAGTGAGCACCGTGCAGCTTGGTGCAGATGGTCAATGCCAAGCCCAATAGCACCGACCCCTAGAACATAAGTTCTGGCCTTAGGCTGCAAGTGGACCTGCCCATTCACGGCCCCTCTTTTTCCTCCACCTGACGACGCTCTCTCTCCTCTTCTTTACTGCAGCCACCAAGATCCACCAAATCGGTGCAAACTAGGCCTGGATTTTGTGAGGAATCCATCCCTAGAGGTATCCCCTATTTAACTCCGTTTTCTCCTATTAGATTTTGTTTTTTCGGTTGGATTTGGTGAAATCATTGCAAATCCTAATTTTTTCTTGTTAAATAGCTCCGTGTGTTGCACTTAGATTGAAATATGTTACATATTAGATGCTTTGTATGTAATATTGGATGTGTGTATGTGCTCAGAATCGTTAAGATTGATTGAAATCCATCCCAAAACTAGAATTAGGGCTATTTCGGGTTTGTTTATAATTTCTTAATTTATTTGACTAGATTGCTTTGTTAGTTATGCCTTGGTATGTAAGAGAGTCTATGCAACGTATGTATGTATGTTTAAAGAACTTGAACACTCAATCCCTAAAAAAATTTGGTCACAAGGTTTAGATGTTAATATTCCAATTAATTTGATCATTTGTTCCATGTTAGTTGTTTAAATGGGTTATTATAGGTAGCATATAAATTTTTAATGAATAAGTGGTTTAGTTAAAAAATTCACAGTATTATGCTTATGTCCAAATGCTAGTGATTTATAGGGTGTACGTGGGCTCAAACCAACCACACCCTATATATCTCCAATTATGTATGTATGATCAATGTTAGTGTTAATATTTAAAATAATACGATGTGTTATTAATATGTAGTGAGCTAAGAATAGTTTTTTAAATGTCGAAGTAATTAAGTGGTTTAGTTAGTTATATTTTTCACGATATTATGATTATGTCAAACCGTGGGTGTACTAATTGTTAGTGATTTATGTGTTGGTACTAATATAGATGGCTTTCTCAAAAGTATTGCATGTTCATCAGGGAGGAAGAGTGACTTCCTCAAAGAGTGACGTCATCTTTGAGGATATGATGGTTCTAGTCCTATTTTTCCGTGTAGTCCTAGATTTGATGAGGTTGCAACGAGAGTCAGAAAAGAGTTGGTTGGACTGTTGATGGGTTCGAGTTTGCTTTGAAAGAAAGGTACGATACGGGGTGTGGCCTTCATTCTTATACTCATATGATACCTATAAAAGGTGATCTCGAGTGGGGTATCTATAAGGAACTTGTTGAAGGTTTCCGAATCAAGTCTCTCGTGGTTGTGGCCATTAAGGTAGCCGGTCATGTGAAGTTGGAGTTACTCATCCACTTGAACCGGTCTCCTAGCTTGGGTCTCGAGGTTGCAAGCCACAGTTTAGTTATCCCTGAACAAGAAGTTTACAAATTGGGTCCTAGCTAGCCACCCATCAAGGAGACACAAATTGGGTCCCAAGTGTTGGTTAAGACACCGTGGGCATGCCTTGAGTGATAGCCTCCATCTCATCGAGGAAGTGAATGTAGATATTGTAGAGGTACACAAATCATGTTAGGACCTTCGGCATCTGGGTTTGAAGCAGTACAATGAACTAGTTGGTGAAAGTTTTTGAGGAACCAAATCCCAAAGATCGGACGTATGAAGAAACTTGTGTATCAGATTTGGAGGATGACCGCCCGAAGGCTGAGTTTATGAAGGAAGAGATCAAAGCTTTCATGAAGGTACAGGGAAGACACGAGATCATTCATGAGTTTCCAAAACCTGAGCCTAGCTGAGGGAGTCGTAGCTGACGGTGGCATAAGCATAAACCTCGAACCAGAGCCTCCTATTCCCCAAACATGCCATCACAATGCTCGCACCAAACAAGCTCTGGCGCCTTAGGCGTAGTCTCATTTAGCACCCGAATAGTTGGTGCCGAAGGTGGTGGGTGCATGACATGCTTCCATGTATCAGTTGATCGCCTCCCAGTCAGGATGAAGGTGCTTTCCTCCAACAGGTACGCGTTATAAAACTCTGAGCCATTGATCTACTGGAAGAATTAGTAGTTACAATGCGCCTTTAAAAAATTATGACATGTCAGATCAAACACAAACACTCAATGCTATGAAATGACATATACCACTCATACGATCATCAAAGCATAGGTAGTAAGCTCGTCCGACGGTAATAGGGTGAGTCAATTGTTGGATGTGACAAGGTTTGCTGCAACAACAGTTTGTGACAAGATGTGACGATGGCTCTTTTCTGCCCTCCTCATCTACCTAGCATGCTCAACATACATGTCATCCCTTTCTAAAGTATAACAAAAATAAGACATGCATAACGCAAACACTTCATAATTTGCTAAAATCACCATTCAAACTATAGATAAAAGACTAATTATGCTATTAGAACAATGAGAAATTGCCAATACCACCATCACTACTCAAGCCTTGCCAATTTGGAATTTTCAAACAAGATCCAAAAATAGGGTTTCACTAAATTGTATGATCACTACTAAATTTGTGTATAGCATTGAATATGTAAATATATTATTTCATATCAACCATAATATTCAAACATGATTCACAAAAATCACACAATGGCTTCCTAACATTACTCAACAAAATCACGTAATTACTTCCAATGGGGATTCACATGAACACTAGGGTTTCACTAAAGTGCAATATTAATCAATAAACTTGAACTTGCCATTGCACACATCATTATATTGTTTCTTACTAACAAAAATATAACAACATTACCCAAAGGAATTAGGAAATTGGAAGAAAAACCGAACATGTAGGTTAGTATCTGTTACTCCAAACTAAATAAATAAAACCATTCAATTGGTGGAGATGAAGGGAATGGATAGAGATTATCTCCAAGAAGCTGCACCATCGGTTTTATGGAACAAATAGAGCTTGGAGGGGTGATGTAATTTTGAGGACGGAAGAGAAGACAAGCGGCTGTACAAGATATGTTAGTGTGGGGAATGAGGAACCCCTACCCTGTGGGTGGTGTATGTGAGACAGGGTTAGAGTTAGCACCCATGGTGCCGACCCCCTACCACGTTAGTGCGGCCTCGTGGAAGGGGGATAGTGTGGCAACAACCTCAACACCGTATAACCTGGCACCGAGATACCTGATCTGGGCACCATAGGGTCTGGCGCTGATCCTTAGGGCCAGAGTATGAAGTAGTTTTCTAGAGGGCCATTTGTCGAATTAGTCACGAATAAGGGCCATTTTGGCCAAATTTTACTATCTACTTAATTGCATGCACCCAGTTAGTTCATCCAAAAGCTCAAACTAATAGGGAAAGAAGGGCAATATATTTCAAACACTCCCTCACGTCTAGGCTCCTTCAGGCCTTAGATGTGGGATTGATATAGGTCACAAATACTGTTGCTAATCGGAGCCTCTTGTATTTGGTTTTTTGGCCCCTTTGTTAAGAGAAAAGTTCATTTAAAACCTGAACTCTGGTACTCGGTCCAAGATGAACCACAAACTTTCAATCCCTGAAATTGAAGCCATGAACTTCCTAATCCCGGCCAATCCTGACCTAGTCCCACCCTTGAGTTGTTTGGCACAATGGAGAAACGGTGACCCCAGCCGAAATCCCATATCTTCTCTCACTCCTCCCATTGACATCCTTGGCACACAGCCACATCCATCTCCATCCTCTTGTATCCCCAATATCGTAGACGGAACAACCTAGGCTCGTAAGCATCACTGCCGATGCTATTGAAACACCGAGCTACTCTCACCCTCAACCTCCAGGCACATCATGTTGTGCCATCTCGCCCCAGGATGTTTGGATCTCACACCAAGCACTGTGGGAGATCGAAGAGAGGAGATGGTGGTCGGAGTTGGAGAAGAATGTCTCCATTCAGGCGATATGAGGCATGACAAGACAGATACAACATGGTTGACTTTATCACGTCGTCGCTCACCACTAGGTACTCGGAACTTGGCTGTGGCAGACTTAGCTGGCCACAACACGGATGTCAGCGGCTTGCAGTAGCGAGGGCATGAGAAGGCAGGGGGAGTGTGGTGTGGGAATAGGAGAGAAGGATGAGGGATGTGTGCTTTATAGAAGAGAGCAGAGTGGTTCTATGTACTGATCGTGGCTACGGCGGTTATCGAGGGAAAACAGTGCCGACGCTACTAGAGAGGATGTCGTGGTGGAAGAGAAGATATGAGATTCTAGCAATGATCACTCTTTTCTTAGTGTGGCAACAGCTCAAGGTTAGAATTTGTCGGGGTTAGAATGTTCAAGGTTTCAAATTCAAGGATTAGAATGTTTAAGGTTTTAATTTCAGGAATTGAAAGTTCAGGATTTATCTTAGACTGAGCACCAGAACTCAAAGTTCAAATTTTTTTTTAATAAGCTGGACTTCTCTATTCTATTTAATTCACCAGTTTCTCGAGGGGAAGTGCAAGTGTGCAACGAAGTGCTTGATCATATCAAATACCACATAACCTAAGAGAATCTGCACGTGCAAAATGAGCGTATTAAGAGTAAGAAAAACAACCTTATATATATGGACTCGATCGTGACTTGATGGACTCTATTTTTATGTCCGTTTTGCTTAAACGTTACTGCATATGACGGCTATGAATGAGAGTTAGCTCCTGCTAATTGATGGAGTAAAATATTAATGATCGCGAACATGATTCAAGTGTAGAGGTTAATTAAGGTTTTTCCTCCAGGTAGCACGCCCATTAGTATTCTGCGAATCTTGAGCTACTACGTTATGATTGCACTAGTAGTAAAACAAAATTCAACATGGCGTGCATGGTGGTTTTAGACGATGTAGTTTTCAAGATATATATGTATATTTATGTGTGTAGTTTTTGAACTATATATGAGTTTAAACCAACAAAGCCGTCTGTTGAAGTAGTTTTGGAATTATTAAGTAGCAGCCAATCAAAACACGTGTACGTTTTATCCAATTCTAAGTGCAGCCAAGCATGCGACGTCGAGTGCACTATATAAAAAAGCTCATTCTTAAATCATGCAGGCCCCGTTGTGTTAAATGTGTGTAGCCTAAAACTAAAATCTTATCATAGAAACGCTTATTCAATAAGGGAAACATAATCCCATACTCCAAGAAAAATGATGTACATCAATAGTTTGAATTTTGTTTTTCTTAGAACAAGTTTCCAAAAAAAATGATGTACATCAATAGTTTGAATTTTGTTTTTCTTAGAACGAGTTTCCATTGTACGAATGAGATGTTTTCGTAAAAAAAAACATATTTTTATCATATGAAATTTGCTACGTGGGAATATTATATTTTATTGGTCCAAAAAAATTATCATATATATTTTAATAATACATTTTTATCGTATAACAAAAATATTCTTACGGACATCTAATTTATCTGGATCGGACGTCCTACCTTGTCTTTCCCGTTAACTGATCAAAAGCGCTGTGGCTCGATGATACCGGAGACCCGATAAAAGCCTTCCCCAGATACAGGACTGGAGCACGGCACATGGGCCTACCGCCCGTAGCCATTCGTGGATCGTGTCGTGGACATGCCCGGCCGCCCGTCCGCCCCTCGAGACGCAAAACCCAAACGGATTCCTCCACCTGTCGCAGCGGTCTGCGCACGATTCCGCGCCCTCCCCGTCCCCCCCTGCCTCGTCCGCTATATATACGCCCCCACCGGCCACTCCAAATCCCCAGAGGTTCGAGCCTTTTTCCAAGCCAATTCCTGCCCTGCTCTCGTTTCGTTTCTTTGCGACCGGCGTTGCCGCGTTGGCCGGGTGGTGGCTTCATTTGCGTTTAGGGAGGAGGAGGAGGATCGATGCCGATGGTGGTGGTGAGGACGGCGAAGGTGATGTGCGGGGCGGAGGAGGAGCGGGTGGTGGGCACAAGCAAGGCGCCAGGGGCGTGCCCGTGCTGCGGCGGGCCCGTGGTGGCCACCGACGTGGAGAGCGAGCGCCGCATCCTCTGCCTGCCGCTGTGCCTCAAGAACAAGCGCAAGTACTCCTGCACCCGGTGCCTGCGCCGCCTCGTCACCCTCTACAGCTAACCGGCCGGTGCAGCCTGACGATGACGATGCCGATCCATTCATCCATCGCCCCTGGATTGACGACCCAACTGGGCGGCTCGATCGACGACTAGCGTGCAGATTCAGCCGGCTCAAGTTGTTTGGTTACGTTCTTGGCCGTGGTTAATTAAGCTAGTAATCAAGCCTAGTCCGACTCATGATGATGTGCTCTTCTAGTTAGTTGTAGGTGCTAGTGTGCTAATTAACTGGCCATTAGAAGGCCTAATTTGCCACCGGCAGTCGATCAGCACAGAGGTGCCGTGCACGTGCATCACGTGAAGCTGCGTCCGACACTCTCTGTTGGGATGTCGCTGCTGTCTTGTAGGCTTGTAGCTGAGAAACTCTTTTACAAATGGACCCGGGTATTTAAAAGAGTTTTTCGCTACGGGAAACAGATTTTAAAAATTGTAGCAGAGCGAGTACCTGTTTTAAAAGTTAACCCTCAACGCACAAGTCTCAGCTCTGTGTTTTTCGTCCTCAGTTAATCTGCTGTCGGGATCATCGATGCGAGGACTTGTTTTAAGATGGGGTCCTTTCTACTACCGGTATGCGCAGATTGCCCGGTGCTGGCCGGGCCCAGCTTGGACTCATCGATCCTGTGAATGTCACAACGAATCAGCGATTGCGCGCTTCTTGATTGCGGTGAAGACGTTTTCTTCTCAGTCTTCTGATTTTCGTCTGATATTGTGTGTGTTCCTCCTTTACCTTCTATCAGGGCTGTGATTGCGCACGTTTTGCAACGAAAGGAGACCGTGATGGCAACCAAGGCCGCCATGGATGGTGCTGCGAAGGTGCGGAGGATGAAGGAGTTTGAATTTCATGGGCTGGGCCAGACAGGGGGAAGCTCATCAAGGTCCATTCGAGGGATGAGGTGATACGTGGTTGGATTGTCACCATACACCCTTCTCTCTCGAGGTTGCTAGTAGGGTTGTGGATTGGAGGAGAGGATGGTGATGACATGATTGGTAGTGCTGGAAATTGTGAGCAGTGAACACGGTGAAATGTCGGGGATGGCGGGCCGGGATGGTGCGAGGAACGACTGGAGGGGAGGTCACCGTGGGGAGTTCTCCTGTGGGTGCCACAGATGGGCTCCGGGACGAGGCACTAGTGGCTGGGAGGGCCCCGAAGGTCGCGGTGCTAGACCATTCACTGGAGGTGGCTTCAGCGACTTCCCGGAGCAAAGATCCTTCCAGGAGAGTGTTGGGAGAGGTGGCCTTCTTGATGGCTGCCCGTGGAAGAGATTTCTGTAGCAAAGGTTATAACTGAAGGGTGGGGGTGTATTCACTTTCGAAGAGTTCTTTGGGGAGAAACGGCAACTCTGGCAACAGATGCATGACCTTTGTGTCTGTGTTATTTTGAATAATGATGCTGACATATGTAAATGGGTACTAGACAAAGGTGTGTTTTCGGTTCACTCCTTATATGTTGCACTTATGGCTAATCAGGTTAAGTGGCCTTATAGAAAATTCTAATATATTAAAGTTCCTCTCGAACTAAAAGTGTTATTCTAGCGCCTCTAGAAATAGTATCTTAACGAAGGATAATTTAAAAAAAGAGGGGTTGGGAAGGTAATGTTTACCGTATGTTTTGCAGTCCTGAGAAAACAGTAGATCATATTTTCTTTTAGTGTCCGGTAGCTAAGTATGCTTGGGGTATTGTTAGTGTTGCTCTAAATGTAGATCTATTACCTAGTTCATTTTCTAAGATCTATATGTAGGTATCAAAGTTTTCTATTAAGAGTAGAATGTTAGTGGCCGTAAGATTTTTATGGAAATTGAGGAATAGTGCATGTTTTATGAGATGTTTTCCTCGATCTCTTTCTATTGTTATTTGTCATACTGCTCCCTTTTTAGGTTGACATAGAGAAATAAAATCCGCGAGGACAACAACTCAGAGGGACTCGGCTGTTATTGCCGATAGCTGCTAAAGTTTTTGGGCGAAGTCAAGGCTGAGGACTGTTGGTTCGTCGGATGGAAGGCTAAGATAGTCGGATGCTGTAATAATAGATGGTGGTCATTTGTGTTTTTTTTTCCAGTTTGATACATCTGTGTTATGGTTATCGATGGTTTTGTAAGGTCCGGTGGGGCTTCATCTTGTTTGGTCTATAAAGGTTGCTGTTTAGAGTGATTACCGGTAGCGTCTTCAAAATCCTGGTTGTTTATGGATTTCATGATTAATGAAATTGGGAGCCAAAGGCTCCTTAATTCCACAAAAGAAAAGGAGCTGCACACAAAAATGCAGCCCCCGGTGACACAAATCATGCAATGAGACTCGCGTGCTATACAAAAGTACAACGAGCCGTTTTGATCGATCCCAAAGCCCTTCAATTTCAGTTCTGCTTGTACTGGTGTGCAGTAGCAGCCACAAGATCAAAACTAGTACATCACATCATTGTCACTGCCCAATCTCTTCAATTTTTACCGTGTATGTACTGATCTACAGTAGCAGCCACAGATCAATAGTACTAGTACTAGCAGTACTAGGCGTTATCACTGCCTGCTCCCACAGAACAAGCACGAGCATGCATATATTACACATGAGCAGCCGGCGGCCCGTCGATCGATCGGTTACCTGTTCCTTTCACGCGCATCACGTAAATCCCCAAGGATTTGATGGTATCTTCCTGCCTGCGCCGATGGATGGAGGGATCGATGCGTCTGCACAGCAGCCGCGTTTGGCATGCAGCCGGTGGCTGTATCCGTGGCCGTGCCGGCTGCAGCTCTGCATCAGCCGCCGTGTCGACGTTTCACGTAGATTAATGTACGAGAGAGCTGGTAGTGTTTGTCCAGTAATCTTATCGCCGGATTAACGAGATAGATCACACTCGTAGGGATATACATATACTCCTACAAGGTAAAAGTGGATGAACGTACGTCTGCACTGCGCACATACCACCAATCTGAACTCGAAACTCAGAAAGCATGCAAGGCACAAGTATATATAGATCGTGACTTGCTTCTTTTCAATTAGCACCAGGGACATGGGATCCCTCACTTTACGAGTAGATAAAATGCTTCATTTGGCACTGCCGATTCATTACTATGCATGCATCGAGAGAGTGCGCCTTAATCTAATTCGATGCCAAATGCCGTTATCTCTTAGTATTTGAGGTCCCGCCACTAAGATGCATACAGGATTTAACTACGATTATGCTCCAAAAGGATAAGTATATATACGTGCAAACGATGGCGCACTCAGGGTTTAATCGATCAGAGACGAGTGTAACGCGTGCAAAACATGATTCTAGACTTATAGTATAATTTAGGAAAGGAAATGGGAGGGAAGGCAGCTAGCGAAAAAAAAATAAGGTAGAGGCTCGGTCAGCTTTGATAAGCACTTGTGCGCAAAAATAAAGGCAACTGCAGGTTCAATTCGTGCTTTGAACAGAAAAAAGAAATGCAGGTTCGTGCACCGCATGGTATGGCTATCAGTTCCATGAATCTGACGCACGGAGGTGCACCTTACGACGATATAGTAGTTGCAGCCTTGCAGTTAACGACCGAGCCGCTTGTGCATTTGGACATGTGCTTTTGAACAACTCCCTGTTTTTATTATTTGCTGATGTTTACAAGATATTAGCTATTCTATCTGGTATTTATCAACAAGTTTCCGTGCATGTTTGCTTGCTTAGCTAAAGAAGCAAACAAGAAGCTTCCATGAAGGCTGTACCATTTTAAAAACAGATAAACATGGAATGTCCATGCGTGGAGGAGGCTGCTGATCAACTTGACGAAGCTAAACTCTTGAAAACTGAAAGCAACAGGAAGCGTCGCTCGTTGCAACTGCCGAAACGAAAAGCCCAAGATCGGAGAGGTCGCTGTCCGCCTACAACGATCGTTGAATGCGTCTCCGGTGATCCATCTCCTGCTACGAACAAGATTATATCTGATAGGGGAAGCCTATCTTGTTCCATGCGCGCGGCGGTCGACATCGACCAACTAAATAACTGGGCATGGTTTTTATGGTAGGGGTTTTTTAGGGTACCCTAATATTCTACAAATAGAAGTGGGAGTACCAAACAAATCTAACCATCTATTTATAAGGGTATTTTGGTCTTTTAATTTTTCAATACAGTACAGTCTATCTCCTGATTTCTCACGCTCGTGATCTCCTGTTGCACGCTCACCGCCCCGCCTCCTTTCCTCCGTGTTCTCCCGATCGTGCGGCCGCGTCTCCTCACCGGCACACACGGCCGGCCTGTCGCCCCAGCCTCCCGATCGCGCCTCCCCAGTGCCACACCACTTCTCCTCCCACCTCGCACCGTCGCCTACCGCCACTCGCCGCCAGCCCTCCGCCCCACGTCGCCACTTCTGCTCACCGCCTCTCCTCCTGATCGCGCTTCTCCTCCCGATCCACAGCGTGCCGAGCCGATGGGCAACGGGGCCGAGGTAGGGCAGGCTGGGAGGCGGTCAAGGCGAAGCCCGCGGAGGCACGGGCTGCGCAGGTAGACGAGGAGGACGATGGAATTGGTTTGCCCTTGTGCGTCACCTCGTCCTCTGCCGTGGCGAAATGTTTGACGCGATGGAATTGGGGATTTGAAATTGGAGATTAGAGTTAGGATTTGAAAGATGTGAAAAATATATTTCTAAAATAACTATGTGAAAATTAGGTCAATTATTCTTTTGATTCTGATTTTACCCCTAATATTAAGGTACTCACTGATTTTTAAAAAAATTTAAAGGTGACACTTCTTGATCTAGTATTAAAATACCAGATAATATTAGCTATTAGATTAGAATAAATAAATAATTTACATTCATTCTAGAGTACCGTGAAAGAGCTTAAACGCTCGTACGTTGTAAAGTGACAGACTCATAATGCAGAAGACACTTGGATATATAAGCTTGGCCTTAGGCATCGCTCCGGAACAGAATATGTCGTGTCCTATTCAGCCCAGATACTTCAACAGATGGATTGAGATGTAGCTAGCTCAACAGGAAAAGGTCCTAAAGCAAATTAACCCCATAAGATGATTTTTGCGGGTTGCCACGTGCCGCTCGAGCCCGCAGCCTAAAGGCCCGGCTGAACTCATAATTAAGCTTGCTTTCAATTTCGTGGGGGTCTAAAAACAGATGATTTCATGATACTTTGCTTGACCCGCTTCTTCGACGATGAGGGCAGAGCCTGACAAAATTAAGCTGCGGTACCGCCCGTCTGATCACTAATTCCTTCTTCTGCTGCTACTTTCATACGATACGCATCGGATTACCCACCGAGCCGGCCGCTTGTGCATTTGTACACGTGCTTCTAAAGAATATCGATGTTGTTATTTGCTTGATGTTTACAAGATATTAGGATCTTATATGAGAATCTTATATTTATCACAAGTTTGCATGCAGGCTTAGTTAAGAAAACAGACAGGAAGTTTCCCTGAAGGGTTATTTTGAAAATAAAAGCAAACAAGGATATATTTTTTGGAGAAACCCAGACAAGGAATGTCCATAAGAGTAAGTACTTGAAGAGAAACTGTCAAAGATCCAAAGCAACATGAAGGCGTCGCTGGTTGCAAGTTGCAACTGCCCCTTTTTGCCACTCAACACCTGAACCCATCCAATTCCATCCATTTATTTTTCTAGAGCAATTCCATCCACTCTTAAACCCCGACCCATTGAACCCGTTTGAGCCTAACCAATTAACAGGCCTTGGCACCTAAACAAGTGTTGGCCCTTTTTTGATTCATAAGCCACGCCCCGTGTTGTTATTAAAATAAAAACTCTCATAATCATGAGATACATAATCACAAGTAGGGGCCTCTAGATGATTGAGCAACAAGCGACAAGCGTGAAAAGATTTACGGATGAAGTGATTTGTATGACATATTCAAGAGAAGCGTGAAAAGATTTACGGATGAAGTGATTTGTATGACATATTCAAGAGAAGCGTGAAAAGATTTACATATGAAGTGATTTGTATGACATATTAGAGAGAAAGTGATAGTGAGCCATACAGACATTGATTCACTCAATAGGCAATACATGTCGGAGATCAGATGAGCTTTTCACGCATATAGCATTCGGTCACGCACCCTTAGGTCACTCAGTAATATTGTCGGAGTATTATTCCGGCAATACTACTTATGGGGCGGCGTGAGCACAGCAAATCTGGATGGGTGCACACGGGAGACAAGATTTGGACAGGTTCAGGCCCTCTCGGAGAGGTAATACCCTACGTCCTGTATTTGGTGGCTGGTATTGCTGTATCCCGAGTGCCGCAAGCCCTAGAGAATTGATCTCGAAGGGGCCTGAGCTATGAAACAATGGAGATTAAGCTAGATGAGATGTTCTGCCGATCGGAGGTCCCCTACCGGGCCTTATATAGTCGGTCGGGGTAGGGTTACAGAGTCCGAGTCGGTTAACAGATATGTTTCCTACTCGGTTACAACCAATTCCGGGTAAGCCGGACAGGTATTAGTCCTTGTCTTGTACTCCACGTCGGTGAGGCGCCCCCGTGTTGTAGTCGGACTCCGGGCAGCCGGCCCGGCCCATCCCGTGGCCGGGAGGCCGGATTCGTCCTCCTTGATGGTACCCAGGTGCCATGTCACCATCAGTAGCCCCCGAGTCCTTCACGATCTTGCTGCTGTCGGCTGAGGCTTCAGGTCGAACTTCCCGAGTGGTTCTCGCCAGCAGGGAGATTGCGAAGGGCTGATTGAACTCCTGTAGAAAAGACAGTTTAAGCCAAGTAACATTCACCCGTAAGGCAGGAATGTCAAGGCGGGTGAGCTGTTAACGGGTAATCTCTAGTGGCATCCGGTCCACCCCTGGGGGGTGGGGACCGACTGATAACCCGGCGTGGGGCTTGCCATAAATCCCGACTGAATTCCCGAGTAGCACCCGGCCTTCCCGAGAGGGTTAAGGCCGGCTAGGGTCCCCTGAGGGAATGCCTCTGGAACTCCAAGTCCGAACCAGAGAAAACAGATATGGCGCATAGGTTTCTGAGCTTCAAAGTCTTATGCCGGGTCATTCCACTGAATCTGGAAATCCCAGAGACCAGAGCTTCGAGGCTTAAGCGCTCGATGAGTTCTGGGTGGAGAATCCAGCGGCTCCAAGTTGCTCAGCATCCGACTCGCGACCTTCGGGAGGCACGCCATTACTGCCCCTCACTCGGGTGTACTCAGCCGACTGCGTTCCTCGCTGGAGGCCAGTCTCTGACACCCTATGTGGCTAAAACGCCCGGCGCCGAGTTCCTCTAGGCAGCCAGCTAGTGATTCTTGGAGAATACGCTTTAGCCACCATATAGCGGAGACGTATTCCATCGAGTTATACAGCCTGGAAGGCTAACCGTCGGATCTCCTTCATTAAGTCCGCACGAATCGCGACGCAGCCTGATCGTGGGCGCGAGATACGCGCGGCGTGGCCCGCCCGAACGCGCGGCGGAATCCGAAACGGCGCGGTCGTGGGTGCGGCGAATCCGGGACGTGGAGACGCGGGGAATCCGAACCACCCGATCCTTCCCTTTATATCCGGCAGAGGCTGCGGGAGTGGCCCACGCTCTCAAACGCATCCGCATTCTCCTCGCGCCTGCCGCTTCGTCTTCCTCTTGCTCCCAGTCGCTCTGCGCGCCCCGCCCCGCCGAAACCCGAACCCCCTCCCCGGCTCCCTCGGATGCAAACCCCGGATTGGGAAGCCGATCAAAGCGAAACCGAGGAGGACGCCTTGGTTTGAAAGTTGCTAGGCGAGGAGGGATCGTCGGCCGAGCCAATGGCCCCCTCTCCATGGATGAAGTCGACGGTGACGGAGGCGAAGCTGGAGATCCTCGTCCGGATGGGGCTCCTCCCTCCAAAGGAGCTGGTCGAGTGGCGCGCTGCCACGGGGGAGACCATCCCCACGCCGGACACCGGTGAACTGGTGGTAAACAGCTCGTTCTTCGAGCGAGGGTTCTCGGTTCCGGTCCACCCGTTCCTGCGCGGGCTTCTGTACTACTACGGGACTGGAGCTGCACAACCTGAATCCCAACAGCGTCCTACACGTCGCCAGCTTCATCACGCTCTGCGAATGCTACCTCGGCATTCGCCCGCATTTCGCGCTGTGGAAGCACCTATTCATGGTGAAGCCGCAGCCAAGCAAGGACAGCCCGACCGTAGTCGGAGGCGCCGGGTTTCAGTTGAGGGCGAAGTTGGCGAAAAGCTACCCGGCCCCGCCGATGCCATCGTCCCTCAAGGGTTGGCACGCCCAGTGGTTCTATTGTGCCAATGCCGACCCAGCGCTGCCCTCCTTCTCGGGCCAGGTGCCGGTAGCCAGGTCAAGCTGGACGGATCCACCCCTCGACCGAGAGCAGGACAGCGTCGACGTCCTGATGGCACAGCTCGGCCAGGCGATGGAGGCCGGGGTCACCGGGGCGACTGTTGTTGCCACCTTCGTCCGGTGGCGGGTGCAGCCGGCCAAACTCCGAGCGCACCCCATGTATGAGTACACCGGCGCGGAGGATCCGACCCGGGAGGCCGCCGAGGAGCTGTTGGAGGGCGAGGTGCAAGGTCGACTCGAGAAGATCCTAGCTCAGGGGACGAGCCTAGACTTCTCCGGACGGCCGGCTCCTTTCTGCCGAGCGAACCCGCCGAACGGCGTAAGTAGCCGATGCTTGGTCCTTTTGATCTCAGCCTTCGCTGATCCTTACTCGGGTGTTGTCTTCGTTTTCTCTACAGGTTCTGTTCGGCTTCTGTTCCAGCGCTCCCCTCCCGGAGGACGAGATCTGGAACCAGCCGCGATACGCCGACGTTCCGAAGGGCGGGCCGTCGCCGCCGGGGGCGACAGGAGCTTCATCTTCCAGCGCCGGCCACTTGGGAAGCGCCGGGTCTTCTGCTTCCGGCGCCCGTCGATCAACGGGCGCCGGGTTGCCTTCTTCTGGCGCCGACCGTCCAAAGGGCTCCGGGGCGCCGAAGGGCGTCAGGGTCTCTAAGACCCCGCCGGTCGCTCCGCCTCCTCCTCCTCCTCCGAGTGCAGCCGCCCAGGAGGAAGACGAAGACTCGGACGACATCAGCACCTATCTGTTGAGGAGGCGGACGCGGCGACGGAGCAGCGCCGCCACCGGCCCTACCGTTGTCGTCAGGGGCGCCGGCTCGCCGGTGCGGGACGGCTCGACTCCCCTAGGCAGTCCGACGGCTCCGTCTGCCGCAGGGGCCACGCCTACGGAACAGGAGGACGCCGCCGCGGACTCCGACCTAGAAACGCCGAACGCCCCCGAGCCTGCCCGGACGGAGCAAGAGGGCTCCGCCGTGGGAGCCGACCGGGCGAGACCGGATGTCGCGGGGGACCATGGAGGCGGGGACGGGAAGATCCCGCCCCCAGTGCCGATCCCGTGGCGCCGGCGGCCGTGGGAGCCGCGCCCGCGGAGCAGGAGGGCCCTGCCTCTGGCACCGTTCCGGCGGTGCCAGCCGCCGCCCCGAGTGACACTACTCGGGCGGCTGAGGACGACGTTCCCCCCCGGCCGGGGGGAGAAGAGGGACGCCGACACTGCCTTCGGGGCATCCACCGGGTCGGGGACCACGCCGGCCACGGCCGCCGTCGCGGCCGGGCCGCGAGTCGCGGGGGCCAAGAAGCGCCTTGTCGTCGCTCGGTCTTCAAAGTAAGTAACTTGCCGAGTGTTTGCTTGGTTTTATATTTCTTCATGTGCTGACGTGGCTAATCTTGTCGTTTCTGCAGGACGCGGAAGACGGGGGACACCACCAAGGCACCCCCGAGCAGCCCGGATCCAACCAGGGTGGAGACCCCTCGGCGCCAGACACCCGGGCGTCGCCGCCTCCGCCGGCGGCTGCTCCTTCCTCCTCTCGGCCGGCGTCGCCTCCAATCGTGGTCGCTCGCGAGCCAACCCCCGAGCAACCCGGCACACATGCAGTCCCGCCAGTCACCCCTCAGGAGGAGTCCTCCATCGGAGCACTGGTGCCGGCGGGGGGCCGCGGATGCTAGCCGGGATGTGGCGATGGCGGAAGGTGCGGCTCCGGAAGCGGGCGGGGCTGCTTCGCCGGTGCGTGAGGACGAGCCCGCCGAGACCTCGCCAATGCGGGAGATCAGCGGGGCTCCGCCTCCAAAGCCATGCTCGGAGTTGGTGGCGCGACCGCTCCGAATCGGGGAGAAGGAGCCGGGGCAGCCGGCCGCGGTGGTGGTCGACGACACCGAGGAGGAGAGGGAGTGGCGCGCGGCTGCGGAGTGCGCCGAGCAAATCGGGGAGATCCTCCCTGCTTTGCTGAAAGCGTCAAGGGAGGCGGCCAACCTGCTGAACGGCAGGCTGTGCCCTTTGATGGAGGTGAGTACTGTCCTTTTTGTGAGAATGTGTCCTAGGAAGTAGCCCCCGGGCCTCTGCCCGACTAAGGTAGTCGGGCAGGGGACCCCTTGTTGTTTTTTTTTGTAGTTGCTGCTCTGGGTGCACGAACAGTGCACCCAGAGGGTGTAGCCCCCGAGCCTGCGGTCGACTAGGATAGTCGGGCGGAGGGTAGATGTAGTACAATCTGTAGACTCTTCTCCGGGTGCACTGAACAGTGCACCCGGAGGGTGTAGCCCCCGAGCCTCCACTGGGCCCTTGGGGCCGAGTGGAGGGTTTTGATGATGCAGCCGGGCAGACTAACTTGTTTGTCTTCTGCAGCAGGCGCTGAACCAGCGGTCGCAAAGCAAGACCGCCGTCCTCCAGGACCGACTGCCGGTGATCGAGCGGATGGAGCTGCGGAAGTCCGAGTGGGACAAGATAACCGCGGCCCGGCAGACGGCGGAGGACGTGGCGCGCAAGCGCGGGGCGGAGATCACCGGCCTGAAGGCTGGTCTGTCCCAGGAAAATCGCCAAGTCCCAAGGTAGGTCTGCCGAGTGACCTTTGTCTTTCGCATACTGCTTGTTGCCGAGCTAACGCGTTGTGCCGGTGCAGCCGCCGAAGACGAGGTGTCGAAAGCTGAAGGCGGAGCTCGAGGCGGCGAAGGCCCGCGCCCGGGACCTCGACGAGGCGCTTGAGGTGGAGAAAGCCTGGAGGGCGCAGCTGCAGCGTGAAGCCGAGTCGTTGCAAACCCGCGCCCGGGATTGTGACCTTGCCAAGCGATGGGCCAGGAGAGTCGAGAAGGAGCTCGAGTCGGAGAAGGCCCGGGCGGACTTGGCGGAAAAAATGGAGAGGCAGACGAAGCAGGACGCCGTGTCGGCGGCCAAGAGGGCCGCGGACGCGGAGGAGGCAGCCAAGGCCGCGAAGGAAGACGCCGAGTCGGCGGCCAAGAGGGCTGCTGACGCGGAGGAGGCGGTCAATGCTGCACAGAAGGGCGCCACGGAGGTCGAGTCCCGTAAGTGCCCTGACCGCTCCGTTTTGCGTTGTTCGAGCTTGCTGGTTGCTGACTTTGTCCTGACTTCGTCGCCTGACCGGTTGCGTATTGCTCTGCTGCTGCAGAGTGGAAGGGTCGGCTCGAAAAATCCCAAGGGATGATCGAGTCGTTGCTGAGGGCGGGGCAGGCGGCATGCGGCGCCGTCTGGTCGGATGACCCGGCGCCGGACTCCGTTGCGGCGGTCGCCGAGCGGCTGTACCAGGTCCCCGACCAGGTGGCGAGCATCGAGTCGGAGGCCGCGCGGACGGGGGCCAGCCTAGTCTTGGCGGTGGCGCGGTCCCATGACCCCGAGCTGGACTTGGAGGCGATCGGGGAAGGGTACGCCGCGGACTTTCCGGATGAAGACATTCCGGAGATGATGCGGATCGTCGAGCCCACCGTCGAGACCTTGCTGAAGCGCTCGGGCCTGTAGGAAAATAGAGTAGGTGTAAACTGCTCGGGCTAGCCGAGTAGAGTTATAAAGGACTCGGGAAGGCCGAGTTAGTTTTGGATTCACTCGGTATGCCGAGTGAATTGGTTGTGCACTCGGGGATGCCGAGTGACTTTTGTAAGCACTTGTCCAATTAATCAAGTAATTTTTATGCCAAGCGTGAAACGGACTTGTGTTCCTGTGTATGTGAGTCTGTTAGCTGCTGCTCTGTGCCGACCCGTTGTAGCCTCCTTTGCGTAGGGATTAGCCGTGGGCGTGTGTCCCGTGTAGCGTCAGGGTACGGCGTAAAACCGGCGGTCGGGATCACAGAGTGAACGTTAGACGTTGTACACAGTACTTAAGTATTTCACGCACGAAGGGCGAAGTCATGTATGTGCCGAGTGCCCGCTACGAGCGGGCGTAGCGGGCCAGTCGGGAAAAGACTTGCTTTGAATGGAGCGAAAAGGGGTGCTTGATTCATGTTTCCAGTACACTTAGAAAAAATTTAAGCGTAGAAACGACGTAGCTGTTCTATGTTCCAGGCGTTGGTGAAGACGTTGCCGTCGCTGTCCTTCAGTCGGTAAGCCCCCGGCAGAGCACTTCGGCGATGATGTACGGGCCTTCCCACGGCGGGGAAAGCTTGTGCTGCTCTTTATTGGACTGTACTCGGCGTAGGACCAAGTCGCCGACGTTGAAGGAGCGGCCTCGCACGTGCTGACTGTGGTACCGCGCAGGGCCTGCTGGTACTTTGGCTGAGCGAAGGAGCGCGACCTCGCGTGCCTCCTCGAGTTGGTCGAGGGCGTCCTGCCGTGCTTCCTCTGACTCGGCCTCGTTGAAGGCGCGGGCCCCGCGGGGAGCCGTAGTCCAGGTCAGTCGGGAGCACTGCCTCGGCGCCGTAGACCATGAAGAACGGCGTGTAGCCGGTTGACCGATTAGGTGTGGTGCGCAGGCTCCATAGCACCGAGGGTAGCTCGGCTGCCCATTTGCCGGCGAACCTGTTTAGTCGTTGGAAGATCCGGGGCTTGAGACCTTGCATGATCAGGCCGTTGGACCGCTCGACTTGCCCGTTGGCGCGCGGGTGTGCCACGGCGGCGAAGTCGAGACTGATGTTGAAGTCGTCGCAGAACTGGAGGAACGCGCATCCGGTGAATTGGGTGCCGTTGTCCGTGATAATGCTGTTGGGTACGCCGAATCGGAAGACGATGTCCCGCACGAACTCGACGGCCTTTTCAGCAGTTATCGTGGCGACTGGCTTGGCTTCGATCCACTTGGTGAATTTGTCGACTGCGACGAAGAGGTGCGTGTAGCCCCCGGTGCTTTCTTGAGCGGACCGACCATGTCCAGACCCCAGACCGCGAAGGGCCAGGTGATCGGAATAGTCTGGAGCGCCTGGGCCGGCAAGTGTGTCTGCCGGGCGAAGTATTGGCATCCCTCGCAGGTGCGGACGATGTGATCGGCGTCCGTGACGGCCGTCGGCCAGTAGAATCCTTGTCGGAAAGCTTTTCCCGACTAGCGTCTTTGGAGCCGCGTGGTGACCGCATACGCCCGAGTGGATGTCGGATAGCAGCTGCTGTCCTTGCTCCTGAGGTATGCACCGTTGGATGGCGGTGCTTCCTCGACCACGGCCGACCTGAGATCGGAGAGGGAGGCCTCGGCGATCTGGGCTGCGGCGAGGTTGCAGTTCTCGAGATCACATGTGTAAGCGTGCTGGAAGCTGCTTTGCACTGTGATGACCCCATGGGGGCTCGGCATCTTGAGCTTCAGGTAGACGTAGCTGGGGACAGCCATGAACTTGGCGTAGCAAGGACGCCCCAGAATGGCATGGTATGATCCTGGGAAGTCGACGACCTCGAAGGTGAGAGTCTCGGTCCGGAAGTTGTCGGGAGTACCAAAGGTAACGGGCAGGCTGACCTGCCCGAGTGGACTCGCCATCTTGCCGGGCACCACCCCGTGGAAGGGGGCACCAGTCGGCTTGATCTCGGATCGAGGAATCTTCATATCGTCGAGGGTCTTGACGTAGAGGATATTAAGACCACTCCCGCCGTCCATGAGGACCTTGGTGAGGCGGACGCCGGAGACGATCGGGTCCACCACCAAGGGGAAACGTCCCGGCTGGGGTATGTAGTCGGGGTGATCCGCGCGTCCGAATGAGATCACGGACTCGGACCATCGCAGGTACTTGGGCACGGCCGGTTCCGCTGCGTTGACCTCTCGGTCGATGATCTTTTGGCGACGCTTGGACTCGTAGCCGTTAGGGCCGCCGAAAATCATCAAGCAAGCGGTTTCTTTCGGGAACTCATCACCCTCGTCCTGAGGGGGTTCCTTCTTGCCCTTGTTGGGGGCGTAGGGTTTGTTCAGATTCTTCAAGAGGTTGCAGTCGCGCGTCAGATGATTGGACTTGGGTCCGTGGAAGTGACACGATTGACTCATCATCTCCTCGAAGGTTGTGTTGGTGCGCGGCGGACGGCGCGCCGGGGCGCGCGCTCGGCAGCAGCAACGAGATCTCCGCCCTTACGCTTTCGGTGCTTCTTTCTAGACGACTCGGGATGGTCGTCCCGACTGGAGGACTCGGACGCCTTGCCCTTGCCTCTTCCCTTGTCGTCCCGAGTAACACTGCGGACAGCCTCTTCACCGGTAACGAAGCTGTTGGCTATATCGAAAAGCTCGCGCGTAGTTTGAGGATTCTTCCGCGCAATCTTGTGGATCAGGTCAGTGCTCGAACCCCCTTGGAGAAAGCGGTAATTACGTCGCCTTCCCGGATCTCGGGCAAAGAATTCTTCTTCTTGGAGAAGCGTTAGATGTACTCACGGAGAGTCTCATCTGCCCCTTGCGTGCAACTGTGGAGGTCCCACGCGTTCCCAGGTCGATTGTAGGTGCCCTGGAAGTTGTTTACGAAGAGGGTCTCGAGGTCCTTCCACGTATGGATGCACCCCGGAGGTAAGCTGGTCAGCCAGGCTCGCGCCGAAAGAGCGGCAGGTAGTGGATCGCGACGTAGTCGTTCCCACCGTTAGTTCTGCATGCTGTGTGGTAGTCGGACAGCCAGATGTCCGGTCGTGTCTCTCCCGTGTATTTGTCGATGCCGGTGACTCGGAATCGCGCCGGAAAGACGACGCTGCGGACACGAGGGCCGAACGCTTTCGGGCCCGAGTATCCCACGCCGGAGGAAGCCGGAGGAGAACGTTCCCGGCTGGTGGCGCCGCTATCATTGCGCTGGTAGTCACGGTCTTCTTTCTGGAACCGTGATGGGCGCTTCTCTCAGCGTCCGCAAGGATCCGGGGTCCGAGTCGATTGCGGACCGGCGCAGCCTGGCGAGCGTTGTTGGCCGCGTCTCGTCGGGCGCGGGCTCTGGCGTCGATGGTGCCACGAGCGTCTCGATCGGGGCCGAGTCGCCCATGGACGTCGCCGGTTGGCTGACGCCGGTCGGCGCTTGCTTGTTGGTCATCCATGCGTGATGGACTCCTCTGGGGCGTAGAGCGCCGACTCCTCGCACCTGCGGAGGAGCCGGGGCGGTCTTCGAAAACTTCAGCATGCTGGAGGGCGGTTTCCTCCAGCAAACGCGGAGCCGTCGAAGTTCGTCATGTCCTGGGTTGCCCTCGGGGATATCAATGGCGCGGGCCGCCATTGTGGCTGCGACGATATTGTGACTCGGGAGAGGGAATATCAGGGACTCCCTTCCTTTCACACATGCGGAGCTCATTGTGAACCTGGCGTCCACGAGCCCTCATGTCATCATTGCGTTGCTGGTCGTCACGCTGGCGGACAAGCCGAGTCTGTTGTTCGATCAACTCTTCCTCCTTGGCGAGGAGTCGGAGTCGGGTGGCCTCGAGCTCGGCCGGTGTTTGTTGCTCAATAGGGGACTTCCTGGCCATCGCCGCCAACTTGCGAGTCGGCATTAGCCATGAAGACTCCCTAGACGGATGGTGGCTGCCAGAGCTTTCATCCTCGTCCGAGTAGTACTCGAGGACGGGGAGGAGAGAGTCGATAGCGCCCACCAGTCGGGATCCGAGTGCGAATTCGTGCGCGGCAAACGGATCTGGTTTCGGCGAAACCTCTTCCCTTGGGGAGAGGGGCCGAGTGCCCGGGCTCCGCGAGAGGCCCGGGCTGAAGAGCCGATGGGACCTCTGCTGGTCGGGGTGTCGCCGAGTAGCAGAGGTGAAGTTGGCCGATCTTGTCGGCAATGAAGTTCAGCCTTCCAAATCGGAAAAGCTGGCCGGGATCCGGGGCAGCGTTCTCGAGAACGAATCTCATGATGCTTCCCGGGACGAAGACGCTGTTGACGTTGACGAAGCCCATCCGGATTCGTGCAGATGGATCTATGCGCACCACCCCTACCTGGCGCGCCAACTGTCGGAGTATTATTCCGGCAATACTACTTATGGGGCGGCGTGAGCACAGCAAATCTGGATGGGTGCACACGGGAGACAAGATTTGGACAGGTTCAGGCCCTCTCGGAGAGGTAATACCCTACGTCCTGTATTTGGTGGCTGGTATTGCTGTATCCCGAGTGCCGCAAGCCCTAGAGAATTGATCTCGAAGGGGCCTGAGCTATGAAACAATGGAGATTAAGCTAGATGAGATGTTCTGCCCGATCGGAGGTCCCCTACCGGGCCTTATATAGTCGGCCGGGGTAGGGTTACAGAGTCCGAGTCGGTTAACAGATATGTTTCCTATTCGGTTACAACCAATTCCGGGTAAGCCGGACAGGTATTAGTCCTTGTCTTGTACTCCACGTCGGTGAGGCGCCCCCGTGTTGTAGTCGGACTCCGGGCAGCCGGCCCGGCCCATCCCGTGGCCGGGAGGCCGGATTCGTCCTCCTTGATGGTACCCGGGTGCCATGTCACCATCAAATATATATTAAATATTTGTGGCAACTATGAGTTCTGAACCATGTATAGTCTATCAGCTTACCATAGAAACCTTGTTACCCTTCGCGTTTGATGTCGGGAGGACCCGCCCGATCAAGGTCTTCTCTTTCTTCTCCACTTTTAGCTCTTGTGTCCAAAAGAGAAAATGCAAAATAAGTTGTAAAGAACAAAAGCGTGAGAGTAACCCAGTAGTATACTTAAGCGAATTTGCTCTAAAAAGTATACTTAAGTGAGTTTGCTCTAAAAAGTGATACTTAAGTGAACCCTAGCAACAGTTGAACAAATTCACAATTGAATTGAGGAAAGGTCACGACAAATAACTACATAAATCAGCAAATCTCGAGAAACTACGCTGCAAATGAAAGCAAAAAAATTTAAGCTAACCCATGACATACCCATCGGATTTAAGTGAAATTCAGTGTGATAAAATCACTCAGGCAAGAATACATAACCAAATAGCAAAGCGTGACACGTATATAGGCTTTCATTGCTAGAATAGGGGTGAAAACGGAACAGACTGTTTTCGTCTGCTCTAGGCAAAAACGGAAACAGACATCTTTTTTCACGAACACTCAAACGGGAACTTTTCTCCGGAAACGGAACAGCTGTTTTCACCGCAAACACAAACGGTACCAGAATTTCTATATATGTAAACACAGAGAGAATTCATTTTTTATATGTGTCCTAACCCATAATTATCTGGCCCAAGGCCCGTCCACTTTAATGTGTTGCTTGCTTATATTGAGAACTTCTTGCTATTATGCCGCCAAAGGTGGAAACTCACTTATGTACAAAAATGTACTTTGTGAATTTTCAATTGTATACTAGTATATAATGAACGATCAATCCATGATATATGACTATTTACAAATATCTTGTCCAAAGTGACCTAGTTTGTTGGTTTTGTTATGTTTTTCTTTGCACCTTTCAAGGGGTTTTTTGTGTTTCGGCAAATATTCATTTGCATATCCGTATTTTTTCCGCATTCATTTTGGTACTATCCGCTTCTGTATTCGTTGCCGGAATTTTCGTGTTCGTTTCCGCTTCCAATAAGAAATACGGAAACAATAACAAATATGAAACCAGAAATGATAACTACATAAGGAAAAATCAGCTTGAGGAAGCATGGAAGAAATATCACATACATAGACCCCACAATTTTTTAATGTGGAAAACAGTGCTAATAAATTAATACCTCCGTGTCACGATACATATCATTTTAGATGGGTCAGTCAAATATTCTAAAATTTGACCATTCGTATTGAAAATTTTGCCAATATATACAATATCAAATAATACTAGATCAATCATGAAATATACTTTAATAGTGTATACTTATTTTTATTTAAAAAACATATTTTTATATAAAAAATTGGTCAAAGTGTAACAGTACTAATATTCAGAATGATATATATTGTGACACGAAGGGAATAATAATCATCTAATCTGCATAAGCCAAAGTTTAACAATACTTACATTACTTACCTCTATCTAAACTTTCATAGTACTACCCAAATGTGGGATCTAAAGCTCGCCAATAGAATACATGGCTGCTTGAAATTGCAAGAGAAGCCTTGGATAGCATGACTCAATAATGGCTGCGTTCCTTTTGGCTTCTCCAGCGGCTTCTCCCAGAAGCTGCCCCCTCCCAGCTTCTCCCAGAAGCCGCCCCCTCAATTTCGTCGGAGCTTCTAAATCACTTAGACCCTGACTAGTTTAGAAGCCCTGACGAATTTGAGGGGGCGGCTTCTGGGAGAAGCTAGGAGGGGGCAGCTTCTGGGAGAAGCTGCTGGAGAAGCCGAAAAGAACTGGCCTAATATTAAACATGTCTGTGTCACAAAACATAATGAATTCAGTAGAATCCACCGAGTGTCACGGAATGTCTCACAAATTCTAGTAGATTTCTGGGGCCAAGAGTCATGTATTTAACCAGATCTGAGTTTTCTTTTCTAAAACAGCGGCAAAAGATTTGCCATGTTCATTAACTGAGAGAGAATTTTAGCAGATTTTATGTAAAGAGATATATGGCTGCAGACGTCTCTACAATGAATCAAAAGCCTACTCTCCTAGGATGGTGGCTCCCAAATGCTTAGCGTCAGTGAGGACCCAATTTTTGCTTTATTTTTATTTTTACGAAGATGATTGGCAGCGCGGTGTGGATGTTACAAAAGACCCTAGCGTTTCTTTCGTTTCAAATCTCTCAAGACACAAGCATGATCAAAGAGGCAAGCGCTTTCCTGCGATGTCCTTGATCCTGCATCATGTTGGTCCACCAATCCTTAACCGACGCATCCTGGCCCCAAAGGTTTAGGTGTAGATAACTCAAAGCTAGGCAGACCTTTGTCATGTTCCAAATTATTATGACGTAGCAGCATTTGAAAAGAAGATGAGCCGTTGTATTTGGCTCCCACTTGCATAGGGGGCAAAGGCCGCCACTTGGCCATCCCCTACGCTCGAGTCGTCAGGTCGTCCAAATCCTATTTTGGATTACAAGCCATGCATAAAAACTTGCGCTTGAGAGGAGCCCAGATCTTCCAAACTGTGGGACACATCGAGATCGAGATGATTTCCACAACTCAACATTGTACACCGAATCCGTCGTGTAAGAACCGTTTTTCCGTGAATTTCTAAGGGACAGTGTCTTCAGTGCCTTGGGATATGTATATTTTGAAGATTTGGCTTCATAAGTCTGCAAATTCCTGAATGTGCTACACCGTGAGGCCTCCCTGAATGTTAAAACCACCTAGTAGTATTACCAGCTTCTATATAGTTTAGAAGCAGTGAGATTATGTTCTACAACAACACCCATAAATTTGCAAATACATATAAGATAATTTAGAACACAAAATAGGGTTATAATATTGTGCTTTCGGGTTTTTCCTCAGTTTAATTTGTAGTCTGGATAAACGTTGTAGGCCAACTCGAACAAACCCGCCTAAAACCAACCTAACCCGTCAAAATATGCATTCACGGGTTGATTTTGGAACAATCTATCCCGCCAGAGCCAAGATATACAACCTTACAATATTAATTGGCCCTATTATTACAGATTTGAATACCTTTCAACATGTATGAGTTGGCCCCTCATAGAAGAAGGCCCCAGATGGGCGCCCTTATTGCCTTGCCCTAGGGCCGGCCCTGCATCTAGGTCACTAAAATTCACAAACAAAGGGTTCGCCAGATGTCTAAATCATATTTTGTTGTCTCCGGTCACTTATCTGGCTGGTTAACTGTGCCACAATGTCATTCAGTAAGCAGCTCCATGGCATCTCAGTTAGTGTCTATATCATTACGAGCTTTTCCTTGATCTCCTCTCTCCTTCTTCACCTTGAGATTTCCTCAAGCACCTAGTGGGCATCCTTCCGCGGCTCGCCGCCATCACTACGGGGCATTGTGGAGACTGCTCCATCACGTGCTTGCCTCACCGTGTTGGCCGACGTCATGCATTAATTGGCACACACCCCTGTGCCGCTAGTCCAGGGGTGCCAACCTCAGGTTGTACATCACAATCATGAGCGGCATTGTCCGTGGTGGTGGCAGCCACGGAGAAAAGAATCAGAGGCCTCTATCCATGGTCACATCGAACTCCTCGCCACTAGACAGGCACCGGCTTGGAACTCCTAGAACCGGTCAGGCCCGGGTGCTAATGTCGGGATAGGGAAGTTGCAAGCGTCATCCTGATTGACGGGCTCGTAGGCTCGACGGGCCGGCTAGGACAGAGGCCACGACTGATTGCAATGTGCAACGACGCTCGAGACAAAAGAACGACTACACTCCTCCGGCCTCTCGAGGTAAACCTCTTTAAAATGCTTAGGAGGGTAATACTGTTTCAAAGTTCGTTGACCTACATGACTAGGACTTGCAAATCCGTGCATGTGGTTGCTATTTAGTCACCGGCGGCCATTGCTGGCCATCGTGATCGCTCATCACGCTTTTCCGAGACCGTGATAATGTTCAATCCTTTGGCACTACGGATATTGTACAATAGGATTATTGCAGAGAGAGAACAAGGCCAACTCTATGGAGATTTAGACGAAGACTCTAAAGTTTGACTCTTCTGAATAGATAACAGATTTGTTTTTACAGTTGACTGCAGTAGTTGAAGTCAGGGAAGATGAAGGTATTTTTACTGGAAAAGGTTGTACTTGCCGACATCCTACATAATCTCTCTCAATGCACAATTTTCGGCAAATCTTCAAATGCAGCACAAAACAGCACAAGGCGGTTTACCCAAAAGAAATGGTAGTGTACTGTACTTCTAAAGCCAGTGGTGCAAATCACCTGAGCCGAGCAGAGCGAGCATTAATAAGGCCAAACAATATGGTGGACGACAACAGGGAAACATATCCTCACCACCACAGTAAAAGCATTAAATATAATTCGAAACCTCCAGAGAAAATATGAGATTTCTTCAACGCATGTCTAGTTCTGAATATCAAAATTGCAGCATATTCATTCATCGTCCACTTCCTACTGTAACATAAGTTTGACATATAAAATATCCTTCAAACACAGGGCATTATCAAGAAGCTCGTCAACCTAGTTCATCCTTCTAACTAGCTCATTGATGTAGTTCTCACGGTTACCAGCATCACCACCCTCAACGTAGTGGTTCCTCTTCTTCTTCAGGCCTCCCAGTGGTGCCTTCAGCTTGAATGGCCAGAGAAAGTTGTTCGCCTCCTTGAAATGTGGGCCAACAGTCAAGATCTCGTGAACAAGGTCCTCAATGCAGATGATATTGTGCTTCCCCAAGCCCTGATAACAACACACCAAAAAGGTGATAATCATCATAAAGTTGGTATATGGAATTACACAATAAAAAAGCCACAGGAGGATAGTTGGAAGACAGCAGACCTCCTCGATGACTTTGTTGTTGGTCAGAGGGATCCTTTGCTTGTTGAGCTTTCCATAACCCCTCTTGTAGATCAACTCCCTGACACTCTTCAGGTTTGGGTACCTACACAGGCCATGACATTAGACAAGTTAGAACAATTAATGCAACACCTTATCAATTCTGTAATGATCTGACTCTTCAACCACTTGAGATCTTGGCTGCTTGCACTACAGATGGGGAATATTTGCTTGCCTATAGTTTGTTCAACATTTAACAACACCAGCAAAACAAATATAATTGCTAGTGAGGGAATCAAATCAGGATGGGTGTTCATTTCAGGCTACGCTTTTCACAAAACTTTATATTTCCAGCAATGGCTAAACAACATAACATAGAGTCATATTACAAGTGAAATGGCATACTAGACAGTAGACACTGCACTATGCTGAACTCATTCAATCAAGACAAGGACACACAGTTCATTTTCACTTAGGGGCTGGGACAGACAAGACTCAAAATGTAAACAAAGAACATACCCATATGCAACATATGGCTCAACCCTGCGCAGCATGTTAATGGTGGCCTTGTTGACCTTCAAGAACACACCATTAAAGATCTGCAAATTTTAAGATTTGGCACAGTGAACACCGGTAGCCATCATTTTCAACAACAGATGCATTCTACTTTTTTGAGGAAGCAACCATGTGCTGAACCAACAAATTGACTAACTCACCTGCCTCAAACGCAGAAGCTGCAAGATCTTCCTTGTCTTTGGGTGCATGGCATTGATACTGCAGTTAAAACATTTCACAAAATTAATATCAAAATATGAGCAGACAAACCTATATCAATGTAGATACACATGGTTTAGTGGCAAGGTGGGTCCTTACCCACGGATGCGGACCACAAACAGCAGCTTTGCCTCAGGACTGACATAGAACCCACCCTTCATCCGGGCCTCACGCTTAAGCTGCACCAGCTCCTTGTCCTGCTCGCAACACCAGCGTTAGCAACTTAGCACATAACAAAGTATAACCCTTTACTGAAAGCACAATTACTCATGATTCCATCAGGCCGGAACAAACATCTCAATGATCACTCGAGCTAGAAAAGAGCTATGTGCTGATGGTATAAAATTGTCATGCAGCAAACACTACCCGGTCAAAAAAGTATAAAATCAAACAGAATATAAGTCTAAATAAAATTAACCACATATACCTTGCTGTCGTATACAGCATGTTTAGGTCATCAGTTCTACGCTAGCATGAAAACATGCAATAAGCAGAACATGCACCTGTATGAACTTGTGTCCGAGAGATTTGGAGTACTACCAAAGTAGTCAAATTTCAAGAGTACTGCATTGTCATGGACAGTAAAAGATTGCATCTACGTCGGAGCCTATATCTTATGCTGCGACATTCACATCTCTCTTTTCCTATCGATCGAAGATAAGGAAAACACACACTAAAAACAATCTAAATTCCAGTTAACACTCGCATCCAAACCTAATCACTGCTAGATCCCACACAATGCAAGTTTGCCGCGCAAAAATCTAACCCTGACTGCACGAACAACCAACAGGAGGCATCGGATCGAGCGTGAGCAGCGATCTGACCTGGGCATCGTACTCCTCAGCGTACTGCTTGGCGCGGGCGAAGATGACCTTGCGGTTCTCGCCCGCCTTCTTCTTCTCGGCCACGGCCTTCTCCTTCTTCTCGGCCGCCCACAGCTCCTCCCGCTTCCTTTTGCGGAGCACGGACTCCGGCACCACCACCTTCGCCGCCTCGGACGCCATCTGCACGGCCGCAAAGAACCCAAAAATCCTTCAGGCTTGGATCGAGACGAGGCGCGAGAGATGACGGCTTTGGGAGATGGGCGCTTGCTTACCTTACCTCGACGTGCTGAGCTTCCGCGGAAGAGGAGACGGCTGGAGATGAGGAGAGGCGGCGGCGGTGAAGGGAGTGAGAAGGGCGGGTTAAGTAGGAGGGGTCTGGTTGCTAGGGTTTGGGAGGGGGATCCGACGGCTGGGATTGGTTAGGTGGGCGCGCGCGGCGTGTGGTGCGCAGGGAGATTTTATGCACGGGCTCTCGTTGGCTTGGGCCACTTGAAGCGCTTGGGGAACCCAGCTGAAAACTATCTCGGTATGGCAAACTTTGTTAAGCCCATGGAGGCGTTGTACTAAAAAGGCGTCCATGACGGCCTATACTACACATGATCTGGGCCCGAGAGAGAAAAATTGAAGGATTTGACTGCCACGGGAAATTTTTAAGAGCGTCCGCATCTCATAGTGCTTAGAAAAATAACATGAGTTCACGTGTTTATTTACGAAGAGCATCTGCATCTCATAATGCTTAGAAGTTAAAGGAGAGATGAATCAGCTAGTAGGGAGGGCAAGGAACAGGAGGTACAAGGTGTACGAGCTAAAGCCGAAAAACTTAGCACCTGATGCTAGGTGACAATTATCAATTTTTAAGAGAGAAATATTCTAGCGCCGCGTTAGCATTGTGTGGTGCTAAGGAATAGGGCGAAAATAGCCAAAAGGGTACCATGGAGAGGCAGCTGATGTGAATGACCGCGGAAGCTCAGAGTTCAACAAAGAATCGCTTTCCGCGGTCACTTCCTTTTTCCACCCGTTGTGAAACTTTTTATCTTTTGAGATACCACCCGTCGTGAAACTTTGTGCCTATAACAAAATACATTTACGTTAGTGACATGGATGAAACCGAGCCAGGAGGCAGCAAACGGCCATAGAGTATCACCGGGCAAGAATATCAATAATGCGTGGTTCCCCATCTGTTTCGTGGTATCAATCGTGGGCTGGCCCAGCAGCACAAGGAGACGCGCACCAGCGAGGCCCGTAGATCTCTGCCTCGCACACGAGCGACACGGGTGGACGTGGACACTGGACCGTAGCGGAAGGGAAAAGAAGAAAGAGGACAACACGACGCCGGGTGTCCAACAAAACCGGGGCGTGGATATGACGAAGAGGCAATCCTGCCCGTTATCCACAGTGCCTACACTAGTAGTAGTATCAGGTATCAGCATGCTCTCGACAAAGAAGTTACCAGGCATCAGCAGCACTTGATGTAAAACGAGACAAGACAGAGGCGATCTGGATTTCGTCTCTCCGATGGCAGTAATCGGATCTTTCTGATTTGGATGACGAAGTTTAAGACTCGTCGTTCCTACGTGTTGGTTGGTGCAGCTTTGCTAGTGTGGCGATGTTGATTAGCTTGGGGCGCTATCCCACCGAGGTTCTTTCATCTATGTTGTCGTTTTGTCCTATGGACAGATTTCTATTAAGGTCGTTAAAGCCACATGGCGCTGGAGCTCGTCCAGGGTCTGCAGAACCTGTTTAGTATCATCTGTTTATTCGGAGGTTGTCCCTCAATGATAAGAAACGCAGTGTTTTTCTCTTTATTACATAGCATCGTATGTATTTTGTAGAGACAATCGTTCCTCTACTGTAATGTTTGTTTTACTTGACGTAATCGAGACTCGAAATGCCATCTGGGTGTAAAAGAACAAGACAAAGGCGAGCACAGGGCTGAATGACAGATAGATATTCTAACTGAGTGGAAGTTCTTTCCTTTTTTTTCGCGAGGAAGAAATCAATGTTCGAAGGTGCTGTCTTCTCGATTACCCTTTACTCGAGCTGTGCCGCGCAGCTCAATGTCACCTTGTAATAATGTCATACTTCACTAATGTGTGATAGTAGCTCCGAGAAAACGAGGCAACAGCCGACGTCCGGGACCGCAAGGAATTAGCTCCAAAGTAAAAGCAGGAGCGACGGATATTTGCATAGAGGCGCCTCTTGGGCTCGTGCCTTCGAAGGCTGGTGCAGGAGCTGATAGGGCAGCCTGTTTGGTCGGAGATCGGGTCGACCTGCCTAGCATAAAGTGCTACCAACTCCTAGACTCGATGGTTCTAGCCTTGCGAGACAAGCCTAAAATTTGTCATTTGGTTAATTGGGAGCATCCATTTGGTTAAGCCCTCGCTCCGGTCGTCAGGCTGCCTCCAAACACCGCAGGGCCGGGAGTGGAAGCAGCCTCTGAGCTAACAGGTGGAAGCAGCCTGTAAATGTGTTGCGCTGACCTAGGAAGAGGACTTATACGTTGAAGGTCCCTATATGATTATTACTATTGAAAAATATAGATTACAAATCTTTAGTATAGTTGGTTTTCTAAACCTATAGTGAAGTATGTACACGATTTTTCCTATATACTTAAGCCATACACTAAAGGTATCATTCAAACAATTCATACATGGTTATTTTCCTTTTCGTACTCTGTCCAAAAGGTTAGCGAGAGCAGGATAATCATTTATGGTGCAGTACAGTAAGTTTTGCGGATTAAAATTTTCTCGTTCATGGACATCAAATATATATTCCTCATATGTTCACAATTTTGTGAGATCATCTATCAATGACTCTAGAAAAACATCTATATTGTTCCAAGTTGCTTCGGTCTTTACGCAAATATCGTTGTCATAATGTACTTTCACTTTATCCACAACCAAGGGAGAGGTTATAAATACATAGATTCACAGGTCAAATATTTTAGGACCGGTTATGTTTCTGAAAGGATTCATTCCATCCGTACTCAATTTAAATCGTATGTTCCTTAGTTCCTTACCGAACATTCTGAATTTCATATCGATATTTTTTCACTGGATAGAATCAATAGTATATCTAAATTTTCCATCATTTTTGTGCTTTTCGGCGTGACAACCAGCAATTTTACATCCTTCCAATTTGCAAATAACGCTTTAGATGGGGAATTGTACGCAGATACTACATGATCTTAGCTGGAGTCACTTTCACCACCTCATCTCCCTCATCCTGATCGGCTCGATCCTTGCGTTTTTATCAGGATGACTTGCACTTCAGACATACATGAAGGTTTGCGAACTCTTTATGGAAGATGATACAATTCTTCGCGTAAGCTTGTATCCGCTAAAAGACCCAATGGCACCATGAAACTCTTGTCTAGCCACCTATTGCTTGCCTTTAGTTTCAACAGTTCAAACACTGATGGCGAATTCATGTACTTATTCTTGCATCCCTCAAGTAAGGCTTTTTTGAGTCCCCGTCAAGACATTGTATTTCTCATGCTCTCGCGTATTACAGTTTCCTTCTGCATGGTGCAGCATCTCATCTAGATGGCCACGATCATCGGACAACGATCTTCATCTGAATCCATATCATCTACCATATAGTTCTCTTCCTCTGTGACATCACCACTACCACCTTCCTATATCATCTGTTGTTCGCCATGACTTGTCAAACATGTGTACCACTCTATGAAACCCTTATGAATTAAGTGGTTTTGGATCTGATCTGAGTTGTCAAACCTATATAGGTTCTCGCAGTCTTTGCATGGACAACATATATATTCTTACCCTCTATTTAATTTATTCTCTTCCGCGGCTCTCATAAACTCTGCCACACCATTAAGATAGTCTTCACTTAAACAATTACCATCGTAGATCCAGCTTCGGTCCATCTACACTACAGATAAAAAATAAATTTTAATTCATTTTAAATATTGACTATCTGTGCATGGGAAAAAGTAGCAATTAATAGTAAATTAATATAAAATATTAATTAATCATGTCACTACTATGCGCTATATCTAAAGATTAATTATCAGTATTGTATTTAAGCAACAAGGTTGCTATTTACCAAACATATAAGCTACTAATAATTACAGATTTTATTTATAAGAAGTAAAAATTGATATGACTAAATTAATAATTACAACATTAGTTAAAGCTATCTTTAATATTAAATTAGTAAATACAATATTAGTAATTAAACACTTCTCTCTTTTCACACTATAGATCATCTAAAGCATGCATCCACAATTCTATATTTTTGTCACACTGAATAGCTAGCAACATGTTCAATGTAATACAATGAAATCAATTAATAGCCTTGAAATCAACAAGAACAATAGATTTTGTCTTACTTCAAGCTCTAGATCTATATTCTCTCTCTTTACTAAGCTAGATCTTTAAAATTATTCAAACTTTTAATGCAATCACTAACCTTAGATCGCCAATACTAAATGGATATGAACCAAATTCACGGTTCTTTTGGACCAATTGAACTCCAAGCCATAAAATCGCTAGAGCTCCCATCGTCATTGTGTAAGAACTAAGAATTTAAGACAAGACTTGAGTTGAAAAAAAATAATTCGCTGGTAACAAATGAGCGTCTTATCACAAGTGGTTTTACAGAGAAACCGTATGTGGTGTACCCGGTTTTTAGGCCGGATAAACCCTTGTGTTTACTGTACTAGTCCTATGATCAGTGGCTAGTACACACAAGCGACTTGATAACATTGTCATACAATACCGAGTTTATTACATAAATAACCGGCAAGGTTCTTAATTATACAAACACGGCCTATTGGCTAAATACAACTGCAGCGGAAATAAAACTCGTGGTAGATAGCCCATCAATATGCCGATCCACAGGCAACAGACTGGGGGTAAAACCCTACGCTTCGAAGTCACTGTCGCTATCTCCGGAATGGTACTCTTCTTCGCCTGGCCAAATCAACAAGCCAGGTGAGTACATTGAATGTACTCGCAAGCCCTCCGCCGGGGTGTTCAACATAGATATATGCATGTAGGGATATATCAAGAATATAGCTCTAACCTATGTCTCATGTTGTGCGAGAAAGTAAGTTTGCATGGAAAAGTACGTAAATAGATGTATAAGCGATTTTTGAAAAAAAAACCGTCTCATTCCTTTTTGAGACCTTGCATTCTTTTAGCAGTCGGTCGTGTCTGCCTCCTCGCAGAACGACGTCCCACTTGATAACCTCGCCTCCCGCCTGACTCGCGGAAGACCTCAGAACCACTCCTCCCGCCTTATTCGCGGGGAAATCCTCATGATATTCTGCGAACACGGCGAATCGTGTTCTTAAGCCCATATCCCATTTTGATCTTCAAAATCGTGGTCTACTATAGTGTGGCCCAACCAAGTTCGTCCATCACCGTGGACACGGCTATTCGAATAGTTTTAACACTCTGTAGAGGTTGTACGGCTTTACCCACAAGATATAAGTCACCCTGGGTATACTTTGCAGCGTATACTGGCAGGGATGTTACAACGAGATGTTTCACCGGGATAACCCTAGCGACGAACCCGCCAGATGGACTTAAGCAACTCTAGTTATTTCAGCCTGCTCGCTTTAAGTAGAGGGGTGTTCCAGCTTTGTGGCCGAAGCAACCCCTTGACTCGGGAAGCTCCCTCTACAGAGGACGACACCTCTTCTGCACTCTACAAACTGCCTACGGGTTCGCACACTAGCACCATACCGAGTAATAGGTCAAGTTCTTCCCATAAAGGACATGTTGACGTATGGTAATAACTTGGCCAAATGGCACTTTAGCTCGGTCCTTAGTTGATCCGAGAGGGACTCCTCTCCACATCCGTAAATGGATAGTGAGAACCACGCCGGGCATTACCTCGCATATAAGATTCTTCCTGCTTTCCTCCTTCATTTCCGACCCGGATCCAAAACTTCTCTATTTTATTTTTGGTTTTGAAAATCCTTTTTCGGAAACATCCCAATCCACAGATGTTCCTAACTTCATATACTATCGGACTCGTCGGTCCTTTCAAAATTTTCCACATCTGAATTTCCAGAGAATCCTCCTTTTATAAAACCCTAGTTTTTAACTACTACAGGGCTAAGCCATAATCTACCCTAAGTTCCCAGTAATATTTTTGGGGTAAATAACTCCTAGGGCGACAAGGATTCGTTATCAAGATAGGATTTCTACAACATAGGTCTTAGCTATACTACATAAAATAACGGATCGTAAAACATAGTATGCATGTTTCGTAAACAAAATGTATCTTCCGAAATCATAGGATTCAACATGGTCAAATGTGGAGAGCTTGCCTGGCGGTTCTTGTTCCTGGCACGGGGATGAGTCGGGATCGTCCTGACGCACGTACCTCATTCCGTCAACTACACATTTTCAAGGAACGCCAATAAGAAACCAAACGAGGTGAAGAACCAAAAGGAAAATTTGACATAGAACATAGGACATGCTTTCGGCTACGCAAGAATAATTTGAAGGAAACAAAAAATTGTTGCTTTCACGTTTTGGGCGTATAGATCCTTATTGGAGTCAGGGTTTTAGGGTTCTCGGAGATTATATGCTTACATTTGCCGTTAGGGTTTTAAGGATTCTGGGGTCGCATGCTTGCATCAACTTGTAGGGTTTTGGATCACTTAGTTCACTTAGTGGTTAAGGCACGGCTAGGGTTTCTGGTTTTTAGAATGAAGAAGGAAGAACCTTAGATAGTTGCCGTATGGCATGAGATATGGGTTCTCGATTAAACATGAGCACGGGTTTGCTTATAGTTTTCTTGGCATCCTTGACCTATTGAGCCTGCGTGATTTCGAGGGTTTTAGGGACATACCTAAGTATGATATATGTATTGTTCATGGCCCCAGAATTAGGGTTTACTTCCTGGAATCTTTTCATGCCTATGGAAATGCGATTGATTTTCATGGTACCTTTGTTGACTACTCAAATAAAATAACTTCTCTTGATATGTATACAAGGGGAAAAGTCCAGATCTTAAGCTTTGAGAAATATTGCGGTTTAGGTCAGTGGGCATTTGAAATAATTTTAAATAGCATCTGCATCTAATTGAAATTTGAATTTCAAGTGCTTTTACTCCTATTTTCTGTTTCTATTTAAATGGCTTTGAAAATTGAAAAAAGTGTTTGAATCAAAAGTTGATAACCCTTTTTAAGATTCCAGAACCGGAGAAAACTTTCAAAGAACCGGCCTTAAACCCACTGAACCGACTAAACCAGAGAAGTAGCGATCTAATGAAAAGAAAACCGGACTGCTGAGGGGTTTTACGTCTTCTTCAGACTCAGAATACGCTTTAGGGTTATAGAAAACGGAAAGGGAGAAAACCCGTGGCCACTTAAACTGACAGGGGGGGTCCGCCCGGAACTTAGGCCCGCAGGCAGCGTGGCCCGGCTCTTATCGACTTGGTCCCCGGGCGGCCCACCCACCAGTGGGTCTGAGGAAACTGCCACTCGGGAACTTCTGGGAAGAGTTGCTCCGCCAGCGGCGGGTTACTCCGATGAGCTCCGGATTCTGCGATTTCGGTGGAGGATCGGAGAAATTAGGGAAGGGGAAAAGATGCGTGGCTGATGGGGAATGGTGTGGGGCTGGTGGTTTGATCCAAGGGGCTTGGTGTGGTTCGCCTTGGTGGGGGCAGCGGGCGGTGGAATCCCTTGCCGAGAGGTAGAAGAAAAAGAGAAATGCGCACCAGAGGCAAGTGGCCTGGCTCGAGGATGAGATGAGGAGGGGAGGTGTGGGGAGAATTGGAGGCCAGTGTGCTCTTTTATAGAAGCTCGGCAAGGGGCTGGATCCAGCGGCCGCTGCTCTCGGCTGTCCGGACGGCATGATGGCACAGAGGGGCAATTGGGGCGACGCTGTTCCATGAGGTGGCGTGGCACGCTGAGGCGGGCTGGGCAGCAAGGCAATCGGCGAGGAGTGCGGTTTTAGCTGGCGGTCCTGGTGCGCGTCCAGTGCTTGCATCGTGCCAGCGGAGGTGTTGGCGCAGAGGACGGTGCTGGAGCGGCAGGGGAGGGGCGAGGAGGCCGAGAGGAGGTGCGTGGTGCACTATGGGGACTTGGGCGGTGACTGGAGCGACGAGCTACGCGGTGGCTATCAGCGGCGACGCGGTGTGAGCTGTCGTGCGCATGTGAACCGGCGACGGGAGGGCGCAGAGGGATAGCACGGGCGGCGCAGAGCTTGTGGGCGTCGTGGCTAGCTAGGGAAGGTCGGGCGGCAAGGAGGCGGCGGTCAGCGCGCTGGCGTCAGCGAGCGGTGCGCTGGAGCGCGCACTGTGAGAGTGCTGCGCATGTCTAGTGCGCGCCCAGGGCGTGCACCGAGCGGGCTGCCCGCGTCCTGGGGCGTCTAGACATATGTGGTCGTGTCCATGGTATCAGGAGATGCTGTGATGATGTGTTCAAGCTAGACATGGAGCTAGGCACTGGAAGCTACTGTACCATGGTTGCTAGAGTTGAAGGCACATGTCGGCAAGGGACGGCATTGAGCTGGACAGGTCTACAGAGGGGTCCCTTTTGAGAAAGTTAAGACATGGGTAGGCCACTGAGGGGCGAGATCGAGTTGAGGTGTATACCCGTATATGGGTTTGTATCGAGTAGGGTTTTGGGATGTGAAAAGGGCTTATGTCTTGTTAGGGTTTCGATCAATTTGTCCAAAAAGGGAACTTGGGGTTACCATATATGGTGTATATGTGTATATGCGAATTAGGGTTTGTCGATTTAGAATGACATTAAGTTTATTGTATACGGTATATGTGATTGTGCTAGGGTTCGGTATAAAAACTTTTTAGCAAAAGCGTAAATGATCCCGCTTATTAGCGTAAAAAGTTTTTGTAAGCCCTGATTTTCGGGTTTCGAGAATTCGGGATGTGACACCGTATATCTCCCTCATCGCAGACAATTCTTATTAAAAACCATCCATAATATGGTAGCCGGATACCATAGGCGGTTCTATATAAATAGCCTGCCATATTTGATCATCACAAATGATTTGCATTGCTAGGAGTTAACCCAACCGATGTCTCTTACGAACCGTCTATGATTTACTCTACCAGAGATGATTTTAGAAAACCGCCTGTGATGTAGGGTCTTGGATGACCCATTTTGTAATAGTATGTTGAGAATTATCACAAAGTTAAAGACTAATTATGGATCCTATCTTAAAGGCAACATAGCCTGGAAGCAACATGTATGGCCTTAGAATAATATGCCCAGGAGAAAAGCATAAAGAAATAATACACTTCTACAATGAGAATGTGTCGAGCAATGAAATACGCCTCCCTCTAAAACCAATCTATGGTAGATTATCTATCATATGTCACTCTTTCCTGTTTCACCTTCCTCATCTCCCTTTCCTTGGTTGGATCATTCTTTCATTGGTGCTAAAAAGGGGTCGATGCTTCCCGTGGAGGCATAAAACACCATGTTTAGGTCAAGGCATCATCAAGCTTGGTGAGACTGGCATAGATAGTGGCTTCATTGTAGTGACGAAGGTCAGATTGTGGTGGCAATTTGTGACAGAGGTGAGGCCTACGAAGAGGTGCTTGTGTCATGTTGCTTGATTGCTAGTATTTCTCTTGATTGTTTTGCTCGATGCGCTCGCTTGGAGAGGAAACAAGTGCAATAGCGTCATGCACTCGTTTTTGGACATCTGCATCTAGGAGCTCGTTGGTTCAACAATCAAACAGGATCCTCATAGCTGCCAAAAATGCTTCCGGCCAAGCACTTCGTTGCGAGAACGAGGAGTCTCCCTATGGTGAACTGGCTTGAGTAGCATGGTGGCATATTTCCGATCAGAGTTCCAATCCTCACAGAACTTTGAGATGAAAGCTAGGTTTTCTTCCCTCTTGATCACATCGATTTGTTGAAAGAATGCAGCCCAAACATGCCAAGAGACATACATTGGGACAGACCTACGTGATAGAAACCGAGAAAGTTTAATTAAACATATGTCTACATGAGAAACGTAATTCCACTCATAGTTGGACGCTCATGTACTATCTGCACCATACAAATTTCTTTAAGATTCGTGCTAAATTTAAAATTAAATACTCAACCTTATCCATTCTTCATTATACGTCTCTTTCATTTTATAAAAGACCCTCAATTCATATACTTCTCATATTTAAGTCAACTCTCTTCATCTATTCATCCACCATCTCTTCTCTACTGAACATAAGAGCACCCAACTAATTCATAAACAATAAAATTATTCTAATACTTAGTAATATATGGTATGGATTTAATTCATCTAATAGTTTTTATATTTAAACAAAAAATATTGTGTTAATGTTTTTTTCACGTTCATGAAAAAAATAATCAAGAAGAAAAAGTTTTTTCCACATTCATGAACACAATATTATATTCATATTTTTTTGATCATGCACAAAAATCATAAACAAATAATGTACGAGAATAACCGCTCTCTAAAATAATCAAGAATAAAAAACATTTAAGTCATAAAAATAGAAGATTATAAATGCAAAATTACCGTTAAAGTGCTTTTTTAGGAATTTTAAAGCACTTCAAACGATACTCGTGAAAAAACTACGCTCGTGACTGCCCGCCGGGGACTCTGTACCCACGCCACCCGCCATATGTCCTCTGATTCACAGGCCACCGCTCGACACGTGTCCCCCCTGTCCGAAAACAGTGGGAACCCCGACGGAGAGAAAAGACGGGTCACTCCTCTGCACGACACGTCGCGTCTCAATTGCTTCGTAGTCCTCTATTATTCTGTTCGTCGCTACGTCGTGGTCTCTCTGGAGCCGTGTGACCGTGAGGCTCGCGGCGTCACCTGCTGCTACTCGTCCTAGCTCCTACTCCTACCTCTCTAGTCCGGGCAGCAGAGCTTTTTTTTTCTCTTTCTTCTTTGGGAACTCTGCGCCGGGATCGCTACGTACGTACAATGCCGATTGGCCATGAAGTAGGTGACAAATAGCTGATTTGGCAAGCCATTGTTACAGGAGTTTCTTTTGTTAGGATCTGATGAGCTGATTTGTTCGGATTAATTAGTGGCACAACACGAGTGTTAACACTACTTCCTAGAACTTACTACTCCCCGTGTATGTACTCAATCTGATATCTTGGTAGATATCATATGAGCTTTTCTGCCTGCCTGTATACTCTGTCCTCGTCACCAGAGGTGGATGGGCATTGGACCATTTCCTTTGTTCCCACCTCCATCTCACCCACCAGAAGGCCACGTACGACCTGTCGACCAGCTTTGCATGGGTTGCTCAGCGCCCCATGCGACGTACTTCTCTGATGTTGGCACAACTTCTTATCTCAACTTGATTAATTACGTAGCAGCACAACCACAATTATAGCAATATTAAGCCGTCATGCTACAGTATCTTTCATCTTTCTAATATACTCCGGACAAGACATTCATGGCGCACCATGCTTAGTAAGTACTACTAACTATTTTAGTTAGGAAAAGCTCTTCTGGTCCTGCCAAACGATCATGCGACGACGATTGGTGGCATAATGATCCTTGGCTTTCGTGTGCATGTGGACGCGTGTTCCGTAATCCAAGAGTCCAGCGCCACGTCGCCAGAAATGGTCGACCAAAGCCAGCTCTCATTTTTCTAGCAGCTTCCACGGATCACTTATTTGGAAAATGGAATCAGACAAAAGGGGATAGATATCTCGATCGTGTGCCGCCGTCTCAGATACCAGAGAAAAGAGACAAGAAAATAAGGGCATGTTTAGTTGAGCTGTGGCTGTTGACAAAACTACTATTAGCTGGCTATCTGAAAAAGCTGTTGTGGCTATGGGAAAGTGAACATATAGTTTTTGGTTGATCCAAATAATCTACAGTATTTTAGAAAATGAGCACAGAAACTTCAGCATATTGCAAAAAACTGACAGAAGGCAGCTTTTCCAAACAGCTGAATTTGCACTATAAAGCCCACAACTACCGTTGGCAAAAGCTACTGAAAAGCTGGCCGTTTGATTGGGCTGCATCTTTTTCCAGCGAAAAGCTGCTTAAAAGCCCAACCAAACACCCCCTAAATCATACATACGTGAGGTAGCACCATTTGTCTGCAACTTTTTTCTCCTTTTTTGGGGTTTCAACTGATATATACCACTTCAAATATCCATTGACGATCGCCAATTCATCTTTCGGAAGGGATCGCTACGTGTTTAGACAGAATACACCCGACTTAGGGTCTGTTTGCTTGAGCTGTGGCTATTGACAAAGCTACTGTTGGCTGGCTGTCTAAAAAAGCTGCTGTGGCTGTGGGAAAGTGAACATATAGCTTTTGGTTGATCCAAACCATCTACAATATTTTGGAAATTGAGCATTAGAACTTCAGCACATTAGAAAAAGCTAGCGGAAGACAGCCTTTTCAAACAACTGAATTTGCACTGCAAAGCTCACAGCTACCGTTGGCAAAAACTGCTGAAAAGCTAGCCGTTTGGTTGGGTTGTAGCTTTTTTTAGTGAAAAGCTGCTGAAAAGCTCAACCAAACACCCCCTTAGATTTGAAAGATTTAGATTCGGTTCGAAACACGTTGTAATTGGATAATCCCCTGTAACTTTTTTACAGAAGTCTCTTCAACTCTCTGCGAGAACCTCTCGCTCCATGATTAATTTTGAGGGTATCACTAACACCAATGTCGTTATAGTTTGAGGAAGTAGAGAGAAAGTGTAATTATAAAGGTCCTCTCGTATGCGTCCTCTCTCGTAGCTACACACCAGGCTTCAAGATTAGTGTTAGATTCTTTTATCGTTCCTTGAAGAATTCCGAAGAAGGAATAAGGTGAGAGAAATAGTATAATTTGACAAGTACAATATATATTATCCCACATGTAACATCTTTCTCCACAGCTCTCTTTCATATCGTGTAACGGAACATAATAATCTTTTACGAAACTATTGTGAAATATGTGCGACACTGAAAAGACTTGTAGAAAAATTAGCAAAACTTCTATACAAATGTGACTTTCTCAAAACGTGCATGGAACTCAATTAAAAATGTAAAGCATCTAAGAAACACGATGGAACTTTTGTAAAATACGTGTGGTAACTGAAAAAAACACGATGGAATATTGTGTGAAAAATCTGAGAAACGACTATTTATGCAAAACATGTGTGAAAATCCATATGAAACAAGTCAAACATGGTATCATAGTTTCTAGAGTTTAATAGAAGTTTCACTGAGTTTCAAAGTTCAAAATTAAAATTTTGCCAAAATATATCTAAGAGGTCTTGGTTTTTTTTATCTCATCACACACAAAGGTTCAAATGAATCATAAATCAGACATCCAGTTTAAAACTTGTGCATGATTCAAATTTTAGAATCAAGTTTAAATGCATAGGTGGGTGAAAAGAGAGAGAAGGTGAACGAACTGTTGAAATAAAAAACCTGCCACCTAATGGTTGTGATTATTTATCATTGTTGGAAATATACTCAATTAAATTAAATTATTTTATCCTCAAACTTTGACACAAATCTCAATAAGCATTGGAAAGAGGGGCTGTATATGAGAGAGAGGTTTCATAAAATCTAGGTTGAAAAGTAAAATTCCTACTCCCTCCGTCCATAAATGTAAGACATGCACAAAATTTAAGATTCAAGTTTGACTAACAATTGCACCAATAATATTGAATTAAATGACATAAAAATGGTAGCATTGGATTCGTATTCAAATGTATTTTCAAATGGTATCACTTTTGTGTTATATAATTCAATATTATTGGTTAAAATTAAACCTTAAATTCCGTACACGTCTTATATTTGTGGACGGAGGGAGTATGAAATATGTAAACATTTTGCCCGGCTATCTACCAGAGAGAGTATAAAAATGCAAGAAGTCCTTGCTTTCCAAAAAATGCCCATTTGGTTGTGACTTTTCTGAATCGGTTATTCACTTTGCACTGAAACACTCACACAACAAAGATATTTGGAACAGCTCAGCCATCAATAGCTCTACTATGGATACGGTTCAGAAGATCTCCGAGAAAGGGCAATGTTACGCTAACAAAAGCTATAGGATTATGCGGTGGACTACGATCATTGTCCTTTTAAGGACAACTAGCACGGTATTCTTCGTGGAAACCATCTTTAATTATAAATACGTGAAGTTAAAATTCTTGTCATTAGTCATTAATATTAGATTAGTGCATATACTTAAACCTTTTTTACATGTTAAAGTACAATCATAAAGATCTATCACTCGTGAGATGTTTAGGTTAAATATGGAGATCTGTGATTTGTTTAGGTATAATATCACGATTTGAAATCTACAATATACAACTTCAAATGAAATCATCATCTAAGTCGAGACGTCAACTCTGACTTGAACCACCAAGGTATAATTACCTTGAGAGAAGTAGAATGACATGGTCACGAATAGCTCGAGACATCAACCCTTACCTCAAAGCTGGCAAATGAATGTGTTAGCCTGAGTATAGGGATACAATCTCCTCACTCCTTCTCACTGAGCCATAACATCAACTCCGAACTCGTCTCGGCAAATGAATCCACGGCTAAAATAGAGTGTTATAGTTCCCAAACTCTAAGTGGAAGAGTTGCTTCACGGTGATGATTACATTTGAAAATTCCACGTTATGAATCTCAAAACCCTACATAATTCATGTGCTTCATAATCATCACTCTAAGTGGAAGAGTTGCTAGAACAGAGTGATATAGTTCCCAAACTCTAAGTGGAAGAGTCGCTAGAATAGAGTGATATAGTTCCTAAATCCGTCACAGTGATGATTACATTTGATAATTTCATAATCTCAAAACCTGACATTCTTCTTATGCTTCATAACCATATACGCAAGGCACATAAGACATGTTGGAGCAAACAAACATCACAACAGTAAATCTATGACAAAAACTGCAATAATACATGTAGCTCTTAAGAGAGTAAGTTATACAACTATTTCACACAAGTGGTCCAAAGACCAATCTTAAATACACAGCGGAAAGTTATAAGTGGCTTAGAAGCCACAAGTAGTAAGCCAAAAGTGACAGCAGAAAAAAAAACAAGGGCTGCCAAACCCTGGGCAGGATTACTGCCTAGGATTCCAGCGACTAGTCATCGTTGGCGTCAATCTCAATAAAGAAACCATGCTCTGAAGGGATGATTTTCTCTGCAGAAAAATATCAACGATTGCAAGGTGAGTACAAAGGTATTCCACAAGACTTATAGGAGAAATTAGTAATAGATGCAACTTGTACCAAGAACAGGGAAGTCGTGGACTATTTTTTGCAGAAAGCTAACTTTTCATTTGATAACACTCTAAGTAGATGAAAACGACTACCATATTTAGTTGTAAGGGGGTAACTAAGCATTCTTCTCAAAACTAGTCCAAACTTTTATCACCATAATTTTACTACCATAGGACTCTTCCTCAACCACCTATGAGGAAGTAATCACTTACTTCTCTACACTAGGGTTGCATTTTTTAGGCACCACTGAAGTTGTCTAATTCGATGCAGATAATCATCAAGTTTTCCATAACTAGGAACATGGCTATTCGAATAATTCAATCCCTACAAGGGTGTACATCTTTACCTATACGTATCGATCGACTCTTAATGCCAGATCATTAACACAGTTCACGAGGTGTGTAGGAAGGTGATTGAACACAACCGTTACAATGCTTTTGAGTTTGCTATGAGCCACCCTTACGGTTTTGCCATCTACACCAGTTTGACCGTTAACTCTGACATGGTCCTATAAGTTGTAAATCGAGGTACATCTGTAGTCTTTCCAAGAGTGTGTCTCCACCCCACCCTTATATTGAGGCACCACATCATAGCATATCATTTTTCATCCACACGGCAAATAGAAACAACAAACTAATGCAGCTCATACACTAGATCTAGGCAAATTATTTAGTCATGGGTGGTCCTATTATACCACTCATGTAAAAGTACATAAATCTTAGATCAATGTACATCGAAAACCGGCCTTGCCGTGAGACGAGACAGGTCGCCATGTTCCCAACCATAGCCTCTCGTCTAAGCCCAATAATTATTAATCAAGTTCTTTAATTACTTCCCAATAATCTCTACACATTACCACACTTAACCCATCCATGATGTACAAATTCATCGGACTATCCGAAGAACAATGACTTAACAGTTTAAGCAGGACTAAACATGTCATACTGAGATAAATAGTTGCTAGGGACTAAACTAATCTTAATCATGCTAGGTTGGAAGGGATAACATGGCAACTTAGGTTACAAGGAGGAATGCAAAGAATATGAATGCATGCGATCTAAAGTTGAATTCAATAGTAACTTTGACAATAGTGGGCAATATCAACATGTTCGAAGGATGGTTGCTTGCCTTTCTATTCGGGAGCGGGGCACTGTTCATAGTCGGTTTCATTCACTCGTATCCTTCAGGGCTATCGAGAAGAAGCAGAAAAACCGGAAAGAGAATAGTAACAATTACTACTATGAAAAATTTGTCAACATGATCATGATATGAAATGTATGGCATGACATAGTACTTTTAAAATAAAGACTATGCAAGTGGAATCAATTTAATCGGAATTTGAATGCTCGAGATACGGCATTCCGAAGATTTTCCGGTGATAGGGAAAACCATATATTCCTCCTTTTAGTCATTTTTATTTTCCCTATTATGCAAACATGTATGGAAATGACATATTTGGACATTTTTCTGACTTAAAATGAATTAGTTATGAATTTTCTATGCTTTAAAACATTTAAAAAGATTTTCTAGAATGTCAAGATACATATATATCGATTTTAGTTACTTAAAATATTTTTCCCACTCACTGTGATTTATGCACAGTGGATAACAGGTGGGGCCAAGTTGCAAAGACACATCTGTCTAGCAATTCTATATAACTGTGTTATCTATAGTATTAATCACTCTTATTTAGCTAAAGACAAACAACAAAATTAATGTGCATGGAGCTAATTAATAAAACCAGAGAGGAACAGGCTCGTATGTACAAGGACCTATGGAGCAATATCTTTCAACTTAAGAATTTGATTTAATTACTTAATTAGCCACTGGTCTATCTACTCATAGGTGGTTCATGGAGACTACGTTAGCAAGCAAATCAAACAATCGATCATAGCTAGCAGTTGTGTATATATATGCACATATTGATTAAAGCTAGTAATTTGCATATATACACACGAACATCTTGATAGTTAGCAGAAAAAGACTAGCTTGCATGGTTGCCTACCGTGCACATGCGCACCGGCGACAAGCTCAGCCACCCTCAAGCAAGTGCATGCACTGGATGCTAAAAAACAACACCGTCCTCCACGCACGTGCCGACCAGGTCGTCGACGGCCTTGTCCCTGTGCGGCAGCAGCGATTATGCCTGGCGCTCTCCCTCTCGCTCTCCACGGTGGCGGTAAACGGCTCAAAGCTCGCTTGTGCAGCTGGGTCGATGACACTCGGTGGTGACACGATCCTCGCCACGCCGTCGTGACTCAGGCACGCACAAAAATGAAAGGAACGCCTAGATGTTGAACCTCTCTTTACTAGACGAGTGAGGATGGAGTCGAGTGTTACGAAGAAGGACCACGTTACTACAGAAAACACAATCACAGCCGGCCCAAAATGGCTTTCTCAGCTGGTTTCCCATCCGGCTGAAGATAATACGAACTTTCTCAGCCGGTTATAAAACCGACTGAGATAACACATTCTTCGTCGGCTCATTTTTAAAACCGACAGAGATAATATCATATCTCAGTCCGTTCCCAAATAAACACCGACTGAGATAATATCATATCTCAGTCGGCTCTCCAACCGAACCGACTAAAGTTTAAACTTTGTTAGTCGGTTTTCATACGGGAACCAACAGAGATAATATGCTATCCCAGTCGGTTCACAACGAATAACCGATTGAGATAATATCATATCTCAGTCCGTTTTCCAGCCGAGCCGACTGAAGAGTAAACTTTTGTAGTCGTTTTTTACACGAGAATCGGCTGAGATAATATAATATCTCAGACGGTTTCCCCAGTTGAACAGGCAATGATGAAGGCTCATCGCAGCCGGTTCTAGGAAACAACTGGCTGAGATATTCATTGGTACAGGGCGGGCATAATCTGAGTTTCTGCCTGCCCTGAAACAGAAAACACAATTTATATACTCAGATTCCCATAATCCCCAGAACACATTTCACATCCAACTTGAATTCATAATAGAGATTCATATTGACATCATATCTCAATTGACTGCTAAACATAAATAAAAGTATATAGAAGTTTAATATTTACACCAGAACATCCATCACATGTCTTGACGAATTTCCAACATGTCCTAACAACTAAACATTGATCATTTGATTGAAAATAATTGTCTTAGTCCTCGGATCGGTTGTAGTAGAACTCGTCGTTTGGATCAATGACGCTCTCAAGAAGGAAACACGCTATGTCTTCTCGAATCCTGGCCAGATCCATCTTCGGCAATTCCGTCCGTGTAATAGTATGAAATGTCGATATGAAGACATACTGATGCTGCATAGAAGATGATTAAAACAAAATCGAAATGATAATTAGCATACCTCGGTAACCGAGAATTTGTGAGCGGAAGCTCGAGACATGAGAAGGTTCATGTGATGACCAACATAGAAGCCACAGAAATTGCTAAAAGTGGGTTGCTAGTGGCACTGCAAAGATATACATTCCCTCGGTATATAGTTCTATAGAAGTGATACCACGGAGTCTAAAAGTATGCGATAGGATACATACCAGAAAGGCAAAGTGGTGGTCTAACTTAGGAGGGGCCCCCGCATCATCCTTTTCCCCCATGCGATTACAAAATATTTGGTACGCTCTGAATCGTAGAAGAAAAGCCGTATTTATACCAATGACCTATTACCATGAAATTTTATGAGGTAATTTGTTTACCTATCGATCACTTTGCTGACCCTCTCGAAGTCGGTCATCTTGTCGATGTATGAATCCATATAATATACCTTCTTGATAGGGAGTATGATAACAATAAGGATCCAATGGGTGCTAAAAGGTCATTAATCCCAAGTTAGTTGATGATGCGCCGAAGGTGCGAAATGAACATGTTCGAGACATTAACAAGTTTATAGCGCTTACATTTTGTTGAAGGGATAGATGATGAATTTCTTATGTTGGCTGGCCTCCATGATATCGACGAGATAATCCTCGACAACCCTTTCAGCAGCATCCATGGATTGCTCGGAGGCAAGGTGCGGGTCGACGAATCCTATCGGATTATTTGCTTCTCTCGTCTTGATATAAGCGAACCTACATATACATAGAGGGAAGAGTTTCGTATTCGTGACATGTGTACGTATCATAGTAAATTAAATGGAGCACGATTGTAAGCACTTACAGTGTGAAGCACCTCACGAGGCCCGCGTCCAAGGCTGTGGCGTACCCGGTTTTGAGGCTGGATGAACCCCTGTGTTTACCGTGCTAGTCCCATGATCAGTGGCTAGCACACACAAGCACTTGATAGCAAAGACATACGATACATTGTTCGATACACAAATAGCCATATTTGGTCTTTATTGGTACAAACCAAACCTATTGGCCAAATTTAAAACTGCAGCGGAATAAACACGTGGTTGATAACCCATCAATATGCCGAACCGCAGGCAACTGATTGGGGGTCGAAACCATACGCTTCGAAGTCGCTGTCGCTATCTCCGGTATAGTACTCCTCCTCATCGTCTGGCCACATCAACAAGCCAGGTGAGTACATTGAATGTACTCGCAAATTTTCCACCAGGGAGTTTGACACGGATATAAATGCATGCAGGATATTTCAAGAAATGGCTCTAACCTATGTTTCATACTGTGAGAGAAAGTAAGTTTGCATATGAAATACATAGATAGATATTAAAAGCAGTTTTCGTAAATTACCACGGTATTGCGAGACCAGCATCTGTTCACTTCCTTCTTCCCGTTACAACGGGATTCATATCTGTGCTTTCCGCTACAACGGAAAGTTTCATAATCACCCGCTTCAACGAGAAGTCTCAAGCTCACCCACTACGACGGGGATACTAGGGTTTGCCCGCTCCAATGGGGAAATCCCTTCTTCACTCCTCCTGCCACGACGGGGAATTCCATGCCATTCTGCGAACATGGCGGATCGCGTCCTTAAGCCCATAACCACATTTTTGGTTTCGAAAACCAATCTACTTTAGTGTGGCCCAACCAAGTTCGTCCATGACCGTGGACACGGCTATTCGAATAGTTTTAACCCTCTACAGAGGTGGTACGGCTTTACCCACAAGATATAGGTCACCCTGGGTATACTGTGCACCGCATACTACCAGAGCTAGTACAACGAGACTCTTCACCGGAGTAAACCTAGCCATGAACCCACCAGAAGGATATGTCCCAAACCTAGCTTGAGTCAGTAACATCGCTACAAGGAGGTTGGTGTTCCAACTTTGTGACGAACACGACATCGCTCCAACGGAAACTGTTCTCTACGGAGGCTACAACCTCATCTGCACACTTCACACTGCCTACGAGTTCATGCTAGTCTCAGACCGGGTACTAGGTCAAGTCCTTCCCATAAAGGACATGTGGACGTACGGTAAGACTTGGCCAAACGGCACTTAAGCTCGGTCCTTATGTGATCCGAGAGGGACTCCTCGCCACGTCCGTAAACGGACCGCGAGAACCACGCCGGACATTACCTCGCTTTTAACAAGCTTCCTGCTATCCCCCTTCATTTCCGACCCGGATCAAAATCTTCTCCATTTTGTTTTGGCTTTAACAAAACCATTTCTGGCAAAATATCCTCACCCGGATATTTCTACGTTCGCACCCCATCGGACATGACGGTCCCTTTCCAAACGTTCATCATATGAAATATGTGTGAGTATTCCTTCCTTTTATGAAAACCTAATTTCATTACTGCAGGGCTAAGCATACATACATAGTCTACCCTAGGTTTCCCGTTAATATTTCTCGGGATTTATAAATCTAGGGCGACAAGGAGTTGTGAGTTGAGCTAGGGTTTGCTAAACATTGGTCATAACTAGACTACATGAAATAACAAGTCGTAAAACATAGCATGCATGTTTTGTAAACAAAATATCATTTCGTAAACTTGGGATTCAACATGATCAAGGGTGGAAAGCTTGCTTGGCAGTTCCTGGTCTTGTTCCGGACGCGGGGATGATTCTGGCTCCTCCTGACGAACGTACCTCACTCCGTTAACTACACGTTCAGGAAAAACTTCGGATAAGAAAACCAAACGCAACGAAAGCCAAATAGAGGAAATCCATAGAGGTCAGCATGCATGCATTCTGGTCTTCATAACATTTTAGTAACTTTTAACATGTCTAGATGCCCTCCTAGCATCCATATGCATAAGGTTTGGTATTAGGGTTTTAGGGTTCACATACGCCCTCTTCATTTTTTTTGAATTGTGCAATATATACCTATACATGTATTCTTGTGCAAGGGTTCAGAAGACTAAAGTCTAACACGTTAGAAAACCCTAAAATGGATCACAAGTGGAAATAGATTTTCAAAAGCATTTGAATTCAAAAGGTTATTTGAATTACCCTCTGTGCAGTAAGGAAAACTTGAGTTTTTGAAATTCCGTTTAAACCAAAAGTTGCTAAATATTTTTAGGATCAATTTCTATTTGGTAGTTTCTTGAGAACCGATCGATTTGGTAGTGAACCGGTCAAACCAGAGAAGAACCGGTCATGGGATAAGAAAACTAGTGATTTTCTAGACTTTATGCCTTCTTCACAGGGGCTTTACGCCTTCTCAGAAGGCAAACGGAAAAGGGACAGGCGCCACCACTTGCTTCAGCGGTGGGCTTGGCCGATCCCAGGGCCCACGGGTTGGTGGCAGGGTGCCGCTCCTCGGCTTCGGTCCTTACCCGCGAGCGGCTGAATGCCAGGGCAGGGAGGACTAGTTGCCGGCGTGGGCTCCCGGCGAGGTGAGGATCTCCGGCTGCGGCATCGTCCCGAGTGATTAGAGAAGGGAAAAAGCGGAGTGGAGGATGGCGAGAACGATGGCGGTGGTCGGCTGGCTAGCAAGACTTTGTGTTGCTCGGTTTCGCTATGACGGGGGGTGATGGAGCTCACGGACCGAGAGGAGAAAGGAGGAGCAGGACGGCTCGGATTTGGCTCTTGGAGGTGTCCAGGGGCTGAGGGGAGAGATGGAGTAAGGGGGAAGAGCCTCGGGAGCACGCTTATGTAGGCGTGCGGCACGGGGCAAAGGGGATCCCGCCGGTCTTGGCATCGAGCGAGCCTCCGAGCAGCTGAGCCGACCGCTGAGCTTGCACAGCATCGCATGGGGGACTGGGCAGGCACGGGCGCAGGGCAACGCGATGGATGGGACCGGCGGCAAGGGGAAACGGCCGGCGTGACACCGCATGGGCTGCGCGACTTCCTGGTGCTGATGGAAGCGACGGGGAAGGCAGGGGGCGGCAAGCGTGCGCGGCCGGCATGAAGCTGGCGTAGCACGCACGCGCTGTGCACGGCCGTGCGCGCACCGGCGGCATGGGCGCGTCCGCGCGTCCTCTGGAGTGTCGTCTGATGTATTGCCATGCCACTGGGGTTGAGGGGACACAAGGGGAGTGGTAGGAAAGGTTTGGCACCAAGACGTGCAGAGAAAAGTTAACCCAGATGTCTCCCTATGTTGGCAAGAAATGACCCTAGAGTGGAATACTGAAAAGAGTTGACTTGCTGAGATAAAAAGGCTGGGGAAAAGGTTATCTGGCTGGAGTAGAAACCATGGTAAAAATTTGAGGACACTTGGATAGAATTTGGGCTCCGATTTCAGGAGGGAGGTAAAAGGGAGCAAAGGTGCTCGATAGAGGTTGTGCCAAATTTTTGAACTGGAGGTACACATGTTTTTGCACATTTGAGTTATTGGTACTTAGATAAGCATTGTGGAATTTTCTAGAATTTTTCTGAGCTCTAATTATATGGGTTGCAGTTCAAGGTGAAAATCTGGCCTGAGTTCAAATTTGAAAGTAAACAAAAAAATTTGAACTGGACCCTCAAATATTATTTCAGAATTTGGTGACAATTAGCTCTAGAAAGTTTTTTAAAATTTTCTAGAATTTTTGGGAGGAAGAAAACACATGTGATATGGATTTTTGAATTTCTAGTTGAGAAGAAAACTTATTAGTTGATTAGCCGAGAGATTAGGGTTTGAGAGATTTAGGGTTAGCAAGATGGTTAGGTGGCATAGAGGGTTTGAGAAATCTTTTTCAGTGGGATGGAATTAGCTTTGGTAGATTTGTCGTTAGGGTTAGGGTTTGGGAGTGTTCGCGCGTATACAGTGCGTGTTTTCGATTTAGGGTTTTATGCACATGCGATAATGGAATCACAACTTGGGTTCGTTGCACGACGGTGTAACCTAACTCAAGTGTTCCCATGAAATGATATGCTTCAAGAGTAAGTTGGAGATTCCAATATAATGTGCACGCAGCATGATTGCAGAACGTGTACGCATATATGCGTATTAGGGTTTAGGTTTTCGAAAAATCAGGGTTTTCGAGAACAGGGTGTGACAAAGGCGCTTAGGTTGTACATAAGGAACAAGTCCTCCCAAGTCACATTTATAAGTCGACCCTTATCATGGAGGAAGCGCTCATGTCTGAACCTGCCAACGATGCTACCGACCCGCTGATCCTTGGGTTTCTTAAAATTGGCCAAGTAATGGTTGTGCAACACAACGCAAGCCCAGCTAAGTTCAGACATCATTTTTTATGATTCTTGAGCATCGGCTTCCCAGGCTTGTACGTTGGGACTGTCGGAGCCTTAGGGAGACTCCCTCCCGCATCATATATGGCCTGTATTTGTTGGATGGTCATTTCTTGGTCTTTGGCTACCTTCATTAATTCCTTTCCCTGGCCATGCTGTGACGATGCCACCTCGAGAGACCTCTTCGGCGATTCTTGTGTTGCCAGCTCAAGCTGTCTCGATGACAGCGCCGGTAGAACAAGCGGTGAGATCGCCATAGGCTCTACTGGTTCAGGTGACGGTCGTGCCGTAACATTCTTAGTCGGCCGCGACGCATCGAGGGAGATGTCCTTCTTGGGCCACTAGATGAACGTCCCCTTGGCTTGATTTAGAGTTAATATCTCGTCATTGGGTGGAATCTGGAGCTTTAGCTTGCTGAAAGTGTCGTTAACCCCATCGATTCTCACCTTTGCGTACAAAGTGTCTATGGGGATGTTATGTATCCTCTGCTCTCCCGTTGCCGGGAACACTAGCCCCCAAGCGGCATCCACGAGATCATCCATGCCCACCAACCGCACTTGAATCGTGTATCTCATGGGATCCTACATGAGAGAACGTTTTAGCCAACAGGCCACAAACAATCACATGTTCAATAAGAGACAAGGTATATGAAGTATACCTGGATTTGATCATAGGGCCAGGTAGAAGTTGTATCTTCCTAGCAAGTAGGGAGGTCGATGGACGCGCAGCTACTGCGTCGAGCCCCAGGGCTGGCAGCAGCTTGCTGTTCTTGTCGCGGAGTTAGAATCAACTCCACTCTTAAGTCGCAAAGTATCTCTTGCTTCAACTCTTCGCGCTTGCGTTGTTCTTCAGCGGCTTTCAGAGCCCTTTTGCGTTTGCGCTTCGCCTCCAGAGCCTAGGAGAGTCCGTACTTGTGGGGAACGAGGGAACCTACACCCCTCGTGCGACTTTGGGTGCTCGCGATTTCCCAAGCCCTCTTCGAACACATCTCCTACGAAGGTGCCAGCCTGGGATGATGCGTCTATCTCCAGCTGCAAAAGTCAGAATTAATAGTTACTACAATTGGTATGACTGATAAGCTGTTAGTACGATTAAGGTGGGAATTATATCTCACCAAACGTCTGTACACTTGTGCGTCAGCTGGGTTCTCAAATGCTGGGCCGCCCGAAGATGATGTCGATGCAGATGCCCTGGCTCTAACCCAGGCTTTGGTCCTCGCATCCGCGATGTTCGCAAATCTGGGAGGGGCATCCGATTGCGATGCCTGCTCATTCTCCCTTTTCCATCTCTTCTTCATTCCCGCGTAGCCTGCGGTCCCTAGACGATGCGGGTGGTTGTTCCTCTTAGAGAGCTCCTAGTTTTGCAAGCTCTTACTCTTGAATTCATCTGTCGTCTTCATCCTGGTGAATTCAGTCCAAACCTCGGGAGTAATCATCGGCCACTTCCCGAAAGGCTCCACCTCGGCATAGACGTACTCGTTGACGAGTATAGTCTTCCAGTTCTTCCAAGCCTTGTAGGCTGTCATCTTAGCAGCTCGTTCAATACGAGCTTTCCATTCTTCGGGGAATATGAAATATCCCAAGATTTCGGCAAAAATCACAGCGAGCTGTTCTGTCCCTAGTCTTTTCCAACTTTCGAGAGTGATTGGGACCCGCTCTCTTGCTACGATGCCACAGACCGTGCTGAACTTCCTCCTTGTGTTCTCAGGCTCATCTGGTGCCCCTGAGTCGGGCAAGTGCGTGACGGTGTACTTCGATTCGGGTCTCTTCGACCGTTTCCTTTCTTCTCCTCGACGGGCCTTTTTCTTAGACCCGGAGGTGCCGGTTGAGTCCCTAGACGGCCTAGGTGGCGATGGCGACCGAGAGTCGCCACTGTTTGGCGATCTTGGGATTATAGAGAATCAAAGAGCAAGCATTAAGAACATGGTTTTGGAGGATATACATAATAAAATACCTCAGATATTCACACATTCAGTATCGAAAATTCTCTAGACAATTAGGACACTAATGCAAGGTAGTAATTTGACTGAAACTAAGAACAAAGCCTAAACTATAACCATTCACAGAAACAAGTCTCTTTCATATGGTCCTATTCTTCTTTTACAGAACCACATCAAGCCCAAGAAATATTCAGCCGGGTGGTAGGGCAAGTCCAAGCAATGGCGCTACTGATCAACAACGGCTTTAGTTCAGCCGGGTGCTAGGGCAACCTACCTCAATTGCTAGCCTGGGGATGACGTGGCAGTGGCTCGGGCGTCGGAGGCGGCGGCGGCATTGCGGTTGGAGGTGGCAGCTCGGGCATCGGAGGCGGCGGCTCGGGCGTCGGATGCGTCAGCAGCTCAGGCTTCGGAGGTGGCAGCGGCATTGGCGTCGGAGGCGGCGGTGGCTCGGCGGTCGGAGGCGGCGGCTTGGGCGTCGGAGGTGGCGGCGGCTTGGGCGTCAGAGGCGGTGGCGGCTCGGTGGCTTGAAGACTTGGTCCGGCGTGTTGGGGATGCCATCTCAGAAGAAGCTTGGCGGTTGAGGTGGCTCGAGCGGCGGCAGGTCCTGCGAGAAAGGCGGGAGTCGAAAACTTTGTGAAGTTCCAGTGGAGGGAACGAACCCTTAACCAAAGTCATCGCAGCCGGTTAACCACGAGAAACTGACTGAGATACCCGGAGTCATCGCAGCCGGTTAACCACGAGAAATCGACTGAGATACCCGGAGGTGAGATTAGGTTCCCCTTTCTTTTTTTTTGTAAAAAATATCTCAAAAAATGTCTATAATTCTTCTACCCTTTTCTCGCTTATACAATCATTTAGCTCATAGAACATATACGATCATTCTAAATCATAGGAAATAGTACCATATATATCATTAATATTGGAAGTTATGTTACAAAACAATTCCTTCTTGATGATCACTTCGTTTATACAGAGCAGGATCATGCTGCAATTCATCTTCGACCCTTGTTCCATCATCGGTCTCTGGGAACTCATCGATGTTGTTGTAATCTTCCTCATCCACCACATGTTCAACTCCAGCAATACTCCTTTTTGAGGGCATTACTACGTGCCGCTTCTTGTTGGATGGATCGGTAATGTAGAAGACTTGATGAACTAGTTGACTGAGGATGAAAGGCCCGTTTTTGTACGCGACACGTTCAAGATTCACGGTGGTATGGCCTTTGTCGTCAGGTATGACTTGTTTCTTATTGACCCATTGGCAACGGAACAACGCGATTTTCAAATTTTCCGTAGTCAAGCTTCCAAATCTCATATATGTACCCGTAGTACAGTTACTCGTTGCCATATGTTTCGAGAGCTTCAACACAGACACCACTATTCTACACCGTGCTTTTCATGTCTTGTTCTTTTGTGTAAAACGTGTACCCATTGATTTGGTACCCTTTCCATGTGATGACCGACCATGCTGGGCCTCTAGCTAAATATGACAATGCACCACTTGATGGGAGTACACGGAATCGCTCTTTGAACCATTCATTGAACTCTGCATTGTGACGTTTTATGATCTAGTCATCTGCACGAGTCGGATTTTGTTGACGTAGAATGTCCTTGTATTCATTCATATATGGCGAAACAATGTGAAAGATCGAGATTTATCGACTAGAGAGGGGTGAATAGGAGATTATCAAATTTTATTCAAATTAGTTGCTTAGCATGCAAAGGTGAAGCAATTTAAGGATGAAGCAATAAATAGCAAACAAGATCCAGCTCAAATGAAGAATAACACAAAGTAAAGAGCTAGAAATGAAGACACAAAGATTTAACCCGAAGTTCAAGTTGTTGGCAACAACTCTACGTCTTCGTTTGGAGAGGCTGAGCACTTAGCTCCGAAGACATACAGTCTTCACCTTTTTCTCCTTGAGCCAAGTCCACTAAGTACTTGCTCAATCACTCGTGGTGGATCTTGAGGTGATCCCCGAACCTTCACAAACTGTTGAGGCTGTTCCACAGATTGGAGCACTTCAACGATGCCTAGCCAGCTAGGAGATGCCAAATCTCCAAGAGTAACAAGTGTTGAACTCTAGGCTTGAACAAGCTCTTCGAATGAATGCTCAAACAGATTTCAGATCTCTCAAAGCTTTCCTCTCTCAAAATAGATCTCAAGGAGTCAAGAGGAAGGGGAATGCACAGTGCAGAGAGTGTCTTTTTGCTCAAAAAGTTTTTACTGCGCCCGCAGGGGTAAGGGACTTTTTATAGCCGCGACTCAGAAAAGAGTCGTTGGGCTGAAAGATTCTTCTTCGGTATGACCAGAATACAAAACCGGAAGTACCGGGATTCAACCAACGGTCATATCCTGAAGAGCATCAGATACGCAGCGAAAGTCTTCAACACAAAATCGGTAGTTTCGAAAGGAACATGGTCACACCGGGATTGAAGATTATACTCCGCAGAGTCACTTCTAGAAGCGATTCCCGGTAGTGTTGACTTTGAAGACGGTTAAACCGAGTTTTGAAGAGATGACATGTTCTTCTCCACAGAGAAGAAACCTGGTCACTCCGGAAACCAATTCGGTAACACAGCTTCTCAAATAGATCTAAGTCCAGAGAAAATTCTCGGTACCACCGGAAACAAAACCGGTAGAACCGAAGACAACACACACAAGGGACTTAGTCTAGGGCAACAGAAGATTTAAGTCCAGAACAGATTCTCGGTGCAACCGAAAATAAAACCGGTGCAACCGAAGACAAATCACCTGGGACTTAGTCTGAGACAACATGAGACCTAAGTCCAGAAGAGATTCTCGGTGCAACCGAAAACGAAACCGGTGCAACCGAAGGCAAAAACAAGCAGGACTTAGTCTGATACAACAGAAGTATATTCCGGAAGCGCCGATCCTCAAGAGCGGACATACCGGTTTCCGAAATATGAGATTAGGGCAAACCCTAAACGGCAGGGTTCCCTAACTCTCCGACACAGAGGCCATTCTCGGCAGCACCGGATTGAAGACCGGTCATGGCACAATTGAAGCTCTTCGAGGCTTGAGACGACTAAGTCTTCAACCTCGCAACAGAGGCCAATCTCGGTACAACCGATTCTTCAAACTGGTATTACCGAGAATTACTTTCTGTGTCTCAAAAGAGATTTCAAAGAAGTTCTCTGAGATTTGAGTGAGCATACACGAACATACTTCCTCTAACCTAGATATCTTTACCTCTCTTAATAGGCGGCTTGTACTAAAGACTCAAATGAACACTAGAAAATCTCCACTAATCGTCTAGGTCCAAGCCTTCCTTCATCATCAACTTTTTTTAGGGGTCGACATCCATTGGTTAAATCAAATACTAGGGGACTAAATACCTGTATACACTTAGTAAACCTTTAGTCCTTTAATCATTTGTCATTAATCATCAAAACCCACTAGGGGCACTAGATGCACTTTCACAATGGCCATATGCTGCAAAACAGTGAAATGGGCTTGAGCATACTCAATCTGAACATGATCGATCACTTTCCTTCCGATGGTCCCTACACTGAGCAGCCGTCCCTCATGGCGAGATCGAGGCATGCCTACTGGTTGAAGATGGGAGATGTAATTAACATAGAACTCAATGACCTCTTCTGTTGCGTAGCCTTCGACGATACTGCCCTTAGGGTGAGATCGATTCTGAAAGAGCATCTAGGCCCCAAGTTGATTTTGATGGTTAATGGCAACTCAAACTGGAATCTAACGTTTACATTGAGTGTAGGCAGGTTAGTAGGTTCCAGGAAGAAGGGTCATCAGGGAAAGGATGACCACCAAAAAGGGTACAAGGGTGGTTTCCAGGACTAAGGAATGGCTGTGCTAGGCAGCTATGCCACAGCTGTGAAGAAGCCGGTGCTGTGCAAGGAGTTGCAAGCAAGGTGATGGTGGCTTGATGCGTCAAGGGCCGTGACTATAGTTGGTGGGCAGGTAAAGCCTAGATTTGCCAGTTTATTTGAGTCCATAGGAAAAAACCCGTACTATCAAGAGGGATGATGCAGTAATGATCTGTGGAGGTTCTAGTTGCTCAATGCTCAGGATGTTGGACTATGGCACTAATGCTTTGAGGTTAGTGGCCCTGTGTCAACAGTTTTGCACAAGTGTGAAACTGGTTTTGTGCTTGCACTCTGTAGTGCTAGCAGTAGAAAATCCTAGGGGTTAGAGTCACCGGTGTGACACGGCTGTGTCACAGGTGGCCTAGCGCTCTGTGACTCAGGTACATCTCTGTACCAGGGGAAAGCTTGTAAACGCTAAGGGACCTGCGCTGCGATGGCTTGTCTGCTGAGTTGGAGGGCTGTCGGAGGTTCTCTCCTTATTAGGTTTCAGAGAGTGTTGTATGCTGAGGGCATGTCATGTGCCAGGACCGGGCTGAGTAGTGCTGCTACATCAGTTAAGGGTTCACCTGTGTCAGCCTCCGGTGACACAGGTGTCGGTCTGCCCGAGCCGGTTATAGGTTGGGCGTAGTGTGTAGCTGTGTCACCGGTGTCTATCACCAGTGGCTCACTTAATCCTACGTGGCAACAGTGTAATGGTCGGGTTCTTGCGAACCCTATATATAGGGGACCAGGGGAGGTCTTCGACCTTAACCAATCAACCTTTGCCAGTGAATCATATTCAACCGTTGCAGAGCCTCTTCCCACCGAACAAAAGCCAAAGTTTCCTAAGTGTCAGTTCGAGTGAGTTAGAGTTCTTGAGCAAAGAGCATTGGTTCCTCCAAGAGTTGTTGCTGCTGAATTTGTTACTCTTAGAGTGTCTACTCCTAGACGGGTGTATGAGTCGCTGGTATCACCCAAGCTTGTGTGGGCTGAACCAGACGTTTGTGAAGGTGAATCGAAGTCTACCTGCTGCAAGCAAAAGGACTTCCACAAGCAAAGGAAGAGGCCTGAACGTCAGGCACTCAGAGAACAAGCACGATTTGGTGCTGGCGATCTCTTCGGAGTAGCCTCTCCAACGAAGACATACCACTCTGTGAAGAGCTGGGAATTTCGGTGAAAAACACACTGTCTCCTTGAGTACTTTACTGTATTGTCTTTAGCTGCTTGCTTGCTTGGTTGCTTCCTTGTGAGATCTTAGACTTATTTTGTTCATCTGCTATAGATCTCCTTTATACCTGTGTTTCATTAGCTGTGTCTCAGTTGCTACATATCTTATCTCACACCTAAGTCAGTTACTTGTTACACAGGCACATTGATTGCTCATCATTAGTAAGTCCTTAGAACACCTGTGTTAGGCACCTGTGTGACAACTGCATGCTAATTTACACACTATATGTTGCCTGTGTCACTCACCTGTCACACAGCTAGCTAACCCTGGTTCCTATTTAAGACTTAACCTGTTCAATCAAAGTAAAAGAAGTAATTTTTGTTAACCTTCTATTCACCCCCCTCTAGTCGGCACCTTCGGTCCTTTCAGATTCGAAACATAGTGCTTCAGAATTCCCATGTAGCGTTCAAATGGGTACATGCTGCAAAGAAACACAGGGCCGCACACCCTTACTTGGTGCACTAGGTGGACTACGAGATGAACCATGACATCAAAGAACGACGGAGGAAAAAACATCTCGAGCTCGCATAGAGTCTTCACAACCCCATCTTGCAGACCATGTAGTTTATCGAGGCCAATGACCTTCTTGCAAAGTGTGTTAAAGAAACCACACAGCTTCGTGAGAGTCCGCCGCACGTTTGGTGGAAGAATATTCCTAATTACGACCGGGAGCATCTGTGTCATGAGCACATGGCAATCATGTGACTTCATGCCAATTAATTTTAGATCTTCCATGGAAACAAGTCTCTTGATGTTGGCGGAGTAACCGGATGGAACCTTGATACCATGCAAGCAATCACATAACTCGGTCTTCTCCGGCTTGGAAAGGGTATAACAAGTAGGCGGAAGGAATGTCTTTCCGTTTGCTGTTTTCTGCGGGTATAACTCTGGTCGGATTCCAATATCTTCCATGTCTAGCCGTGCATTCAAACCATCTTTTTTTTGTCAGGCATGTTCAATAAGAGACCCATTATGCTATCGCATACATTCTTCTCTACGTGCATCACATCGATGCTGTGACGGACTTCTAGATGCTTCCAGTAAGGGAGGTCCCAGAATATTGACCTCTTTTTCCAGATGATCTTCTCAACGGGCTTCTTTTTCTTCGCTCTACCTCGCCTTTTAAACATCCCCTTTCCAAGCATGACTTTCAGGTCTTTAACCTGATCGTGGATCTCGGTGCTGCTAAAAATATGTGGAGCTGAGCCTTTCTCGGTGGTTCCATCGAATTCGTGCCTCATCCTATGGTAACGGTGATCCCTTCTAAGGAATCTATGATGACGCATGTAGACCGTTTTCTTAGAGTGTTTTAGCCACCTGCTTGCTGGATCAGTAAGGCACTGAACACATGCATTGCTCCCTTTAATAGTTTGCCCCGAACAGTTACCGTTGGCTGGATAATCGTTGACGGTAATGAACAACATGCAACGTAACGTGAAGTTTTCCTTTAGGTGTGCGTCCCATACCCTTACGCCTTCAACCCAAAGAAGTTTGAGATCGTCCACTAATAGGGCAAAGTACACATCAATGTCGTTACCGGGTTGTTTCGGATCTTGGATAAGTATTGTCAGCATGATGTACTTTCTCTTCATGCACAGCCAAGGTGGAAGGTTACACATGTATAGACTCATGGGCCATGTGCTGTGTCGGCTACTCATGTTGCCGAATGGGTTCATTCCATCGGTGCTCAGCCCAAACCTTATGTTCCTGGCCTCATCGCCGAACATAGCATACCTCCTGTCAATATTTTGCCACTGTAAAGAATCTGCTGGGTGTCTCAACATCCTATCGTCTGTACGCTCGTCTGCGTGCCAACGCATTAGTTTGTCCTCATTCGGGTTCGCAAATATGCGCTTCAAACGGGAAATTATGGGCAAGTACCAGGCAACCTTAACAGGAGTCCCCTTCGTAACCTCTATGCTTTCCTCGACGTCATCACTATCGATCTTACGCTTATATCGAGAAGCTTTGCACACAGGACATGCCCGTAGATTCACATACTCTTTACGGTACAGGATACAGTCATTCCTACAAGCATGTATTTTCTCTACCTCCATTCCCAAAGGGCAAAGAACCTTCTTAGCACTGTATGTAGTCTTCGGCATCTGGTTTTCCTTTGGAAGCATGTCCCCTAACAATGTTAGCAGCGACGAGAAGCTCTTATTGGTCCATCCGCTGCTAGCTTTCAGTTTCAGCAGTTTTAGAACGCCCGACAACTTTGTGAACTTGCAGCCAGGGTACATTGGTTTCTCCAAGTCTTCCAATAAGCAGACAAATTTCCTATACTCCCGATCGTTCTCACAGTTTTCTTCGACGTCTCGGATCATCTGATCTAACTTGTTGTCTTCATGCGACGACGTGTCGTCTTGCGACGCGTCCTCTTGTGGCGCACACACGTCCTCGCGCGTATGCACAAGAGGTGTGCTATTGACAGTACCAGCCATGTCGTTGCCGTCATCCATATTTGCCGGACCTTCCTCTATAATCTGATCTTCACCTTGTCTGGTCCCGCATGCATACCCCTCCATGAATCCCGTCATGATCAAATGTGCTTGGATCTGTGCAAGGTTTGCGAAGCTCTTCAAATTTTCACAATGACAGTAGGACAGCTGATCCACGTCTCCCCTGTGTTCAAACTATACTGTTCGGCTACTCGTAAGAACGCCGAGATACCTTCGATGTACTGATTGCTAGCACGATTCTCAGCGTACATCCACTGTCGATCCATCTGTAACAACATGCACATTTTATTAAATTGAGCAAGAACTATAAAAATATCCTGTGCCACAAAATTCTATGAAAATTACCATAAAATTTGGCAACACCCCAACCAACCTATATCAAGTGTACCAAACAATGGACACTTGCATTGAAGGCTCAGCTGCCAGTTTTGGATAGAATTTATGGATGTTGAACAGAGTCATCGCAGTCGGTTCCATCAAAACAACCGTCTAAATATCCTTCTCAGCCGGTTGGGAAAATGGTACCGGCTGTAAAAGTTCACTTCCACAGCCGGTTTTAGGTGACCAATCGACTGTAATACTATCACAGTCGGTTTTCCAACCGGAACCGGCTGAGGTTATATATTATCTCAGCCGGTTCATTCTTCTCAGTCGGGTTTTTCGGACGAACCAACTGAGATCTGGGGTCCAGGAAAATTCGAAAAATATCGTAGTCGGTTCGGCCGTGGGAACGGACTGAGATGATATATTAGGCGGTAAACTGACTGTGTCTCTTCATCTTCTTCGTCGCCTCGTCTTCTTCGCTCCCTCGCTCCGCATCTAGTACTACTCTGCCTCCGCCTCTGTGCGCCCAATCCACTCTCTCTTAAACCTTTTCTCCGCCGCGATAGCCAGTATGCCGCCGTCCTCAGCGCCACCATCCGTCCTGCCCCCTTTGGAGCTCCTCCGTCGCCGATTCGTTGGCCATCCGCCACCGACTACTCGTCTGACGAGGAATCGCCAATGGTGGTCTCCTCCGACGAGGATTGGATGGTACCCGCCTCCTCCTCCTCCGACGACGATTGGATGGACGCGGATTGGATGGTAGGCTCGGCGGACGAGGCGGACGAGGCCGACCATGAGGAGGAGGAGGAGGACGACGCCTCGGACGATGACGAGGACGAGGACGAGGAGGAGGACAACGACGACAATGGCGGCGACGACGACGACGAGGCCGACGGCACCGATGACACCGAGCACCACGGCGCCACCCTTGCCCGAAAGGGCTATTATACGGATGAATGCTGGGAGTGGACCGACGAGGACGACAATGATTGGTGGGAGCACACCGACGACGACGACGACGACCTCGACGGCTCCGACGGCGGCGACGGCAGTGATGCCAGCGATGACGCGGCCTCGACGGCGACGACGGCACGTTCGGGCCCGCCCAGGAAGTGGCGTCGGCTTTATTAGATAATTAATAAGTCTACTAATTACTACTATGTAATTATTACTACTATGTAATTATTACTACTAAAATCGCAAATGTATGTTCGAATGTGTTCCGTTTGTCCGATCTTTGCCTTAATGTCAAAATATCGCACAAACTACCGGTTCTCCGTAAACCGACTACACTGGAACTTACATTACAGTCGGTTTGCAAAAATGAATGAGCTGTATAATTCACACAGTCGGTTCGTTCCCAAAATCGACTATATTAGAACTTACATTACAGTCGGTTTACAAACATGAATTGGCTGTACAATTCATACAGTCGGTTCGTTCTGAAAACCGACTGAGATGTCGCATTATCTGAGCCGGTTAGTTTCTTACAGCCGCTTTCAGAGATGAACCGGCTTAGATTACATATTATCTCAGCCGATTCGTTGATCTAAGTCGGGTTTTTTTACACCAACCGACTGAGACTTGAGTTCTTACTATCGGTTTTGTGAAAATCGGCTGAGATCTGGAGTCCAGAAAACCTTGTTTTGTAATAGTGCCAAGATGGCCTGGACGATGGCAAGCTTTTACACCCGGGGACGAAGGATTTGGCTTCTCGCTGTATCAGCTCAGCCTTAGACGGAGCGAGCTTGTCGATGACAGAGACAGTGCTCGAGTTCCTGACGGTTCAGCACTAATGGAGTGGAGCTCCACTTTTCTTTTGGCTGGCTTGACTCCTAACTAGCGTGAACAAAGGCATGAACATGTGGAGCATGGAGGTTGAAATGTTGTATGCATCGGTAAGTGTTGGAAGCAGTAACGAACGGGGAAAGTGCGGTGGGCCCCGCAGCCATTAAGCAGGTGACGAAGTAGCTCATCAATTCGAAAAAGCGAGACCTGTGAGGTGGTGGGCAGCTACGTGCCTGCTCGTTGACTGCAGGAGCAACTGCGTGCCTGGGCACACGGCGAGCGTGGCGCCAACGCAATATCAGATAAATCCTCCAGGTAAAAAGAGAAGAAATGCCCGGGTGAAGATAAGTAAAGCCAGAGGCCGTGTTGCTGAGGCGCCATGCTACTTTGGTCCCTAGCTGGACAAAACTTGAGAGATGATAGGTTTGGGAGGCACATACACGTCTACTACTACTATAATTGATCTACTTCCATACCCGTAAAGGAAGATGGATGTTTTTCTGATCGATGCATGTCGATGTACGGAGACACACACAAAGAGAGATCTTTAAGTTAGATTAGTTGTGACTAATGTGCAATGCATTACAACCTGTAGCATTTTCAAGGTTGTAGTGTAAGTGTGTAGAGTAATTTTATCAAAAATTTCAATAGCTCAAAAATATTACACTAAGCTTAATTTTATTGGAAAATTCCTCCAGTTAATAGATCTTTGGTCTGCCCATTATTTACATAAGGGTTTTCTTTTGATTTACATCTTGCTTTCTTGCCATAACTAAAAGTTCAAAATTCTCTTCATTTATATATTCATGCAAATGATGATATGAAATGTCATGATGCACATTAACATTTATATATAAAAAGAGGGATGTTACATACAATTATAATGATGTATCGACTGTGATATATTTAGGTGTTATGATGATCTATCAGTCGTGATCTATTCATGTATAATTATGAAGATTCTATCGGTTGTGATTATTTAGATACAATTATGAAGATCTATCAGTTGTGATCCACTAATAATAAGTGGATCCATTAGATTAATGACTGGATGCTTTGCTTTTAATTAAGAAATCAAATCATATTTATTTTTTATTGTACTTTTAATATATAACTAGCACGTTGTGCCGCAATTGCGCAGGAAATTACTTTAATTGCCTTTAATTCATGTACGTGATATATTAGATCAATACGTGTAGTTAAGGTTTATATCGTTGGTCCTTGATATAGATTAGTATGCGAACTTAAAGCTTAGTCATGAAGATTTATTGGTCGTCACATGTCTCGGTACACTAATGAACATCTATCGGCTATGATATGTTTAGGTATGGCTACAAAGATATATCGATTGTGGTCCATTTAGTTACAACTATGGTGATCTATCGATTGCGATCTGCTCGGGTGTTATGATGAATATCAATTGTGATATGTTTATGTAGAATTATTAAAATCTATCGGTTGTTATATGTTTAAATGTAATTATAAAGATTTATCGGTTATAATCCACGGATAATAAGGTCCACTAAATCGATGACCGGATATTTTGCTTTTTTTTTAGAAATTTCTTGCCTATTTTTTCTGTTATATTATATTTTAATATATATATAATAGATAGATGTGGTTAAACAGAAACGAGACGGTCTTCAATGAAGTACACGCTCCCGTAGATATGGTGAAGGATCAATGCATAGAGACACAGCGACTATGGTCATTAGGAATCAATGGATCAACGGAGAGAAATAAAATAGAACACTGGATAGCAGCATGGCAGCAAGGAAACTCTATCACGCAGTAACTTTGCTGTATTTTGCTGGCTCTTGCTTTTGCTGTTTTTACTTCTCATCACCTGCGTGTTGAACAAACCTCCCTGTGCTCCTCCCCTCCCAATTCTGTAAACTCTCCACTTTATTTTAACTAGCTAAATACCCGTGCGTTGCTACGGAATAACATAAAAAAATAGAATTATTAATCAAACATTATATTTTATAGACACATGTGTCAAGCACTACGTGCAATAGAATCGAGTCAAATGTCAATGTCTTTCTTCTAATTTCTCCCTCTCTAACGACCACTATGCATCACTCCAGCAGTTTCAGGGCCAACATCTTTCTCCTATTTCCTTGTAGGCTCCTTATCAGCTACGAGATGAATTCATTGAGTTCCAGCCACCACCCCGGGGTGTCCGCAGAGAAACTAGTGACTCACTTTTAACACGTCTGTTCATAAAATAGAGCGATCCTTTTATCAAATGTCTTTAGAAATCGAGCACATGCGAGGATGACAGACAAGACAGAGACCGTAAGACTACGGATTAATTAGTTTTATTTTTTTATTTTTGGGGAGTAAGGCTAATTTTAGTTTTGTTGTTGAGAGAATCAACGATTAGTAGTTAGATTTTTTTTTGTGATTAAGACTAGAGTTAGTTTTATTGTTGAGATAATTAAGGATTAGTTTTTGTAATATTAATCTTTTGTGAGGAGAGGAGATGTGGTTGAACCACCACCACCAATTCCCATATTATATAGTAGAGATACCTTTATACAGCACGTTTTTCTGTTGATCATGTAGGCAAAACTAAATGCTATAGTTACTTAATTGATGTGCATATCTATTGCAAATAGGTAAGCTTACTAGCATTTTAAAAAAATCACTTGAACACTTCTCATTTTCATCATGCAGCTCCAGTTTCGAGAAGTTATGACTGCTTCGGAGAAACAACACCATCACCACTAACTGGTTCAAGGATTAAGATAAGGGTAGCTTCAGAACATGTGTTCTTAACATGTTCATTCAAAAAATAACACATGGACAACACAAGGAAAAGAAATCAATATGTTTTCCTGTTTTTTTTGAAAACGTGATAAAGAAAGAAACTAATAGGTTTTTTTGTTTTCCTGAGGACATGATTAGAAAAGAAGCCAACAGCTGCTTTTGAGAAGAAGAAAATTATTTGCTAACTAATTCGTAGCAAATCAAGATAAAGATGATGCGGCTGGCCGTAGACTCTTCATTCATCAAAATTCAAAATATATGGCAATCAAAATCTAAAATCTATGGCAACAAGGTTGTCGGGTGACACATTGCAAAATCACAAGCATATGGTTATATGCCAATTATTTTCTGTTTAGTTACCTCTTTTCCAGATATAGATGACACTGTAATATTTCTTGACAAACGCCTCTGCAGATTCGCCCTCCAGTACTACCATGGCATGAAGAACGTAAGATCTTGAGCTACCCGCATCTCACCAAGTAAGATCTCGAGCTGCTCTAGGCTCGCCGACTGGAAGCCATCTGCAAAATAAAAAGAGCAGACAAGGAGCAGTGCTTTCCGGGAATACGCTCTGCAGGGCCTTGGAGGTGGACGCAAACGCCAAGATTTGTTAAGAAGAACTGGCAAGACGCTGCACTGGAGGCTGGATGGTGAGGAGAGCAGGCGTTCGTAATTCTGTTCGGAACAGAAAGCACAAGAAAGCAATCTGTTTTCCTGAGAACATGATGAAGAAAGAAACGAATGTGTTTTTTCCTGAAGACGTGATTAGGAAAGAAACCAATCTGTTTTTCTATTTTTGTGAGCACAAGATTAGGAAAATCTATTTTTAGATACCAGTATTAATCTGTTTCTATTAGCACAAGATGAGGAAAATTTATTTTTGTTTGTTGGTGGTGAGGGTGTGACACCACCATCGAAGATGTGACAACACCATCATCACCAACTGGAATATTATATATACTAGCAGGGTGCCCGTGCGTTGCAACGGAATCTCAAATAGTAGAACAACATCTCATGTTCTGACCAAAACCATAAGTCCATAACAAAATATACTGTTTTGCCTTACAACGATCTAATAATAGAGTGCCCGTACAACACACATGTACACATATAACAAAATTTACACACATGTGTGGGGAAAGAAACAGCACCATCAAGCCAGCTAACTCAGAACGTAAAGATTGGATTATGTTGTTTAGTAAGTTAATAAATTTCAGCAGAGTAAAAAATTAACTCAGAACGTAAAGATTGGATTATGTTGTTTAGTAAGTTAATAAATTTCAGCAGAGTAAAAAATTAACTTGCAGAGTTTGTTGAGAGTTACGTAAAGATCGGAGTCTGTTTAGCAAAATTTGTTGAGAGTTGGAGAGTTGGTTAGAAAAGAGTGTGACACCACTATCACCAAAGCCACCAAATCAAATTTTATAGATAGTAAAGATTTGTTTTAAAATTAAATTTTAGGTAGGGGACTCCGCTTCCCACATTGCTAAAGAAAAGTTCTACGAAATTCTCTGGTTTCTAAAATACACCAACTTATTATTAGCGATTTGAAGTCATCGGGTATTCCAAACAAGCCTTACGTACGTTGCTTCAACAAGACTTCTGCCTTTCTTACGTACCAAGTCGGTAAGCGTGCGACCTCTTATATCTATATAGTCAAACAAACTGTGGACTTTTGATTTGTTGCACCTGCTATTACCCTTTTGGAATGTGCATCTTCTTCTCCCTCCTCTCTGGGTTTGGTTTGTGCTTTCTCTCTCTGTTTACCGAGATACTGTTGAGTAAGTTCAGAGTTCTTTAGCTTTACCCCGTCTTGGGAGTTTGACGTAACGGCCAGCGAAAGAATTGAACGCCACATGCTCGCTTTCCTCGGCAAGTACAAGCGCTCCATGCCTTCCGTAGAGCAGAAACTGTGGTATCAGAAAAGGCGCATGGAAAAGATCAAGGGCCTGTTCGGATGTCCTCCGGCTCCGCGCTCCGCGAACTCCGCGCGCGGCACCGGGCCGAACGGCCTAGCTCTAGGGAGCCAGCTCGGAGAAGCTGTGTTGGGCCGCAGTGCAATTTGGAGGAGTTGGAGAAGTTAGAAAATGATAGCGTCACGAGCTCCTCAAAAACGCAAATTACATCCCACTGCCACCGATAAGTGGAATCTGGCCGGTTTGTTTAGACGGAAATTTACACACGGCTGCCACGATAAAAAAAAGGTTACAAATTTGGGGAGGAGCTGGACCTGGCATCCCGAACGGGTGCTCCTCATCGACTGGAAGCTGGCGAGCGGCGCCGAGCGCTGGAGCTGAGGATTTGGTGAAGCCGGAGGACATCCGAACGGGCCCTAAGTTCTGGCTAGTTGCAGCTCCGGTTCCTTCCAACCTTTACCTTCTGAAGTTCAGCCACGGTCCCAAGTCTTTATATTTACTTTTATAAATATTTGAGCTGGCTATGATAGTCCGTTCATTTTTAGGATATGAGAGCCGCTAGATCTGGCACAAACCGAATGTTGAGTCCAAGCAGACGGAGCTAGATTTGGCACAAACCGAATGTTGAGTCCAAGCAGACGGAGAGCATCATAGGCTCAGCTCAATAACGATGGCTCAGTTTTAGGGTAATTTAATTTTTCGATTCGTCGCAACGTAAGGGTATTTAGGTAGCATTACAAGCTTCAGAGTTCCAGCAGTACGAGTAAAGTGCAGAACTTGGATTTGCTCATGCAGAGATGCTAATTACTTCCGTTCAATCTTTTCTTTTCTGCCTAGTACTTGTTGGAATTGATTAAATTTCCTCTGATCAAAGTCCATGGAGAGATAGAACAAACATGTTCTGCTCCGGTTTTCCATGCGAGAATATCTGCGTTGGATTGGAGCAGCACACGGGCACACCGTTATATCAGTTCACGAATCACGTGTCACGTTATGGCTTCCTCGAGACTTCACGAGGGGCCACATGGAGTACAGCTCTAGTTCCATTCGTGAACCATGATAAATTCTTCGACTCAATGATCAATTGATTAGATTGATCGGTTGGATTGGATCCAGCGCTCTATATATCGGTAACGGGAAGCTAGCTAGCTTAAGTGAATATTTAACACCAAAGGTTAAAAATAAATAAATCCTGTTCGTAACGTATATGATTTCATGGTGAGATCGATGGTCAATTACAGTCGCTGACCCCTATATGTATAATGGTGTTTAATACAATTTTAAGACTATCCTCGTCCACTCTGTATCTTAGCCAACCTGCAAATACATCCCGAAAATGAGTGCTGTAGTACAATGTAACCAGTAAGTGCTCTTCAATTCTCCATGACAGCGAAAAACTGCTGCTGGCATGGTAGGGGAAAAACATATGTAGATTCATCAGATCAGTGAAACAGAGCCGTTTCATGCATACGGGAAGCCGAGTGCAACACGCGTTGTGCAGATCCCTACCGAAATCAAGTACTGGTACTTGGCCTAGAAAGCGTACTTTCACGTGTAGCCTCCTTGTTCGATCACTTCACGTAAAGTACTTCATGGGTGTCTCCTCGGACGATCCTGGGCAATAACGGGTCGATCAGAGAGCGTTAAGATAGCCTAAAGCGGGCTTGACACATCCATCAACCCCCAACGCAAATAAGATATCGGAGAACATATGCTATGCATACACGCGTTTTGCTTTAGGCAATTTTGTCCTGGGAATGAACACGTACTACTTACACCGAAACAATGTGGAGCTCAGGAATTTCATAGACAATTTATAGTAATCGTTACACAAATTAAATTTGATTGTGCATAGAAAAAACACCGGAATCTTTCTAAGGGGTCTCTTTGATTCAAAGGATTTTCAAAAAAATTTTAGAGGATTCGAATCCTTATGAATTTTTTTTCTATGTGGGTTATTTAATTCATAGGATTGCAAACTATATAAAATTTTCCTTATGATTCATTTACACTAGGTTCATACCTTTTTTTTATTGACTCCAACCTCTTGAAAAGTTTTCTATGTTTTTCCTGTATATAATTAAACATCCTTTCAATCCTGTAGTATTCAAGATGACACGATTTCAACCATATGTTTTTCTTATTCCCACGTTTTGGAAACCTTTGAATCAAAGAGGCTCTAAGAGGTTGAAGTCAATGGAAAATTTCTTATAAAATCTAGTGCAAACGAATCCTAAGGATAAATTCCTATACTTTGCAGTGCTATGAATCAATTTACCCACGTAGAAAAATTCTTAAAGATTCAAATGCTCTAAAATGTTTTGGAAGTCCTTTGAATCAAACAGACCCTTTGTTCATTTTTCGCATTATCTAAAAGGAAGTCTCCTAGTTGAAGGCCTCTTTGATTCGCACGATTCTCTAAATGCAGGAATAAGAAAAACATAAAAATCAGATATCATGACATGTATCATACAAGAATTGAAAACACAAAATACGTAATAGAAATTGTTTAGTTGCACCATAGGAAAAACGTAGAATTTTTAGGGATTAAATACATGACATAGTTGTCATAGGTATAATTTTTTCTGAAAAGTTTAGACTCAATGGAAAATTTCCTTTAGAATTAAGTGCAAAGTAGCTCACAGAAAAAAATTCCTAAGAATTATGAATCCTCTAAAAATCATTTAAAATTCTTTTGAATTAAAGACATCATGAAAAGACGAAGTTATGAACCTTAGTGTGTTAGGTGCTCACAGATGATGCAATTTAAGGCTTCAATAGATTCAAAAGGAAACTCGCAGCAACATAGTCAAGATATTTTGAGAAAATATTACTCTCATACGGTAACAACCGGTTGAAAATTAGATGTTCCATTTATCATTATCTAGGACATGTGCAGTACACAGCATTTTAAAAGAAACAGTTTAATTCCAAAAGAACCGGTGGAGCCTATACGCTTAGACGGAGCCGAAATTTGCTGACACGATAATTTTACCGTAGAAATTTCACACGAACCAACTCAATTTGCGTGTCTAATCTGAAAAGCCCCGTTGGTTCAAAAGTTCAGCCCGCCGGAGATTTCTGGCACTGCGGTAGTCGGCGTCGGGACCACCCGCAGTGAGCCCCGAGCCAGACACCGGGTCGCAACAAAAACCGATCTACGTGGAGACAAGCGCGCGCCCTTCCCGTTGTGGTGTGAAAAAATTTGGACAGAAAGAAGGGGGAAGAGCAGCGAGGCTCCCTCCATCTCCCGTCCCCCATTAAAAGCGCCACGGCTACGGCGTGATAGTGCCTTTTTCTGCCGGTAACTGTCCGCGACTCGCCAGCGAAACCACTCGGCTCCCCCAAAATCCCATCTCCTCCTCGCCGGGGAAAAAAAATATCTCCGCACGCCGGAAGCCACGTGCTGGTGGTAGGATTTCGGCCGGGCGCGGCGTCTCCACTGCGGCGGGTTCGGAGGGGATGGAGTCCTCGTCGTCGGAGGCCGCAAAGGCGCAGCGGAGCAGTGAGGGTGGTGGGAGCTGGGGCACCGTCGGCGGCGGGGCCGCCGACCCGTTCGACATCCCCGCCAAGGGCGCCCCCGTCGAGCGGCTCAAAAAGTGGCGGGTGTGTTGCACCTCCACTAGCTTTTTCTAGTATGCTCTGGTGTGGCCGTGCTTTCGGTTGTTTTGGGAAGCAGGCGCTTCCGTTGTTCGTTCTCCTCAGATTTGCTGATTTTTAGAAGGATTTCGGGTTTTAGTTGGGGTTTTGAATTCGAAATATTTAGCTAGTTTCGCCCGCGTTCTCTAATTCGGGTTTAGAGTTCAGAATCTCTTCGTTTTGCCTCCACATTTTGGAGTCGAGCCTGCATCTGTAGACGATTAAGAGGCTTTTCCCCCTTCGATGGTTGTTTAGGGAGAGGAGAGTGGGTTTTCTCTCTTCGACGCTTCCATTCTGATGCTTTCCCCTTTGGCGTTCGTGCTTGCTAACTAGCTTTCTCTCCCGTTTTTTAACGAGATTCTCCCCCTCATTTCACTGTTTCTCCTTTGTTCTTCGTGGCGTCAATTCGATTTGGTCGGCGGCCAGCGGGCGTAAAAGCACTGAGCCATTTGTTTGAGTTTGATTCAGGATATGTGCTCTTACTTGTTTCGGAATTTGTTCGCGCTTTCACTTGATTTGCCCTCAATACTTTCGAATTGTTCTGTTGCTTTTGACGCGACTGAACTTGCGCTAGATTTGGATCGCTGTTACCTTTTCAAGAGAGATACGCTCGCTTTTGTATTTTCGTAAGGCAGACGCTGTTTAGAACTGTGTAGATGCGCAGTAGTGTTTGAGCTGTCGACGTGCTAGTCTTACATTCTTACTCAATTGTTGTGGCGCCGCCCGAATTGGATAGTAATAGGCATATCTAGGTTTGATTCACCGGTAGGGGTCCGAATGCTGCAGATGAGAGATCGACTAATGGAGCAGTATTAGTTTTCTGGTAGACTGGCCATGTTTGGTTTCCTCATTCCCGTCCACCGACCTTTATTATGCATCTAACTCCAAGCAATCCTAAAATTTGTTCGAAATTGTTAATTCACAATGTTCACAATTCAGTATTTCCTCTCAGTATTTACCTTGTTTAGTTAGTGCAGAACTCCCAAATACGGGCAAACGACATAAGCTGTTGTTGTCATGTGCGTTTCCTCCAGATTTGCTTTGTGGTGGTCTTTTCATAAAGTTTATGTTCGGGACCAGTGACCACACTTCTGCAACTTACTCACGAATTTAATAAGAAGGGGAGATATTAGCTGGAGCTTGTTTGAACATGTGCATGTAGCTGGATTTGATCACCACTGGGGCCCCTGGCAGCCTCGTGCACAAGTGGTTGCTGACCATTAGGGTTATGTTCGATTTCCTTTCTCTTAAAAAAATAAATTATTTTGCATGTCTGTTGTGTTTTGGCCTAGCTAACAGCTTCAAGGAGTGGGGAAGACAAAGTTTGTAGTTGTGGCGTATCTCCTCAAAGTTTGGAGTGTCTGACACAATGTTTAGTCTGGCAGTTTGATATCGCAGTGCACAAAGTTTGTGCTGGTGGCGGAACCTTTTATTTGCCTCTGGGTGTATCTCTTTCTCTTCATGAAATATGCCAAGATTTTATTAAGATACTCACATTCTTCAGGGTCATTCAGAAAACATTGGATGTTGACATGTGCTAGTGTATTTCATGCTAGTGACTTGTGCATTATGTGCTTTGCTGGTTATTATCAGCTACTGGAGCTTTTCTTTGTAGGAGAGTGGACATTGATTCTTTCTGCTATCGAGTCATTGAGTGCTGATCTTTCGGCCTATTTGATATATAATCGCTTTGTCTTGTGTCTACTGCAGCAAGCAGCTCTTGTGCTGAATGCATCAAGGCGCTTTAGGTACACGTTGGACTTGAAAAAAGAGGAACAAAAGGAGGAAGTCATAAGAAAAATTCGTGCGCAGGCTCATGTTATAAGGGTATTTATCATCATCTTTCTTTTTGTTTATTTTTGTTGATGTATGCTGATATCCTTATTTCCCTCTTTAGGCTGCATTTCGTTTTAAAGAAGCAGCTCGAGTCAATGTTCAGCCGACAGAGATAGCTGGTATTATTTCCTTTTTCTACCTACTCACTTATCAGTTTCACTTGTGCATAACTGCTTTCCCGTTCTGCATAGTAGCATGTCATATTTATCAAGTCCATGACTCTGTGTTACATTTATTCATCTGCTCCATATGATCGTCGTTATGGTTTGCTATTTCATGTATTCCAAGCAAAGCATTTATTAATGTGTTTGAAGATCATCGGAATTGAGAACATAAGCAATGGATATGCAGTTTGGTTTCACGATTATCTGATATGATTGCTCCAATGTTGAATTTTGCAGCACCACATGTCGATGGTGCACTCGGCTTTGGAATCAAAGAAGAACAGCTTACTGCATTGACCAGAGATCACAACTACTCTGCTTTACAACAGCTTCAAGGGGTGAGCTAATTTTAGTGTCATTGTTTTTCATATTTATCCGTTATAGTTTCCACCTTGTAACTTCTTCTATAGATTTCAGGGGTAGCAAGTATGCTAAAGACAGATACAGAGAAGGGAATCAGTGGAGACGATTCAGATTTGATGGCGAGACGAAATGCATTTGGGTCGAATACATACCCCCGTAAGAAGGGAAGAAGCTTCTTGGTATGCTGACTGTTCTCTTATATTTGTATGGCAGTTGCTATCTTCTCCCTGGGATGCTCACTCTTGGTGTGCTGTCACCGTTATTCAGGCTTTCGTCTGGGATGCTTGTAAAGATTTGACACTGATCATCCTCATGGTCGCCGCTGCCGTTTCATTGGCCTTGGGCATAACAACAGAGGTGTGCATTGTCTTCTTGACTTTTGAGTCGGCCAAACACCATTTCTCTTACTGTATGAGTACTTTGATTTCCTTTCTCGCTGTTCATCTGGTATCATCTCACATTTCAAATCCACCCAGCTTTATTCAATTTCCATTGACTTGTAGTTCTGAAGCAAAAACATATCTTATTTTCATTTTCCTTCTGCTATTTGCTCAACTGCTTACCATTAAATTGGATTTTCTATCACCATTCTTTTATCTAGCTATGGCTGTATGACTCCTGTTATAACTTATTCTGGTTTGTAGGGGATAAAAGAAGGCTGGTATGATGGAGCGAGCATTGCCTTTGCTGTTCTCCTGGTTGTATTTGTTACAGGTATGCCACCACAATTATCTTTCCTCCTTCTGATTAGTTCTGTGAGCAATTATAATACATATTAACCTTTAGAAGGGTCCATCCTTTTTATCGCACACTCAGTAATGTGCCCCCTAACTCTGATAAACCGACATCAAGTACTAAGTGTCAAATCTCTTGACTATATGGATAGGTATATAATACACAAAATAAGTAGTGCTTTAAAGTGATATAGTCCAAATACAATATGTATTCCGGAAACTTCAAAGTTGTCTAAGACGGTAAGACCTCTTAATTGGCGTTCACTATTAATGGCTGTTGTTTTATTCCAGCGACTAGTGACTACAAGCAGTCGCTGCAGTTCCAGAATTTGAACGAGGAGAAACAGAATATCCACTTGGAGGTTAAATTTGAGACACATCTTGCTGTGAAATTGTTTATACTTTCCCCAATAACGTCGTGGATGATCGCATTCAGGTAGTTAGAGGTGGAAGGCGAATCAAGGTATCAATATATGATTTGGTTGTTGGTGACGTCGTACCTCTGAAGATTGGTGACCAGGTCCAAAAGCTGTTGATCTTCATTTGGAATCAAGTGGCTGCTAGCAGTTTAGAAATATGAGAGGCTTATCTCATTTTTTTTTCAGGTACCTGCTGATGGGATCCTTATTAGTGGCCACTCATTTTCCATAGATGAATCGAGCATGACAGGAGAAAGTAAAATCGTGAGTTTATCATACACTATTTTTGAAATTAATTTATTTGAATTTTTAAGTTGACACTGCAATTTGGTGGTTCATTGAAGGTAAACAAAGATCAGAAGTCACCGTTCCTAATGTCTGGCTGCAAAGTCGCCGATGGCTATGGTGCAATGCTTGTGAGTTTCTGTCTCTACCTACCGGATGGAGATATCGCATAGCTACTTAGAGCTTCTGAAATTTTTTGTACTTTGTGTAGTAGAAGTGCAATGGCCTTAATACCAAGCACTGAATGTCTGAATCAGCTTTCCAATTGATCCATCTTAAATATTAATTGTTCCACTGATGTCACTCGAAACTATTTTTCTTTGTGAAAGAAATCGGAAGGTATCATGATGCTATAATTGTTGGTTATATCTGCTGATTTTGGAGGATGGTAGTCAAATAAATTTTGCAGCTATTAACTTCCCATATTTTTACAAGTTAATTTATGCTCATCTCGTATACTAAAATGTGGAACTTTGTTGAATCTTATGGCTCACATGGGCTCAATGTGTATATCTGAACCTTCAATGGAATATTAGTCCAATATTGTAAATATAGTTGTATCTCTGTGTAACACTTCTCATATAAAAAAAAGCGTGACACCCTTCTGTCATGCATAGTAGGCAGACTAGCCCCTTTTGGGCCAACCTGAGTGAGCCTGAGCTCAAGCATAGTTATTTTTGGATGTCATAGTAACATATGTATGTTCAACTAGCTCTTTAATCAATATATGATGGTCAGGACAGAGGACAAGCTAGTGAGATCTTTTATGCAATAGAACATTGATAGTGGAAATCCTATTGTATAATACCCAGGTGACTGCTGTTGGTATTAACACCGAATGGGGATTGCTAATGGCAAGCATATCAGAAGATTCTGGTGAAGAAACACCTTTACAGGTTTCATCTTGTAATTGTTACTAGCCCTTGCATGAGTTCATGAGACGACATGCTTTTTTTTAATCATATGAGTTGGCATGCTTTTATTGTTCTGGAGTAGGTTCGCTTGAATGGTGTTGCTACCTTCATTGGAATAATTGGACTTTCTGTTGCAGTTGTGGTTCTCATTGTCCTTTTGGCCAGGTATAATTAGTGCATATTTTAATTTTGCCAATTACCTTTTTGGTTTATCTACATCACCTTTGTTTTCTTCTAGGTACTTCACTGGACATACCTACAATCCGGATGGGTCTCCGCAATATGTGAAAGGAAAGATGGGTGTAGGCCAGACAATACGTGGAGTAGTTAAAATCTTCACAGTGGCGGTAGGTATTAGCTTCGTTATTCATGGCTGCTGATTCAGTTTTTACAGTTTCTGTTATCTTACCATCTTGGGATGTAATTAGGTCACAATTGTGGTTGTGGCTGTTCCCGAAGGACTACCATTGGCTGTCACATTGACGTAAGCATGAACTTACTGAGTAATTTACTCCTAACATACTATTAGCAATCACTTACTGTGCATATTTGTGTCAGGCTTGCTTTTTCGATGCGCAAAATGATGAGGGACAAAGCTCTGGTATGTTGCCATTGCTTGATTGTTTTGTGTTACTTGACGTAACAGCCTGTCTGATGCATTCTTCTAAATGGGTAATGCTTATAGGTCAGGAGGCTTTCAGCATGTGAGACAATGGGCTCGGCCACAACAATTTGCAGTGACAAGACTGGCACCTTAACTTTAAATCAGGTGAAATGCTGTTATTGTTTTCTCAATATTGTTGTTCTCTTAATACAGGGAAATTATAGAGTATGATTTGTGATTTCTGAAATATGCTTGGCCTTGACTTCTTTCTCATGGTCAATGTTAAGATGACTATTGTTGAGGCATACTTTGGTGGAAAGAAGATGGTTCCTCCAGATAACACTCAGATGTTATCTGCTACTGTCTCATCATTGATTATTGAGGGAATCGCTCAGAATACATCTGGAAGCATATTCGAGCCTGAGGTCAGTCTATGCTTTTATTTATTTCCCCTCGATATTCAATTGATTGCTCCTGCTTAGCATCTACATAACAATGCACCTTTTTATCCATGAAAACCAAACATTCGTTTTCATTCTCATGTTATGGATCAGCTTGATGGCTACTGACTTTTATTCAATGTCGCAGGGTGGTCAAGCTCCAGAGGTGACTGGATCGCCAACTGAAAAGGCTATACTGTCTTGGGGGCTGCAGGTACAGATACAACCTCTTAGTAGCCTCAGCCTAGATTCTTTCAATGTCCTGCTTGGTAAACATGATCTGCAAATTTCTACAGCTTGGTATGAGATTCAGTGAAACAAGATCGAAGTCCTCTATTCTTCAAGTTTTCCCGTTCAATTCAGAGAAAAAGCGAGGTGGCGTTGCGGTGCATCTGGTAATTCATTTTATCTACAGCAGTGACAAAGTCCTTATTTGGTAATTGTGTACGATATATTTTGCAATTTTTTTGTTGGTTGCCTTTTGAATGAACTACATTGTTGGATTGCATCTTCCTCAATTTGCCTTCCACCTCCCCTGTGCACGTCTTGATAGTGTACTACTAATGGCTTCAATTGTTGAAATTGTACCCATTTCTATCTCAGTGCCCTCCATTTGTTATCTTCACTTAGCAGTGTGATTCGCACCTAGTAAGGTTCTGTCAGCAGGTTAATTGTAATCTCATATTATTTGCAGTTACACCTAATCATGTGCATCCGTGCCTTGAAGGCTTGAACAAATATGTAGAGACATAGACCATAAACGGATATTTGTTCTATTAGTTTGCTGATCTGTTTCCTCTGATGCATTTGATTACTTTCTCTGTGTATTTTCATGATTTAATTAATGCTATCTTTTTTCTACTTCTGGAGGGTGGCTCTGAGGTTCATGTATACTGGAAAGGAGCTGCTGAACTTATTTTGGAGTCATGCACAAATTGGCTTGACGCAGATGGTTCAAAGCACTCAATGACTCCTGAGAAAGTAATTTCTTGTTCAAATTTTAGTCATTTGCTAAGTACAGTATGGTCTTGCAACTAATTAATTAATTACTCTGCAGGTTGGTGAATTCAAGAAATTCATAGAAGATATGGCTGTTGCTAGCCTCCGGTGCGTTGCCTTTGCATATCGACCTTGTGAGATGGATGATGTTCCAAATGAGGATCAGAGGGCTGACTGGGTATTGCCCGAAGATAACCTGATTATGCTTGGTATTGTGGGAATAAAGGTAAATAGCAAACATGTATTTTATGCTTTTAGCTACTGCTGTTAATGGATTATCATTTTGATGGCTGAGCATTCCATCTTTCCCGATGTTGTGATTAGTTGTTTGACATTTGTGGTAGTATTGCTGTGCATTTGCACAAGCTGTCTGTAAATTCTTGATCCACTTTCTGCTGCATGCTATTATTAATAAATTCTTGATCCACTTTCTGCTGCATGCTATTATTAATTGTACTGTTACACACTCTCTTATGCTCTTATGGCTGCATACTTCTGATTAATTGCTCTATTTTTTGTTTTTTGTACCTTGCCCCAATTTGTGAACAATAAACTGTTGGCTGGATAAGTACTATTCACATCTCACACAATTACATGCTCAAGTGACAAATAAAAACTTTAGAAAAAGAACTACTGCGGTACGTTTGTTTGCTACTTGTCCGGACGGTATGAACCACCAAGTATATTAAGTTTAAGTCTCCATCACAATTGCTTCTTAATTCTGTAAAATTTTCCTGGTAATAATGCACAATAGCAAGTAACAAAAGCGATAGTAACATCTGTATGAGCTGCATGAGATCAGTTCTCTTATTTCTCTCTTAGTGATTATTATAACATTTGCTGACATCTAGCACGCAGAAGAAGCATGTTCTAGTAATAAACTTTTCAGTGATATCGACATTTGTATGACCTGCATGAGATCATTATTCCCTTTTGTTTCTTGCTTAATGATTATTGCAAGATTTTCCGACATCTAGCAGCAGCCTTTATAAAGCATGAGCCATCTAGAACTGCATTTTTTTTGACGAGAAAGAACTGCATTAGTTTGCAAGATACTTACAACCGGTTCACTTTGCAGGATCCCTGTCGCCCAGGAGTTCAAGATTCTATTCGCTTGTGTACGGCAGCTGGCATTAAGGTAATTCTTGCATATTCTTGTGAATCCATACTTCAGTGAGTCAGTGACAGTATACTACTTTTGTCTGTAGTACCTGAATAATAAAATGAATAATAGATGGCTTTCATTTTGATGAGTTCCATACCTTTGCTTCATCTAGGGATGTTAGCCAAGAGTTCTTCCTGGTCACTTTTATTCAGTTAATTATTTGAATTGTTAGGTCCGCATGGTCACTGGAGATAATCTTCAAACTGCCAGAGCCATTGCCTTGGAATGTGGAATACTTACTGATCCTAATGTGTCGGAGCCAATCATCATGGAAGGAAAGACTTTCCGGGCATTGTCAGATTTAGAAAGGGAGGAAGCTGCTGAAAAAATTTCTGTATGTTTATTCTCCTCGCATTTACTAGGCATAGCCTTGATAACATTATCTTCTCAATGATTGTTAGTACATAATGTAGAAGTAGACAGTATAGGTGTGACATGACAAACCATGAACTTTCATACCAAGCAGCAACTTTCAGGGACATGTAGAAAACCTGAAAAGTGTTTTGTATTTGTTTCTACTATTTATTGTTCCCCATGATAATACGTGGACTTCTGGATGGTGAGATGTATGACACCAGAAACCAAGAAAATCAGATGGTTTGCATTAGCTGTGTAGAAATTAACCAAAGTTTGACATGTAATCCCTAATCTACCTCCATCTACTTGTACCATATTGTGGGGCCATGTTTGTTTTGATTTTGTTTACGCCCTTGCTTCTTCTAATGAGAGAAGAAAAAATGGTTAGAAAGTCATGATTGTCCTCCTTTTTCCCCATTGTTGTGCTTAATGTCGGTGTTATAATCCGGTAATAATGAATGCGGGGCGGCGTACGCACAGCAGATCTAGATGGGTGTGAAACAAAGTTTAGATAGGTTAAGCCCCTCAAGGAGAGGTAATATCATACGTCCTGTGTTTGGTGGATGGTATTGCTTGTATCCCGAGTATCGCAAGACCTCGAGAATAGATCTCTAGGTTGTTTAGGCTATATGTGTAAAGAATATGGGAACTGATGAAAGTGTATCAGAATTTGCCGATCAGGGGATTCTTACTGGTCTTATATAGACGACCGGGGTAGGGTTACAAGAGTCCTGATCGGCTTATAGATTGGTTAACTAATTAGTTACAACAGAATCCGGAATTGTCGAGTAAGTGTTTATCCCTGTCTTGTATTCCAAGTTGATGATGCGCCCCCGTGTAGAAGTCGAACTCCGAGTAGTTGGGCCGGCCCACCCTATGTCCAGAGGGCCGGTATTGTCCTCCCTGACGATATCCGGGTGCCATGCCATCGTCAGTAGCCCCCGAGTCCTTTACGATCTGACTGCAGTTTGTCATGGTAACACCTAAACCGAGTGCTTTTGCCTTCTTCTCGAGTAGCATCCGCCTGGGCGTGTCCTATTATGATCTGCAGGAAGATTGTGAGGGACTCATACAACTTGTGTAGAGTTGAGATAATAAGCGGAGTAATATTCACTCGTCGGGCAGGAATATCATGGCAGTTGAGTTAATAACAGGTAAGTTCTGGTGGTATCCAGTCATTTCCAGCGAATGGAGACCGGCTGATGGCTCAGCAGGGGGCATACCATGAATCCCGATTGAATTCCCAAGTGGATCTGGTTTCCCGAGTGGCTCAGGTCCAGCTAGTATCCCTCTGGGGGCGTGCCCTTGAAATTCGCGTCAGAACTAGAACACAAGCTGTAGCGCTTCGGTCCCGAGTGGCGGAGCCTTATACCCGGATGTTCCATTGAATCCGGAAGTTTCGGATCCCAGAGATCTCAGGGTAAAGTTCCCAGAATATCCGGGTGGAGAAACCGGTAGCTCCGAGTTGCTCGCTATCCGACTAGCGATCTACTGGAGGCGTACTACTGCCGCCCTTCACTCGGGTGTATTCAGGTGGCTGTGGATGCTTGTAGATCAACCACCGAAACCCTTCAAACTGTAACGTTTCGGTCTCGAGTTGTTCGGTGACCGACTAGCGGCCCGTTGGAGGCACGTTACCGTCGCTCTTTTTTTTCGTTGTTGTCGTGAGTGCACAGATGGTGCATCCATTAGGAAATAGCTCCCGAGCCTCCGGCCGACTGGAGCAGTCGGGCGGAGGTTCTTTGTTAGCCTGTAGATTTCGTACTGGGGACACGATCAGTGCACCCAGTGGGTGTAACCCCTGAGTCTCCGGCTGACTGGAACAATCGAGCGGAGGTTCTTTTTGGCTTGTAAGTTTCACATTAGGGCACCATCAGTGCACCCAATGGGTGCAGCCCCCGAGCCTTCACTCGGTTCATGGAACCGAGCGGAGGGTCTTGATGCTTTTTCTCGAGTAGCTGATTTTGTATCGTCTATACAGAGCCTAACCAGGAGGTACCGAGATAAACCGAGTTCCTCCAGGCCAAGCTCCCGGCCTTCGATCGACTCGGCCAGCGCCAGGCCGAGTGAGAAAACTTGAAAGGCACCCTTCGCACAGTGCAGGAGCAGGTGGCCGTGAAGGAAGCGTAGATCAAGTCCTTGAAGGCGGCTGGTCGGGTGGCCTGCGACACTTTGTGGGAGGACGACCCATCCCTGATCAGGCGAAGGCCCGCTGACGTCCCTGACGAAGAGGTCTCAGCGCTGATGAAGGAAATCCATGCTACCACGAATTCCCTAGCTGACCGTGCCAACCTGTAAAAGTAGGGATATGTATATGAATTGTTCGAAATACATGTCAAGTACTCGGGAAGCCGAGTGTCACTCTTTTATGCGTATGTTTGGCGAACATGTTCTGTATTTGTTAATCTTTTTCGTAAAGATTCGTTCGTGTGTAAGTTAGCTCTTTATGTGTGCTCTTGCCGATCCGTCATAGCCCCTATTGCGTACAGATTAGCCGTGGGCTGTTTCCCGTGTAGCGCAGGGTTGTGGCGTAGACCGGCGATCGAAAACGAAGAGTTAACGCTGAGCTTTTTACACAGTACTAAAATAATTGTTCGAAGGAGAAGAGCCCGAATGCGGTTAGGCGCACCCGGTATGGTGTAGCCCCCGAGTGTCCACTATGCGGAGCTGTGAGCGTGCATAGCGGGCCAGTTGGGAACCCCAAGAGTTATTCGGGTGGAGCAAATAAATATTTTCTTCATGTATTCATACTTAAAATATGGAAGTACAAAGCTTAAACATAGAAGCGACTTAGCTGTTCAATGTTCAAGACGTTGGTGATGAGGCTGCCGTCCTTATCCTTCAGTCGGTAAGCCCCCGGGCGCAGTACTTCAGCGACAATGTACGGGCCCTCCCACGTTAGTGAGAGCTTGTGCTTGTCCTTGTTGGACTGAACTCGACGCAGGACCAAGTCGTCAATATTGAACGCGCGCCCGCGTCTGTGCCTGCTGAGATCTGCGATGGGATTGACTGGTCACCGTTGTTTGTCAGCGTGTCCGAGTTAGCAATGAAGGCCTCCGAGAGGGATGGTGGCTTCCCGATCTTTCGAAACCGTAAGAGGGACTCGATCGTGCCAGCCAGTCGGGATCCCTGCTCCACGAGTGGGAACTCGTGTTCAAACAGCAGATTCAACTTCGGCTCAAACTCGTGCTTGAGGAGGAGAGCCGAAGGCGTGGACTCTGAAGTGAGTCCGAGTGAAGATGGTGATAAAGTTTCCGTTGATTGGCGGGAAGCCGAGTCGCAAAGGTGAAGCTTGCCGAGCTTGTCGGCGATGAAGTCTAGTTTTCCAAATCGGAAAAAACTGTGCTGGATCGGGGACAATGTCCAGGGAGCCAAATCTCATGATTCGGCCTGGGATGAAGTCGCCGTTGTCGTTGGGGAAAACCCATCTGGATCCGTTTAGATGGATCTATGCGCGCTGCCCTACCTGGCGCGCCAACTATCGGTGTTATAATCCGGCAATAATGAATGTGGGGCGGCGTACGCACAGCAGATCTAGATGGGTGCACGCGGGAAATAAAGTTTAGACAGGTTCAGACCCTCAAGGAGAGGTAATATCCTACGTCATGTGTTTGGTGGATGGTATTGCTTATATCCCGAGTACCGCAGGACCTCGAGAACAGATCTCTATGTTGTTTAGGCTATATGTGTAAAGAGTATGGAAACTGATGAAAGCGTATCAGAACTTGCCGATCAGGGGATTCTTACCTGGCCTTATATAGACGACCGGGGTAGGGTTACAAGAGTCTTGATCGGTTTACAGATTGGTTAACTAATTAGTTACAACAGAATCCGGGATTGTCGGATAAGTGTTTATCCCTGTCTTGTATTCCAAGTTGATGAGGCGCCCTCGTGTAGAAGTCGAACTCCGAGTATCGGCCTGGTCCACCCTATGTCCAGAGGGCCGGTATTGTCCTCCCTGACGATACCCGAGTGCCATGCTATCGTCACTTAGGATATGCGAAAATATAGCACAAACAGTTTTTGAAACAAGTGAACAATATCTCTTTTGCATGATTGTATTTATTGTGCTATTTCTTCTTAAATTGATGTCTTATACCATCTACTTTATGCCAATTGCTTTATGTTTGCCATATGATTACTAAATTTACCCTTACAATTAAGCGTACTCTCTATAAATTGTTTCAGGTGATGGGAAGGTCTTCACCAAATGATAAACTTTTACTTGTTAAGGCCCTCAGGAGCAGAGGTCATATGTTGCTGTAACTGGAGATGGCACAAATGATGCCCCAGCACTGCATGAGGTTTGTGAACTACTAATTTTCATAATTTTTCTGAAGCAACCTTCTGGACGTCAGGAACCATCATCCAGTATTACTTACACAATTCTGGATTTATAGGCCGATATTGGTCTCTCGATGGGCATTCAGGGAACTGAAGTTGCCAAGGAGAGTTCTGATATTATTATCTTGGATGACAATTTTGCTTCACTCGTGAGGGTATGCACATTGTGTTCTCTTATTAGCCTTCTGCTACTGCAACATCTGATATTTGTTTGTGGCTTTAGGTTGTCAGATGGGGTCGTTCAGTTTACGCAAACATCCAGAAATTCATACAGTTTCAGCTCACTGTCAACGTCGCAGCCTTGATAATTAATGTAGTTTCCGCCATCAGTTCTGGTGACGTGCCGCTGAATGCTGTCCAGGTTTGAATTCTTAATAATGATATGCCTCGGAACTTCGAGATTTCTGGGTGAAATTATTATTTCCTACTATATATTGTGTACAAGTTCAATTTTGGGTGATGCTGTTTCTCTACATCTCACTTTAGTTGGTTTAAGTGGATAGCTTTGTGCTTATGTACTTGCAAGTATTTTTAAGATCATATGAATTGCTTATTCTAATCTCTAACGATGGATGATATTTTCTGTTGGTTTGGCCCCCCTGTTTACAGTTGCTCTGGGTTAACCTAATCATGGATACCTTGGGAGCACTTGCTTTGGCGACTGAGCCACCAAACAACCATCTTATGCAGAGACCACCAGTTGGACGGAGGTTTGTTCTCTTGTGCTATTGTTGCTCAATATCTTTCTGGAGATGATTTTCTTCACTTGTCTGGCAAAACTTTACAGATTATATCATTTTGTAGAAGTCAAGCCTCTTTTACTGTTTTCTCAAGCTCGGCTTGTCTAGTCTCGGTAACAAAATCACACGTAAACTCCAGAACATAACTACAAGAAATTGTGGGGATTCAACTCTGAACAATCAAGAACATCAAGGCCAAAGATTTCCAAACTACAAGGGCACGGTGCTCATTCTTGCAAGATCCTCGGGGTTTATCAAAACCGCACTGCTTATTCATCAAGAACATTGAGGTCATATGCACCAATCATTAATCAAGATTCGAGACCAAAAGAGAAAGGGGTGGGAATGAGATGAGTTGGCCATATCAGATGGGAAACAGGCAGGGTGGGAGAAAGGGCGGGCGTGAAAGGGTGCGGCATTACCTAGGTGGCTGTGGCGACCTTGCCTAGGCAGGGCTGGAGTAGGCGCGACCAGCGGAATCTGCACATTGGTCAGGCAGGGTGGGATCATGGGTGGAGAAGCAGCCCAGGCGGCGGTGGAGTTGGGACCTGGGGTATAGCCGTAGAGTTGGGGTATTACATTTGTGGCTCGGGTTGGGGTAAGTTTGGGACTTGTTCTATGGGCTGGGCTGCCAGGGTGTAGTGTAGAGAGCGTGGTGGTCAAGCTCCACCAAATATTCGAGCTTGGCTCAGTAGGCTCGCTGAACTTTATGCCAGGCTCGAGCTTGGCTTGAATCTAGACAAGCTGAGCTCGAGCAGCTTGTTGAATCTGAGTTTTTTTTCCTAACAGCATGAGCTGAATCATATTGATTTTTTGTATGCCATATGCTTGTGTTTCTGGTCGATGGCCCCATTACATGCAGTTCTAAGTTACTGCCAATACATTTATGTCTTAACTCTTGATACTGTAGTGTTAGCTTCATGATACGGTATATGTGCATCTGTATCACGTACCACCAATATCTTCAATATTGCAATTAAGTGTCAAAATAGTTTGCTTTCTGCATGCTGAAGGTGTCTCAACCTCCTTGTTTTCAGGGAGCCTTTGATAACAAATATCATGTGGAGAAACTTGCTCATAATGGTATGCTACTTATGTCACTGTACTCTACATATTTGAATCTGAATATTTGGTATCTTTCTATTGACCACCTGTTCTTTCTTCAGGCTTTCTTTCAAGTTGCAGTCCTCCTTACTCTCAACTTCAAGGGCCAGAGCCTTCTGCAGTTGAAACATGACAACCCAGCACATGCACAAACAGTGAAAAATACCTTCATATTCAACACATTTGTTCTCTGTCAAGTGAGTCACTGCCTTTTGCTCTAATACGACTCAGAAATACATACAATTGATACATCGGGGTTAAACATATCATGCAATCTTGTCTTCCTCAGGTGCTCAATGAGTTCAATGCTAGGAAACCAGATGAGCTGAATATATTCAAAGGTATCACAGGGAACCACCTCTTCATGGCCATTATAGCGATAACGGTCGTACTCCAGGTAAAAGGCGCCAAAATAGTTCTTTTGTACCGCAGATGAGGTGATTTTGGTTCGTTATTGTCATGTGTTTATTCCTGTGTTATATCCAGGTACTTATCATCGAGTTCCTTGGCAAGTTCACATCAACAGTCAGGCTAAGCTGGCAGCTGTGGTTAGTGTCAATGGGTCTTGCTTTCCTCAGGTAAGACTGTCCAGTTAATAAAGCAGAACAGATCTTTGTATGATTGTAACGTGTTTCTTCTGGTATAACAAAAAATGTATTATTCAGGCAAATTTTGTGAAGACTTTTAAGATACTTTCGTTTAGAACTGTAGCTGATGGATTTTCTTTTTCTTTGTGCAGCTGGCCATTGGCGCTCTTGGGAAAGCTTATTCCTGTACCAGATCGTCCGTTCTCAGATTTATTTGGCTGCTGCTGCCCAGGGAAGAAACAGGGTATGTTAAGCATTGTATTTGACATCTTGTACTTGCTTGCCGAGGCTCCATATTGCCATTGGCCAACTATCTGTTGCAAATCTTCCCCTCCGTTGACCATTCCTCACATAATTACATTTTGTGCAGCTGCTGGTGCGCAGGAAGACAGTGCTAAGCACAGCGATGTATGAAGAGATAGGGTCGGCACCGAGGACTTTATGCAGATTTTTTGCCAGGGTTTATTGGGCTGTAATTATCTATGATTTGGGTTGTAAATACACTAGGCTTGACATGGATAGGTCTTACCATTGGAAAATTTGCCACACTATCTTAACCATGCGCGTGATACCTGAAGGCTGGCTTGGAAGAAATGGATGTTGTAAAAGAGTACCTCCAGTTTCTCTTTTGCGCCCGTGCCAGTCATCCATTTGTTTGGTTCGTCATTTCAGTGCACACTGTTTGTACTTAATGTGGGCAAAGCACGAGGTCACTCGAATGCACTATTCGTCCTCTGGAGCTGGGCTGGATTAATGCGCTCGGTCCAAAATTTCTTACTTTACGCTCTTGTTGTTAATTAACTTGAGATGATTTAACTGTGAATATAACTATAGATAATTGCTCGCCAGCTCGGTTTTAAAATTGTTATTAATATTCATAGTCTAGTAATCGGTAATTGTTCTTGAATTTGAAGATTTATCTTCATCTAATTTACTTTTAGTCGAATTCCTAATTGTTTGAATTATGTAATCTCCCATTATGGAGATTAGTAACCAACTCAAAGCAACTTGATTGTAATTCAATTTATGACAATCATAAGTGGAAAGTTCATATTCTTTAGTCATTGATAAAGTACTCAATGCAATTACCACAAAATATATAAACTCCGAAATCGATACCACAATTAAGCAATTATTTCCTTTTAATATCCTTTTCAAATCTCTAATCCATAAGGTGTAGATTTATTGAACATACACGAACACAGACTTCACAAGCAATACATTTATCAAATTCAAAAGTGACGTCATTCTTTATTCAAAGTTCTGGTGATGGTTTTCGAGCATAGATCCAGTTCTGAAGTTTCAACGTCAGTGAATCTATGATAGCACCAATTAGCGCAGCAAAATCCTGTGACTTTGCATAGCATATGCTACTTGGATGCAATCACGTTATGCTCATTCTATGTTTCTACGGTGTGCTGTTGTCTGGGTGCGTTGCAATAGCGTCTCCGAATGGTTTCGATATGCAACCCAAACAAACTTTTGTTGGTTAATGTAAACGAAAAAAGGAAGTGAGTTGGTGCGTTTTCTTGGCATCACTCCATGTATGCTTCGTCCCTAGCCACTGTTTGAGACTAGTAGAAGGTAGGCAGCTTCATTCAAGGACGTAACGCTTTTGGCTTTTCGTAACCGAAGCAAAACGGCGGCTAAATCTGGTTCGATGTGACACTACAGGAACACAGCTATAGAAGCGCTCGAGGCTGATAGAATTTTACTCTTCCTCAGGCCTTCTGGTTTACTACTTGTGGTACATGCCACCCGCGTGGCGTCGTTGACAACTTGGATTCAGATGTTATGTCCTGATAGTAAGCTCGTACGGTCCTTTCTTCCTTAGTTTTCCGTGAACGGACTACTTTGTTTCCTGCTGACGGCACACACTGCGATACTTTTCAACTTCTTTTTCTCTTTCAGATTGGCATCATTTTAGACGGCCAGAAGCGTGTTCGTTGTGCTGCTCACGGGTCAGAACTCTGAACAAGAACAGACAGCGTACTTGTAATTCATTAGTCTACAGGTTTTGTTGACGATTTGTCATGAAAAGATGGGAAGGTGGCTAAAGGCGACGGACACCATACAGAGGGAATTAATTGCATAAAAGTAGAGCTTACGTTGAGTAATCCACGGGGAAACAGACCAAGATATGCAGCGCATATAGCAGCCGGATTTCACAGCAATTGTTGACGTTTTAACAGCTCTAGATTCACAGGAAGAAGATGGAGATGGGAGCCCTCCACCTGTTCTAGTCACACTTATGTTGTTTCGGTCTATTCGTAGTTAATGCAGTGCTCATCTTTACCTGGACATTTAATTTTAGGGAGTGTCTAGATCTCGGTCAATTGAGATTTTCCTGACCTCAGTCGATAAGATTAGCAGATTAAAAGTACAATACGTCAAATAAGGAAAAGTAGATGGGATAAAAATTCTTGCGAGAAAACAACGGATAAAAATTCATAATTGTAAATTAATATATCACACTTGATAGATTTTTATAATATTATCATAACTACACCATCTAAATAGATCATAATAGATAGATCTTTATAATTGTATATAAGATCTTCATAAGTGCATATAAACATATCATATCTGATAAATCTTCGTAATTGTACCTAAACAGATCATAATAAATCAATTTTCATAATTGCACATAAACGTCATACGACCATTAATCTGGTAGACCTTTATTATTAACATATCACAACCGATAGATTGTCATAATTGTATCTAAATATTTTCCATCTGGTGTACATACGACCTACCTACATTTTCACCTATAAAATTAAAAGATGTATATATTTCAGGCTTCGAAATATACAACCACTAAGTTAAACATAGTTGCGTGTTTTCGAACTTAAAGCTACAAATAATCTTTCTTTAATTAATTCTCGGTCGACCGAGAGTTGTCAAATCTGACAATTTTAACCATGAAGTTGCAATGGCTATTTTGTAAGAACTTGGATCATTCCTGATCTTTTGGACTTGTTTGAATTAACTCTGGTCCGACTTAATCCCTATGACGAAAGAAATGATTGAGCCGGCTGATAGCGTATCCGGGACAAACCCTTAACGGAACAGCGTGAATTGGAAACCATCCACGGTGTGAAACGTGATGACGACATCTTTCGTTTTGCATTCGAGCCGACTGCTTTGTAGGTTCGAGATATCGCATATCGTTCGTTGACAGGAACATAGTAATTAGGCAGGTTTCGATCCAGCGACGTTGATGAAGGTAAAGTCGCCACACTACAGTGCTCGTGCCTTTGGATGATCCACGTCAGCAGCGCTTGCTGCAACACTATCTGAGTTGATCTCGGCTGTCGTTCTTTGATCCGATGGCTATAAAGGCACGTCGTCACGCCTACGCATGCATCTAAATACGTTCATGATCTTAGTCAACTCTACGATCATCGACGCATTAGAGTAATCCTCCATGTTTGCCACTATTGCTCATTGTCCTTGAAAATTTAGAAGCACTGATTGGCTACTAAATAAAGACATGAAAATTAATTTGAACCATTTGTGCGAACGACGGTAATCCGAACCAAGCCAGTCTATCGCACAAACAAGATAATACAAATTAGTAAGACAACATGCTTGCAATATAAATTAGTAAGACGACATGCGTGCAATATAAACTAGTAGCACAACATTTTTGTAGTCAATGTACCTGGGAATCCACAACTTACAAATCCTCCACGCATGCTCCAGGGTACGAGTACGAAACGCTTCAAGGTCGTGCTCTCCTGACGCTAGCAGCCTAGAGCGGTGCTTTCGATCCTCCCGATCGTCTTTAGGCTCTAAACCAGCCATACCTGCACTGTCCATAAAGAAAACGGGAACTAAAACAAACATTCATATTACTAGACACTTATTACTAAAACAAACAACTTTAATACAATGCGAACGAATCCAAAAAACATTCGTAGATAGTGGTCCTCTCATGCTAGTTGTTTATTGCTAGTTGCAACAAACATTCGTATTACAAGGCACGTATTACAAGCTAGTTGAATAATATAAAGAGTTGCGAGACGGTGTGCTAATGTCCTAACCCTAACGTGGCGGCACTAGATATATCCTCCTTCCTTGTGTCTCCCTTTATCTTCGGACATGTGCTGATCCTGTGGCCAAATTTCTTGCAGTACCTACACTGTTTGGTCAGTCCACCGCCATCCCTCTCATCCATATAGTTACAAATACGCCAAGTAGATTGAAATCAGGGAGAAAGTACCTATCACCGTAAAGTACCGTCATGAAATTATCCACCACACGATAATCATACAACTCGTTTCTCCAGGTGTGACGTATAGCTGCTTTTGTAAAGTAGTATGAGACAAACGGCCCGTTATCCATCTTTGTCTTACCAGTTATAGTAAGGACGTGAGAGCAATGCTTGTGTAAAAGGATGGGTTTGTTGCACGTACACATGAAAATGATATTAGGCTCAACTTGGAAAGTAACTTCTTGAGTAATCTCCTCAGTGCAAACTCCAAAGCCGCTCTTCTGCTTCAAACATATCTCGAATCGGCGTTGCATAGTTCCTGTGCGTCTTGCTTTGTGCATATGCATGATAACCTTTGAATGCCTCTCCTGAAAATACCTCATTGTGACGTGCAAAGATCCCTGAGAATGATATTATAGACATCAGCAAGATTGCTAGTCATGATGCCATATCTAGCATCCTGTAGCTCCGTATTGATCCAATTCGAAAAACACTTGACTCTGTTTGAAGTCTTCCTCATAATGTTTTTATCTTCAAATCCAGGAAAATCATAAAGTCCGTGTGTTTCCTCCTTAGAGTTAAGTTCTCTCACCCGCTTCTTCGTAAACTCATCAAGCCTCCTCTAGTGTTCATCAAACTTTCTCAACTAGTTCTGCTTGCATAAAATTTTGAACAGACTCATCAGGGGCTTTTTCTTGAATTGTCAATAGAGAAATTGGCCGCCAGATGGCATATGTGCCGCCGACTCCTGATGTCAGACCAACACTGATTTTCCGGTAGCTCCTCGCTCTCGCGTGTCTTCGCCAAATCTAACGAAAGATTGCGAATAGCCAAGAGCAGCCCGACATGCCGGTTCTAAATAATAGAGGCATCAGGACAATCCATAACAACTCCTGCTTTGAGATTGGCTAGGAACCATAGCCAGTTCGTAGTTCTCGCAGTCAGCCAAGGGCCATAGCCATCGGCAATATCTGATCATTTCTGTCCGTCCCAATGACAGTAAAAATCGTCCCCTTCATATTTCCTATCATGAATGTTCCATCAAAACAAATCGCTGAGCGACTGTGTCTAAAAGCTGTGGCGCATGCGCCAAGTGACCAAAAAGAACCATTCAACCATATTTTCCCAGGCATGTCCAGAGATGGCCATTGCAGATGAGAAACATATGTTTCAACGTTCATTTCTCCAAGTGTGTACAATAAATGAGGCAAATTTTGATTAGAACCTATGAATGTTCCAATCTATCGTTCATATGCCGGATGCTTAGCCCTCCATGCCATGGCATAAGTTATGTTGTACTGGTACTTGCTTTCTATAGATGACTGTATGAACTTTACCGGTATGCAAACATTGTGCAGTATCTCATGATATATCAATCCAGCAACAAGCTTTGCACTAATGTTTCGATGGGGGTCAGGAACACCGCTTATGATATATGTGAATCATGTGAGGACTTGACAATATTTGTGATGAATATTTTGCCACAATATGTGGAGTTGATTATTTTGGTTGCATGAATTTGAGGTTTGAATTACTTGTTGTGTGATTGATAAGTTTGAGTTTCTCAATTTGTTTCAAGGAAAAATTGAGTGGATGAAGGATTTTTCTCGGCTGACTTGGGTCAAGTAGAAAACTTGTGCTCGCAACGCTTTGCTTGGTCTATTGTGTGCAGGTGCAAGTTGGGTGCGGTGATGTTTCGGTCACCATGGACCGGCATGATAGCTTGGAGGGCTGAGATGTGGTCAAGGAGGTGGCGACGACATCGTGCGGCTTAAAAGCATGTACGCGGAGGACAAGAAAGCGGGTGGAGACGAGACGTGAGGACCAAGTCAGTGCGATGGTGTTTTGGTCAAAACGTGGAATCTACCGAAGCATAACCAAGAAACTGCGGCGGCTGCCGGGAAGCGGTTTAGGGTTAGTTACTTTGTGATGCATGCTAAGTGCTCATGTCATCTAAGTGGGCTTAAGGCCCAAGTGGTGGGAGGTATGCCTCCACCACTATAAAAGGATGAGTAAGAGGTGCTTATCTCTTAACCCTTTTGTAAGCTTTGTAAAAACCTTAGTTAGGGGCTGCTCAAGAGAGCTTTGACCTAATCATGAGAGGTCTTTGAAATAGAAAGAAAGTCCACGAAAATGTAATATAAAAATATTTTCTCAATTACTTTGTGTTCTTGAGTTATTTCCTTCATTAGCTCTTTTGGATTTTTATTTTTTTGCTTTTCCTGTAGATTGATCCGTGGTATGGCAAGTAAGTGATGGGGAGATCATCTCTATACTGATCTCATCCAAGCATACACAAGGATTCAACCTTTCCCTCCTCTATTTCGAGTTTTCTTGGAAAAGAAGCAAGAAATGAGTTTTTCGTGATTAATCTTTGTAGAGGGTTTGATCCTGTAATTTGGGGCTTGGTATAGGTTGCTGGGAAATGTGAGATGATTCCATATTGATTTGAGATCAAGATTCCTCACGAGCTTTCTTTCCCCTCAAAATTCTCATTTTTCTCATTTCTAGGGCTGATTCGAGAGAATTGGGTAAAGATCTTGACTTGAGAGGTTTTTATGAAGATCAACACTTGATCTGGACTTACAAGACCCTCCCACACCTCTCTGTGAAATTTGGTTGGATTTGGTTGGGTAGATTTTGAATTAGCCTAAAAGTTGGAACGAAATTTCAGTCCTGGGAACTGGTTGGTCTGCCTGAACTAGTCTGACCAAGGTCAAACCGGCCCTTGCACTGGTCAGACCGGCCCCATGCAAGGTTAGACCGGCCTTCATCAAAGAGTAATTTTTACTGCCTAAGCCCGGTCAGACCGGCCCTTGCACCGATCAGACCGCCCTCACATCTTTTGGCCTTATCTTCTACTATTCTAGTTTTCCATTGTTTTGTCGAATGAATTTCCGCTGCTTCTTTTCTGTCATTTACAGTAGCATCTCGATTGCTATTTGTATTTGATTTTGAAAAGAATTTTAGACTTCGACATTCACTCACCCTCTATCGGAAGCCGCTGATCCTACAATATATGTGTGCGACACCACCTTTCTTATGACCCAGTGCATTTCATACTTCCCCAGAGATGTATGCATGTAGCCCTCACAACCAGGAGACTTACACTTAACATGATACTGATCTTTGCAAAATTTCTTCATTCAAAATATCCTCTGTGTCAACATCGCCCAGAGCTTCATGGCCTCCTTAACCTATTTCTTTGTACCATATATTGCACCTCGAACAATCTTGTTTGGCTTGTACAAAAAATTGGCATAATTTGCACCCTAAACATTCATGACCGTGGACATATCTTGGTTCCACATACTAGGCATCAGATTATCCGCTCCTTCATCATTTTCAACTTCATCCTCTTCGCTATTATCATCTTCAACACCCATTTGTTACTCTCTAGCAATTGCATCATCACTTTGCATGTTGTACACTATCTCTGGACATATCTCCCCCTCGTCAACTGAACCGATCAGGTATCCATTAGCAGAACAGGCAGAAGGAGGAGCATCCTCCTCTACAATCTCATCTTGAACAACAACCTCTTTCTCTGTCGCTGTGCTGCTCTATCCAAGTGTTGCTCTGTCCAACTTCATTAGCTCCCACTTGTTGAGTTGACACCTCTTTTATTATCGCCTCGACAAACAGATAATGCAAACCCTTACGTGCCTTCCTCACTCTCAACCAAGCCTATCAATCTTTGGTCAAATTGAGTGGGAACATGTCCCACCGGACATTCATGCAAGACTTGCTGAAACATGCCTGCACGGTTACACTACTCACTTTCAGATCAAGACCGAAGGCCCATGTCAACCATAGTTGCACACCACTCTGAGAGGATATTTTTCTAGATCTTGCATATTTAATTTGCATTATTCAAAACAACTAAGGTTGACCGAACTAGACGCATCACTCTTGATCTCACCAGCACAATAGTAAACTATGAGTTCGACTAGATTAGACATTCCTATCATCCAAAATATAATATCTTAGACTAAATAAGCTGCTAAAGATTCTACTCTATTTTTACACATAGTACAAACCACAACATCTAATAATAAGATATTAATCTATATAAAAAATGCATATGTCTAGCTACAAAAATAATTCCTCATGTAAAGAAATAATCTAATATATTTTTAAGCCTACAAGAAAGTGTAATAGTTCTACATCTAAATAGCTAGTATCGATGAAAAACTAGTCTATTTATACACAAATTTCTACCCTTATTTTTAGTACTACCCTACATTTACACTCAATCATTTCTATATTTACAAATTACTAAAATATGTACTCTACTTCTAATACTATCCTAAATTTACACCTAATTATAAATCTACTACTGAATCTACTCCTAATGCACCCCTAAAAGTGAAAACTAGGTATAATATAGAGAGAAAGTTTAGAAAACTTACCCCCAAGAAGAGAAGCAGCCGAGACGTCCCCAACCCTCTCTCTCTCGGATTCCCTTTCCTCCATCGCCTCCTCTCGGGTGATAGCGTGCAGGCGCTATATAGCCCGGGTGCAATCGCCACACGGTATGACGATAGCGCCATGTGTCACGACCGTTGGCTGGGTTGGCAGAATGGTGGGGTGGTAGTTACTCCCCATCTCTAGGTGGGGTGGCGATTGCCCCGTTGTCGCCATGCGGTTGACAATAGCCATTAAAATCGTCGGTGCGTCTAGCAGACTCAATCGTCACATCATGTGGCGATTAAGTCTATTTTATTAAAAAATTAGTTTTTTTAATATTTTTATAATTTCTGAACAAAAATATTTCGACAAAAATTTCAGTAGCTATGCATGTAACCCTCCACGGATGACGGTGACGGGCCCTGGCGCCTCCTCCACCAGGAATGGGCTGCACGCACGCACGCACGAGAACTCACGCTCCGCCTAATAACCGCGCGCGGTCCCGTGGACAGCGGCCGGCGCGCGCGCCCGCGCAACAAAATTCCGCGGGCATTGAATGCGGGGTTCACACTTCCCCACCGGCGACAGTTCCACCACCGGGGAGGTCGACGGCGACGGCACGTACTGGCGACACACCCCGTTGGGCCGTCGCCCTCTCGATCACGAGCCCCGCTCACGATGCCCTGCCGTTCACACCCTGTCCATCGGTGATCACGTCAAATTCCTTTCCGTCTAAGCTTTGTTCGTCCGAGTTAATGACCGGTGGTTACGGGCGATAGATCGCAGATTAGAGCCATGGATTTGTGGGAGCCGCCGGCATCAGAAGAAGATCACGGTTCGTCACGGGGACCGTCCTGTTTTTGCGCCGGTCGGTCGTTGTTTTCCCGTTTTCTTTAGCTTTCGACTATCTCTGGAGGCGATATCTTTGGCCGGGGCCGAGGAAGAGATTGTGGATTGGAGTTGAGTTAGGTTGCATGTAACGCAAGGACAGATTTGTCGATACGATCGAGCCGGGTCGTGATCAAATCGCAGTCCTGAATAATTGTACATGTGGCACTGTACATGCAGGACATGCACGCCATTATCGAAGGATACTGTGCTTCCTATCATTCTTTTTTTTTGAGGATGTTTCAGGGTACGTGTGTGTCCGTCATGATTCTTCCTTTCCTTTATCAACTCCCGTACGTGGATAAGCATCAGGATCAGGATTCGATCTTTGCAAGTCTGTTTGTCAGAGAGAGTGCTGCATCATAATGCTTAGGCCTGATCAACTCCTGAACGAATGTTTCAATCTGCAGGTACGCTTGATCACAGGCATGCTGCCACATGGAAACTGCAGCACATATAATAATCTGCCCAGTTCCGATGGATACGTCGACGAACATTTATTGGTGTCACATGTAAACTACTCTAGTACTCTGTGTCTGACTTTGTCTTGCACGTACCACGTACGTAACACGTGCGACTTGCTGCTGCTTTGACTTCACAAATCACAAGCGATCGGCGCTAGCTAGTACGTACTATGCATGTACGGCACGTCCGCACTACTCCCTCCGTTCCTAAAAATAGGGCGCTTAACCAAAAGTATCAAGATCAAAGAGCCCACACACTCCTCCATGATTTCTGTTGTTTCACTTCAGCGCGCGCAAGGAGTAAATAGTAAACTGAGACACTTTCGGGAGAATAGCAAGAAGGAAAGGTATACTCTTATTTTTAAGAATACTAGGAGAAAGCTTACACACCTTATTTTTAAAAATGAAGGGAGTAGTTTATTTCACTTGCAAGCCTTAGGGCTCGACTTTTAACTTCTCTTCTAAAGACGTAGCTAGTGCAGCGATTATATACGGCGCGATTCTTCTCAAAGTCTGCAAAGTCAAAACAGGCTTGTGAGCTAGGATCGCTTGCTCGCGTCAGCAGATCGCTGCAGATTATACTACACATGCATAGAGAAATTAATAAACTAGTCAAAATGGACGGATGACTCTTACTTTTGGCTTGCGGAAATCACCAGTAAGCAATCACGTTTTAGCCGTCGATGACGACTCTGTATCATGCTAGGGTCATTTGTGTGAAAAATTTCTTTCTAGCATGTATAGATATAAAAGAGACTTCTCAACAAGGATATGACATACCTAATAACATGCTAGACCAATCAGAACCACTGATAATTAGGTAGATAACTCCCAGATCAATTTAATATGACTGATTTGTACGTACCTAATCAGTTTCTACCCACAACCGTCCTAAACAATTTGAGGTGTCCAAAAGGTGCGGAAACGGTAGGAGTTCTATCGTCTCATGTTTTTCTGCAAGAGTGACAATCATAAACATAAGTATAACTTGGCTAAGTGGAATATTCTAACACAACCTGAAGATATAGGTGGTCTTGGTATTTATGATTTTGTGTTGAAAATAAATGCCTTCTGAGTTAATGGCCTTTAAATTACTCGATGGAGATGAAGTATGGCATAAGATCCTAAGGAATAAATACTTAAGGGGTAGGCCTTTGTCAACCGGCAAACCTAGAGACTCCCAGTTTTGGAGTGGGTTGATGAAGATGAAAGAGGAATACCTATGTTTTGGCTCCTTTACAACAAAGTGTGGGATTGAAGTACATTTTTGGGATAAGTGGCTGTCGACAATTCCTCTCAATGACTTTTTTCAGTCTTTTCCACATTGCATAGAAGAAGCACACCACAATTGTGCAGGTCATGAGCATAATCCCCCTCAATATTTCTTTTAAGAGGGCGATTGTTGGACCTAAACTTGTGGCTTGGAACATGCTCGTCTCTCAGGTTGCACATTTCAACCTTACGCTAGAGTGGGACGGCTTCCGCTGGAGTCTCCACTCTAGTGGACAATTTTTGGTACAATCGGTTTACTCTGCAATGGGGAACTTTCAGGTCAAATTTTGTTGTAGATTGTTGCGGCGGCTGAAAATTCCGCTTAAAATCAATTTTTTTTATGGTATATGAGTAGATGGATTATTTTACTAAAGATAACCTCGTTAAGTGGAGCTAGATAGGTTCTAAACTATGTGGTTTCTGTTGCCATGAATAAAACATCCAACATCTTTTTATAGATTATCATTTCGCATGAGTTGCTTAGCAAGCGATCTTCATTACTTTTGGCCTTCCTCCCCCTCAAAGTATATACCAAATTTTAACGACTTGGCTGCGAGGGTTTATAAAAATTTACGCTCACAAATTTTGATGGGTGCAACCGCCTTATTTTGGTCAATTTGGTTATGTACAAATAACATCATTTTTTATTTTAAAAAAGAAACAAACTACTCCTTTGCATGCTATTTTCTTATGTATCAACTAGTTACAATCTTGGTCTTTACTACAACGATAGTCAGAGCAGCAGGCTATGGTGTCTGGCACCAGGAGGCTAGAGATGATTATCAGGGGATTTATGTCCCAGTTTGTGTGACGTTTTAATAGCAAACTATGTACGGCTTAATTTTCTTATCTTTATATAGTTTACCGCTACTCTTGCCGTTTTGATGGCGTGAACTTTATACTAACTATCTAATAATTTAGGTTGTGTACATCTTTAAGTGTAGGGATCGAGAGAGAGTTCTATTTTATTATCTAAAATAAAATAATTATCTTAATATTTATAGATTTGATAAACGTAACTCGGTCGGCTAAGAATCTCAGCCGATCCTGAAATAGCAAATCCAAAATTTTATTCAGCACCAGCAAATTTGGGGTACATGCAGCTGTATAAGAATACAACGGAAGATGCAACCAGGATTGTTTTCTGGGTGGTTAGGAGAAAAACAGAAGTTGGACGATAGATCTAACAGCAGCTACAATGGTCCCTTGAGATCTTCTGGCGCTTATACCAAATATAAGACAAAACAAATTAAGGCCGCACTATGATTTATAATACTGTTTTTTCTGAAACTATGATCTATAATGATGTTTGTTGTGCTAACCAACATATATACGGACGGCAATCTTCTTTCTGGAATCAAGTCATCAGAAGTGATTGGCGAACGGCCGGTTGCTCCAACGGTCAACTATCCTATGCCCGTACAGGTCGAATATCGAGCTGGCACGCATGCATGTGCTAGCTAGAGAGCAGCATCGAGTAATGGCCCACATGAACAAATCCAGAGGCCGGTCAACCTCTCTGAAAGAGAGCTTATCATTTACAAAACTTCAACTTGGCCACTTTGTTTTAATCATCTCAACATATTTTCCATACAGACGTTTGAATGTATTGGTTGTAGCACCCCTACTCTCTCCTCCTATCACCCTTCGTCTCTATGTATACTTCCTGGGTGTGCTCTGCCGAATAAAATCTCGAGTAAGGTGTGCTCTGTTGAAAGTTCCTAACTTCGAAGTACAACTTTTAGTTTTGTGTTGGAAGACCACGTTTTTCACACAGACATTTGTATGTGTTGGTCATAGCACCTCCCCCTCTCCCATTTCGGCCTACGCCCTCCGTCTCTATGTATGCTTCGTGAGTGTGCTCCACCGAATAAAATTTCGAGTGGAAAGTGCTCGAAGTTGAGCTGAAAGTTCTTGGCTTCGAAGTGCAGTTTTCAGTTGTGTGTTGAAAGTTCATGTTTTTCTTGACTTGAGAGTTGTGAGAGTTTTAGTGGGAAGAAATAACGAGGAAGCGAATGAGCTACGGTAAGGAGGACCAGGGTGCGAACCTTAAAGAAAATCCAATGATGCACACCTGGTGGATAGCTACCTCTGGCTGAAAATATTGTCATATTTATTTACGTACGGTTGGCAGGTGACAACTGTGATAAAAGATAGTAACAAATTCACATGCACTAAACAAACAGATTTACTATTTCTAGTACTTAAAAAATTGCTATTTCTAAGTCAACCAAATTGTACATCATCATAAAAAAGTTTATGTAACTTTAGTTAATTCTAGAAAAATGCAACTACTCAGTTGCACATCTTTATACCTAAAGTTGCACATAATTTCTAAAATGTGCAACTTTCTAATTAACCATTAAATAAATAATCAATATACAAAATTATTAATTTAGAAATAATAATTTCTCAGTCAATTTAGAAATAGATATTTTCCTTAACGAACATCACACTAATATTTTAGCAGTAGTTTGGTTCAGTGGCGAGAATCTAGCTATTATCGGTGGGGTTGTAGTTAGCTAGCTCTGAAGTTTGGACCAGACAGACGCCGATCATATATAATTAATCCAGAGTTTGCTGTGCTGTTTATCATTATCGATCGAGGCATACACATCAGATGTAACAAGGACCTTAGTTTTTATCGTTCATTGAGATCTGATCGTTTTGTCCGTTTGTTAGTCAGCTGCTTGTTTATTCGTTAGTTATTACTAGGTTCATTTACAAGTTGTGTCCAGTAGCAGTAGTAGGCTCTCAAATCTGAATAATTAAGTTTATGCAAATTTATGTGGAACGAGCGTGCACGTTCAGAAATTGTAATATAGCACACATGTTACACATTTATAACAATTAATTACAGAAAGCATATCAGCTTCATCCATTATCTGAAAAAAGCATATCAGCAGCACTGATATTTTTTCATATTATTTATAGACAAGAAAGCTCATTTTTAAGCATGAGGAGAATGTGCATGTTTAATAGAGCACTCCCCTGGTCCCTTGCGTGTATCTTGCAGGCTGCTACTAGGATCAAACTGGTCAATTTGCAAGTGGCGGGCAATGTACAACTGCAAGCAATTGATTTTTTTAAACATAATTTGGATTCAATTGCTTATGAAATGAAGCAGTCGTGTGAGTAGTCCAGGTTGGCTTGGGCTAGCCGACACACAATGACTTGCACAACCTTCTTATCACTGGCGCGTACTTATCGTTGGCTCGTTATTATCTGGTAGTACGGTCACATGGGCAGCTGATCTAAGCAGAGAAGATAATACATGTTAATATCGTTAATTCTAGCACTTATCGTTGGCTCGTTATTATCTGGTAGTACGGTCACATGGGCAGCTGATCTAAGCAGAGAAGATAATACATGTTAATATCGTTAATTCTAGCACTTATCGTTGGCTCGTTATTATCTGGTAGTACGGTCACATGGGCAGCTGAGCTAAGCAGAGAAGATAATACATGTTAATATCGTTCTAGCACTATCTTATTCCTCCTCAAATGTCATATTTTAAACCGAGGTCGATCGAGCTACCTTTTTATATTTCAACTAGCTGGTTTTATTATGGAAGTAGTTCTCCTCTAACAGCTAGCTGGTCAAGTCTTTGGCAAAGAAGGGGACAAAATCCTTGTCTTACTGTTGTTATTTTTCTCTTGAGGTGCTTGAGCACATATAGACGAGTTCATTGAACATATACATAACTGCGTCTAGCTCTAAAAGAATGCTGGTTTGTTCTATCATGGTCCGATACCATCGATTAATGTTTGATCTTAGCCCTCTCCAAACCTTCATATATTAAAAATATGTTGTTACCTCCTTTGTCTATACCATATTTAGATCTAGCATTAGTTTGTGCTTTGAGATTCACATACTTTTATTATATTCACTATAGCATTTCTGCAGTGTCGTTATGTGTAAAACACAGTCAGTGCAGTCTAAATTTGACTATCGCTTAATCGTAATTCATTTTCAATACTAGACATACATAGAAATATATTAGTATAAGCTAAATATTGATTGGTTCACCACAGAGAGCACAGTGCCATGTGGTGTAGAGACATAAGATATGTAAAAGTATCAAAATATGAACTAACGGTGGATAGCGTGGAGGGGCTGTGGGAAGGGGTTATGGCCTACGCGGTGTAAAAAATTCAGACCTTATAATGTATATCCATCGATCTGGACTACTTTGTGCATGGTAATGAACTCTTGGAAAACAGACTGGGTGATCGGAATAAAACCTAGTTACCAAGAGACCACCATTGGAGGGAGAAGCAACTCCGGTTGCAGCCCTTCTTTCCTTTTATCTTGTGTTCTTGCCAGCATGAGTGGGTGCTTGAACTTGGTTGATTTATATGAGTAATTTCCTAGATAAGTTGGTCTAGTTTTGTTCCTCCCCTCCCGATAAGTTTGCTGTCATATTTTCTTTATAGGTTTTATCGCACCAACTCACCCGGACAACCACGGAACGCCTACGCACGTTGGAGATTGACACCAAGATGACTTCGATATAAATAAATCTTGTTTGGTTTTCTTCCATGAACAACATCGCTACCAAGGCGTAGTCCTACACATGAATGAAAATCAAACAAACTTTTTTTGGCTACTGTGATCGTTGGCAATTGTGACACCGTTACAAGATCTAGAGTTTGCGGCGATGGAGATAACAAAGCCCGGTACATTCATCAACTTAAAATCTAGAGCCTCCAGCGATGGAGATAACAAAGCCTGGTACATTTATCTACTTAAAAACTTGATAGTAACATGTTGTTCATCAATCTAGACTTTTTAATTTAAAAGCTTGCTACTTACGTACTTGTGCTTTTCTCAATGAGGTATTAATACAAATCGGGCAATCTTTTTCCAACAACAAAATGGACTCTTGGTCTTAAAAGAAATATTTACGGTGAGTTTGAATTCTTGACGAGAGAAAATAGGACTCGTAGCTTTTATCGTTCAAGAAGTCCAGCGATGAGCTTGAAATTGCTAACAAGCTAGCCATGTCAACTACGTCGTCCCATCTGTCCAGCTATGAGTTTGAAATTGCTAACGAGCTAGCCATGTCAACTACGTCGTCGTCCCATCTGCATCAGCGATGACCTTTTTCACATCCCAGTTAAGCGAGATGGCCCGACCTAATAGACGTTTGATTTTCTTTCACTGGAAGGACTTATTACTAACATTTGGGAGCTAGTTAGTCATCCTTATTGTTTTCCAAGAAAGACGAAAAATAAACACTCGACGCCTTTGACGAGTCAGATAGGTATTGCATTAGTACTGACCTTCTTTTAAGGTTATTTGACGAAAAATAAACAGTCGACGCCTTTGACGAGTCAGATAGGTATTGCATTAGTACTGACCTTCTTTTAAGGTTATTTATCTATTTTTCTTCAGTAAAAAGCTGCACCGTATATACCTGCAGAGTGCTGACCTTACATCGTCTTTCTAAAACTTGGTGCCTGCCTGCTGCAAGTACAGATACGTACGTAATACGTACGATGTCAACGGTACGGGCAGAGACTTTGGTGATAAGGAGCCGTCCGTTTAGACTGAAACATCGGTTATTTCCTTTTTTGTACGATTGAGGGTAGGCCAATTCACAGGCTAGATAGCTAGCTAGGCTACGTATGTATCGCTTGGAAGACTTGAGCAGGGGTATATTTTTCTTATTCACGTACGAATTGAATTGAATCCTGTGAAATATTCCGAGAAATTCATGCGAAAGTCTGAACACGGCCCAATCTGGCTTTCAATACGAGACAATATGTATGTACATGTAAACCGACCAGAGAGCAAACGGAAGTTATCTTTCATTTGTACTTATTTCTGCATTGCAATATATATGGTGCTTTTGTAGAGCAGGACACATCGTACCTACACGGCAAGAGTTAGAAAACCGATGGTTAGTGGAGATGTTTATATCTCTTGCCCACTATTAATCAAGCTTTAGATTTATTTCTTGTGTGTTTTATTAAGACAATATTTTTTTAGTAATAGGTGATGTACCTGTCAATGATGAAGCGCATGTAATGACTTCATTAATCCTAAACCTTCATAAATATATATTACAATAGATGTAATGTAACTACTTGTATATGTATACATGTCCATAAGTTATAGAGTGTTCGTAGAATAAGATGGCAAGAGTCAGAAGCCAGATATACTTACTCATCAAGCAAGCTAAAGCATGTCTGTGCTGCCACGTCACGAGCTAACTTTCCGATCAATTTCACAGATAATTATTCCCTTGAAAAAAGAATTCCCTCAAAAAGATCGCAGCTAATGAGCTAACCACACCTACACGTACGTCTGTACACGAGGAAATCAACACCAACGAACTGAAAGTCTAATTCGATGGCGACCGAAATGACTTGAAACACGAGCAAGCTAGATATGTCCGTGCGTCGCTAGCTACCTACGGTGAATCTGCGCGAGAGATTTGGCAGTTACTCGCTAGAAATTCAGGAAAGACGCAAGAGCACACGCTGCACGGTACATCTCGACAAAAACAACTCTGTCAGCACCTGTCAATTGCTCATATATATTAATTGGAGTTGGAGAGGTAGCGAAACGAAGGAGCAAGATCACTTCAATTTGGCCAGGAACTTCGAATGATCGAGCACCACATTTTCCTGTCGTGGATAACTCGAGATCGGCTGGTCACTATATATAGGGTTTAGCTAACTTATGGTGTTGAAGAGGGTAATATGATTGTTTTGGTAAAGTTTATTAAGCGAAGATGAGCTAGCCAGAGTTTCTCGACGGCTCCTAATTAAACCCAACAACTCCTATTGTAACTCGCTACGTAAACATAGCTTTGCCCCATAAACTAAGTTTAATTATTACCACGTTGTTTTCAGGGCAACTGATATGCGTCCAGACAAGGAAGCTTTTTCCTTAGGACAATGTTCTTCACGATATTGCCAAATAATAATTTGGCACCTGGGCCTGTCATACGATAGTAATGCACAGTCATGTTTTCCTTTCTCTCTTTTTTGCGAGGGGTGCACAATGATTTGTTGGAGGTTTTTTTGTTCCTCTGAGAATTGCTCTATTTACCATAAGGCATTTACTACAAAAACAGTTTTTTTAGATGGTTCAAAATTATCATCTGAAACAGTTTTTTGAACTGTCCGAAAACGAGGGTTAGAGATACGAGGATCTTATCCTAGAGAGTTTTAAACCGTCTGGATAGCAAAGTATCATGGATGATTCTTTATCGAGAACCGTCTAGGGTTGGATCCCCTGCTCTAAAAAAGATAGCCATTGACAGCACCACCGCTTCTCGTCGAGGCTACCCGGGCGTGCGTCATCGTCCCCTTCATTGCCCATTGTAGGTGTCGTCGAAGAGCCCATGCCGCCTTCTCCACTCAGCGCGAACGAAGAGGGCAGAAGAGGGTGACAGTCCCCACTCCCCACTGCTAACGTCGTGGTTGCCGATCAGGTGGAGCCGGCGCCTCCTCCTCCTCCCACCAGCGATTAGATCTACTAGAGGGAGGGGGAGGAAGAGGTGTCAACGTTGTTCCTGCCATTGAGGCCGTGGTTACTTGCCATTGAGCGCCGGGCAAATCCATGGAGGGAAGAGGAGAACCAACAAGTAGAGAGAAGAGAACTCATCGGAGTTGCCGGTCGGATCCAAGTTGGCTGCCAGATCCAGCCGCTTCCCACCTCCTCCTCTCCCTCCCTCTCCGCCTTCTTCTCTCTTCCCTCTCTGTCTCCCGCCTCCTCCTTCCTTCCCTCTCCGCCCTCTTCTCCCTTCCTTTGGCTTCACTATGTCTAGGTCCGACAGAGGCACAGGTACGAGAACGAAGGCGCGCACGGCAGCTGGTGTGGCTCGTCTCCCCTGACAACTCAGTCGAGCGGGTGGCAAGATCCCACCGGCAGAAGCGGCGTTGGAGGCTGCAAGATCCCACAATGGAAGTGGCGTCGGAGGCCATGAGATCTTGTCGGTTGAAACGATAGAGGAGGCGGGCGGGGAGAGGAGGAGGCCTAGGGAGAGGAAGGGTGGCATGAGGAGAAGAGAGAGGAAGGAGGCACGAATAGGGAACGAGAGTTCAGGATGGCCGCGACTAGGTGCGAGGCTAGCTAGGTTTTAGGGAGTTGGTAATCCCTCGCATACATGTAACTTGGTGCGGGGCTATCTAGGCTGCCGGTTGGGCCTCTGTAGATGGTTTAGGTTTTTAAACCATCTAGCTTATCTGATTCATCTTAGATTATTTAAAATAAATGATATTTGAAGACGGATTTTTGTTTTGAACCATCTGGGATGAGCTAGTAATTTTAGACGGTTTGAAACAATTCTATATAGAATATAATTTTAGAATAATATTGTCTAGAATAAACCTAATCTCAGACGGTTTTTAGAAAACCGTATGATATATTAGTTTATGTAGCAGTGAGGTTTCGTGATCCTTTATTAAATTCACGTGAGTCAAGGGATGCACGGAGCAGTCGTCGGACTATGCATTTCGCGGGTATTGCGCAACGGATGAAGTATTGTGTACTCTCCGTGTATATATCTTCGGTAGCCGTTTGACTCGAAAATGCATGGTGACCTTGCAACATGACACCTCTACCCCATCTCACAGCATACTCTCCTACCGGCTGCCTTGTGTCTTGATGAACGTCGTCGGATGATGCGGCAACCACATTGGTCTGGTGCCTGCAGCTCGTCTAGCTTGGTACCTTCCATTTTTTGCGTTACCAATGCACTTGACCTTCCAAAATTAACCAGCCGCCCAAACTGGCAAGTAATGTCCAGAGAGAGAGAGAGAGAGAGGGATCCCGGGTGGTAGGTGCGTACGGACGTACCGTGGCGGACGAGACCTCGAGTACGAGTGCCACGTAGGCGCCTCCAACTCTTTACTTTTATAATTCAGTGAACTTTTATAAATCAGCCTATATAATCAGGCTAGTTGTTACGCGCACACTGTACCGTGTGGAGAGGGTTCGCAAGAGTCAGCTCTTCGGTTACCTCCCCGTCTCTCTCTGCCTCTCCTCTCGCTCAAGTCGCTATATATCAAGGCTTCTGCTTGTTCCAAGGGTCAGCTCCTTCTTCACCCTTGCCTTCTCTCTTCTCTCCAGCTAGCTCTCCTCCAGCTGCTGCTACTTGCAAGTTGCAACTCCATCACCTTGAGGTGAGAGTTCAGTTCTGTTTGCTTCGTTTATGCTTCGATTTCCTTAATTGATGGGTTTTCACTTGCATGCATGCATATGAGACTGCGCTGTTCTTGTTCTAGTTGAGTTTTCTTCTTTTATCCTCTCTCTCTCTCTCTAATTACCTACTTGCTCTTCTTTTTTCTTTGCATGCATGCTTACTAGCTATTTTACTCTTCGATATCAATTTGTTGTTCTGAGAGGAAGAGGACAGATTGCTACTAGTCTCGCTATGTTTTGCGGTGTGATTTCTTTTTTTTTCTTCCGAGAATACAATCTTGTGGTGGAAAACCTCCTCATGGGAATTTGTCTCTCGCTGTCAGCTTTGGTTATTGTAAGACACTCGTACTTCTAGTACTTGTTGTAATTATTATCTTGTTTTTCTGTACTTCTCCCTCGGCTAATTCGTTGACAGTTACCACGCGCATGCATTTTCTTGTTTTACTAGCTAGGTTTTGGAACTCTGGCAAAAAGTCATAGAAAAAGAAACGCTTTATATGGTTAAGTATCTTGCTGCTAACTTGCAGTTTTAAACGAGTTACTGGTTAGCTGGCTATTGTATTTTTTGGTTTCAACGCCCTGCTTTGGCGATGTATGAGTGATTCTCTTCAGTGTTCATTCAATTTTCTTGTTCTTGATGAACTTATAACGAGAACTCTTCTCTTGGCCATATTATTCCTTCTCTTTTCGATGACTGGCCATAGTATTTCTGATTGCAAAACATGCAATTAATGCAGGCCGTCCTTGTGTTTCCTCGTTAATACGGGTCTCTCCTCCTGTCTCAATCTTTAATTAGTTGCATCCTGTTGGACGTACGACAGTGTTGATTATATATGGCCGTTGTCAGTCCCCTCCTCTTATGTTACCAACGGCACAAGCTCTTGCAGTTTACAATTACATATCAGAAGTACTGGAGAAGCTACCTGGAAACATGGACATGGGCGAGAAGAGAAGGCATGGACATGTCAACGTTGTTGGGTTTGGAGCAGCAGCAGCAGGAGGAGGACATGCAGAGCATGATGAGAAGCACAAGGAGAAGAAGCTTGACATGAGCGGCATGTTCATGGACACGCTCCCACATCTCACCATGTCTCTCGGCCACATCACCACCCTGAATCTCTCCAACAACAATCTCGAGGTAGGTTTTGGTATACGGTTTCTTCTTGGGTTGCAACTTGCAACTATCTTTTGATATGTGCGTAGTATGATGTAAGACGGCAAAAAATCAACTAGTTCTTTAGTTTAGGAAATATCTATTTCTAAGTTGACTGAGAAATAATTATTTCTAAGTCGACGATTTTGGACGTTGATTCTTTATCCAACAATTGATTGAGTAGTTCCCTAATTGTATATATCTAGACTTAGAATTACACAATATTTTTTACAACTATAGATTTGATAATGTGCAACTTGATCGACAAGCAACCAAGAAATAGCAAATCCGTTTAATTTATTTCCGTTGTTTTGCCCTCTGAAACGCTCATCCGGCCTTGTCACTTCTTCCATCTGTTCGAATAGATAATTAGCGAGAACCTGTCTTGAAACGGCCGGCAGTGCCATCTTTTATATCACAGTGATAAGTTAACTGCAATCGTTTGAGATAAGCATGGCCTATTAGTAATACAAGAATGACATCTCCTTTTCTTTCTTTCTTTCTTTCCTTTTTTTGCCCCGTTACCGTTAGTTGTTGCAACTTGTGGAACGAAAATATCATGGTGATTGGATTTTTCAGGGAATATGCCCCCTCACAGGCTCACGTCATGTTTTGATTTATTTTTTTTAACTGCAGAGCATTCCAGAGTCAATGATCGCGCGGCTGCTGAACGTGGTGGTTCTGGACGTGCGCTCCAACCAGCTCAAGTCGCTGCCAAACTCAATCGGTTGCCTCTCCAAGCTCAGGGTCCTCAACGTCTCCGGCAACCTGCTCGACTCCCTGCCGCCAACCATCGAGGAATGCCGGTAAGCTCGTCGCCGTCATTTTGCTTTGACAAGTGTAACAATCCAGAGAGAGGATTCTTGTGATGACCAACTTGTGCGACGTTGGCATGCATGCCATGCCATGCAGTGCGCTGGAGGAGCTGAACGCCAACTTCAACCAGCTGACGAGGCTGCCGGACACACTGGGGTTCGAGCTCCACAGCCTCCGCAGGCTCTCCGTCAACTCCAACAAGCTCGCTGGCCTCCCCTTCTCCACCTCCCACATGACGGCGCTGCGGTCCCTTGACGCGCGTCTCAACTGCCTCCGCGCGCTCCCCGACGGCCTCGAGAACCTCGTCAACCTCGAGGCACTCAACGTCAGCCAGAACTTCCAGTTCCTCCGGGAGCTGCCCTACGCCGTCGGGCTCCTCGCCTCGCTCCGGGACCTCGACATCAGTTACAACAGCCTCACCGTGCTCCCGGACTCCATGGGCTGCCTCACCAAGCTCGCCAGGTTCAGCGCCGTCGGGAACCCGCTCGTGTCTCCGCCCATGGACGTCGTCGACCAGAGCCTCGACGCCATGCGCGCCTACCTCAGCGCCCGGATGAACGGCACGGGCGTCAACGCCAAGAAGAAGGGGTGGCTGCCCAAGCAGCTGGTCAAGTACAGCACCTTCTCCGCGGGGATGATGACGCCCCGACGCAAGAGCGCCCATGACAACTCGGAGGGCCTCTTGATGTCGGATTACAGGTCCCTTAACGGCGTCGCTTCGCCGGGGTTCCTCTCCATGCTCTCGCCACGCCGGCTCTTCTCGCCACGGAGGAATTCACCGAAGCATTAGTTTTGTATGTATGTTTGCTTGCTGCTTCAAGTATTCATGCCGTTACTGCAAGTGTGTACATATGTGTTCTAAAGAGGTATATATTATTAGAATTATTGAGCCTAACTAGTCTCTTAATTAAATTCCTGAAAATCCTAAAAGCTCAATTAAATTGCTAACACTTGTAATTGGTTTAGTACCATATTGTTAGTGGAAAGAAAATGGAGGAGGGAGCTAATCTATATAAAGAGGAGGAGGTGGCTGCCCTCATTGCACCTCAAGCCTTAGGGCTTTCCTCTCTCTCCCACAAAGAGCCCTCTTGTGTTCTGTCTCTTCGTGAACGTGAACCTCGAGTGAAGCTTGTTCCTTCTAAATGTTCCTAGTATTATGCTGCCACATTAGTACTATTCTATCCCGACGTTCGTATGCACGGGTGTCTGGGAGGACAGGCCTCCGAAACCCTAGCCTTTGAGATCCTGCGCCGGGAGAAGACGAATAAGGTTTTTGGGGAGTGCTCTGCATGACTGTCTGCTGCTGTTTGGCTTACCTTCTTCGACTACTTCACGCTGCTAAATCGGAGCGAGGTGGTGTTGCGGTACGACTCCTCCTCATCAAGCGAACGACTACATGGCGGGTGACAACGGCAACAATAGCGGTGCTGCTATCTTCCTAACGAACGCCACGTACGTTCTGTGTCTCTCTCTATTCATAATAGCCTTAGGCTATGAGCTAGATACTAGCATGTCTAGACTATTTGATGAAATTCTGATGAGTAAGTACACTAGCATGTGTAGCTTGATTGGAAATGCTTCTGTAGATATATTCACTAGAATATTTATCATGTCGTATTTTGTGATTTCATGGATTAGTATAATGTAAAAATTATCTAATTATTCCAACAATCCAAAAACCTTATATTGTTAAACCATATATTAGGCAATTTTCGATGACTGCCTTTGCCACTGCGCTAAAACTAGGTCCTTTTAATGGACCACATTTTAAGAGATGGCAAACTAAAGTAACCTGGTGGCTCACCGCTATGAACGTGTACTGGGTGGCGGCTGGCAAGCTTGAGGGAACGGCTACTCCTGAACAGGAAAAGGCGTTCCAGGATGCCACCGTCATTTTTTGTTGGTGCCGTCATTAGCGTGCTTAGTGAGAAATTGGTTGATGCATATCTACATATGTATGATGCCAATGAATTGTGGGATGTGCTCGAGGCCAAGTTTGGCGCAATCGATGCTGGCAGTGAACTGTATATCATGGAGCAATATCATGACTACAAAATGGCCGATGACCGTTCTGTAGTTGAGCGCGCTCATGAGATACAGTGCATTGTAAAAGAACTCGAACTCCTAAAGTGTGTGTTGCCCGACAAGTTTGTCGCTGGAGGCATTATTGCCAAGTTGCCCCCTTCATGGAGGAACTTTGCTACTTCTCTAAAACATAAGAGACAAGAGTTCTCTGTCGAGAATCTCATTGAGTCTCTTGATGTTGAAAAGAAGGCGAGAGCAAAAAACACATACTCTAAGGGAATCGAAGGAACTTCTAGCGCTAACTTAGTGCAGAAGAAAAACACCCACAAGTTCAAAGGGAAAAACAAGGTTGCATCAAGTACCAACTTCAAGAGGAAGAAGAACACAAAAAAGCATCCTTGCTTTGTGTGCGTTGAGCTTGGACATTGGGCCAAGAACTGCAAGAGTCGCAAAGGCAGGAAGAGTCAGCAAGGACAGAACTCTAAGTCTGTCAATGTGACTATTGGCAACACCGAGACGAGAGCAGGGTATGGTAATTCACCTACTGTTCTATCGGTTTGTCAGTCTACCGATTGGTGGATTGATATTGGTGCCAATATTCATGTGTGTGCTGATATCTCTTTGTTCTCTACTTACCACGTCGCTCGGGATTCCTCAGTCCTGATGGGGAATGGGTCACATGCTTCTGTTCATAGTGTTGGCACGGTCGATCTGAAGTTTACTTCGGGAAAGATCATGCAGCTACAGAACGTGCAGCATGTCCCTTCAATAAACAAGAATCTTGTTAGCGGCTTCCTTCTCTATCAAGATGGGTTTAAGTTGATATTTGAGTCAAATAAAGTAGTCTTGTTCAAATATGGATCTTTCATTGGAAATGCTATGAGTGCGGAGGCTTGTTTCGCCTATCTCTTTCAAACTTTTGTAATAAAGTTATAAACCATGTTTGTGATGAAGTTAATGGAGGTGAAGCTAATATATGGCATTCACAACTTTGTCATATTAACTATGGTACCATGACACGGCTTGCCAGCTTGAGTTTAATCCCGAAAATCACCTTAGTCAAAGGCTCTAAGTGCCAAACTTGTGTGCAAGCGAAGCAACCTCGTAAGCCCCATAAGGCTACAGAGGAAAGGAACTTGGCACCATTAAAGCTCATTCATTCTGATCTATGTGAGATGAATGGTGTGTTGACACAAGGTGGAAAGAAATACTTCATGATCTTGATTGATAATTCCACTAGGTATTACTATGTGTATCTGTTAAAAATCTAAGGATGAGGCTTTACACTACTTTAAAGTCTATAAGGCAGTAGTTGAGAACCAACTTGAAAGAAAAATCAAAAGGGTTAGGTCCGATCGTGGTGGAGAGTATTTTTCTAATGAGTTCATTTTATTCTGTGAGGAACATGGTATAATCCATGAGAGGACGCCTCCCTATTCACCCCAGTCAAATGGGATTGCCGAGAGGAAGAACCGCACTCTAACAGATTTGGTTAATGCCATGTTAGACACTGCGTGGCTATCAAAGGCATGGTGGGGGAGGCTATATTGACTTCTTGTCATGTTCTAAACAGAGTTCCTACAAAGAATAAAGAGATAACCCCATTTGAACAATGGGAAAAGAAAAGGACATCACTCTCACATTTGCACACTTGGAGTTGCTTGGCGAAAGTCAATGTGCCAATTCCAAAGAAACGCAAGCTTGGACCAAAAACCGTAGATTGTATCTTTCTGGACTATGCTCATCATAGCATTGGTTATAGATTTTTAGTAGTGAAATCTGAAGTGTCTGATGTGCATGTTGGTGTCATCATGGAATCTAGAGATGCCACATTTTTTGAAGATATATTTTATATGAAAAACACATCTAACAATTCTAGTTGGAAATCTGAACAAACTCCTAATCCTATCACATCCTTGAAATATTTTGAACAAACACTTGAGGAAAATCCTGAGGAGATAGACAATGAAGCTCCTAGGAGGAGCAAGAGACAAATGATTACAAAATCCTTTGGTGATGATTTCATTATAAATCTTGTGGATGATACTCCCGGGACTTTTAAAGAAGCTTATGCATCCCCGGATGTTGACTATTGGAAAGAAGCAGTCCATAGCGAAATGGATTCTATTCTCGCTAACGGAACCTAGGAAATCGCTGACTGTCCTTACGGTTGCAAAACCGTAGGATGCAAGTGGGTGTTCAGAAAGAAGTTTAGGCCTGATGGTACTATTGAAAAGTACAAGGCGCGGCTTGTGGCCAAGGATTATACCCAGAAAGAAGGCGAAAACTTCTTTGATACTTACTCACCTGTTTCCCGAATGACCACCATTCGTGTACTACTATCATTGGCTGCCTCACATGGTCTTCTCGTTCATCAAATGGACATTAAGACAGTTCACGTGCACGAGCGCAATCCGAGTCGTGACGTGGCTGGCTGGCAGGTGCGGTCTTTTGAACTTCCGTGAGAATTATTTTTAGTAACGGACGCATTACTATAATTAATTATGAAGTTCCTGTTCGTTTCATCTCCTGACGAGGAACTGAAACGAGTGCCTGTTCGCTTCCTCTCTCAACGGGGAGTTGAAGCACTTGGGCTTCCTGACCGTGCCTATATAGTTTCAGATAGTTTTGTAGTCAAGAATGAAAGGTGTGTAAGTCACTGAAGTCTTTGTATGGCCTTAAACAAGCACCTAAGCAATGTCATGAGAACTTCGACAGAACTCTTACATCCGCAGGCTTTGTTAATGAAGCTGATAGATGTGTGTATTACTGCCATGGTGGGGGTGAAGGAGTTATTCTGTGTTTGTATGTCGATGACATACTAATATTTAGAACCAATCTTTATGTTGCTGAGAAGGTCAAGAAATTCTTATCTTACAACTTTGAAATGCAGAATTTGGGAGTAGCTGATGTTATCTTGAACGTTAAGCTATTGAGAGGTGAAGATGATGGGATCACGCTTTTGCAATCTCACTATGTGGAAAAGGTCTTGAGTCGTTTTGGTTATATCGACTGCAAGCCTTCTCCAACACCTTATGATCCTAGTGTGTTGCTTCAGAAGAATCGAAGAATAGCTAGGGATCAACTGAGATACTCTCAAATCATTGGTTCGCTCATATATTTAGCTAGCGCCACGAGGCTTGACATCGTGTTTGCTGTGAGCAAACTAAGCCGGTTTGTCTCCAATCCGGGCGATGATCTTTGGCATGCTCTTGAAAGAGTAATACGCTATCTAAAATGCACAAGTGGATATGTCTTCACTCTTGGAGGTGGCACTGTTTCATGGAAGTCTTGCAAGCAGACCATCTTAATGAGGTCAACAATAGAAATAGAACTCACAGCATTAGATATAGCTACAGTTGAAGCCGAATGGCTTCGAGAGCTCCTGATGGACTTACAGGTGATTGAAAAACCAATATCTGCTATCCTCATGAACTGTGATTGCCAAAGTGAACAGTTCTAAGGATATTATGAAATCATCAAGACATGTAAAGAGAAGGGTGAAATCTGTCAGGAAATTGAGAAACTCCGGAGTGATAGCCTTGGATTATATCCAAACGGCTAAGACTGGCAGATCCCTTCATAAAAAGTTTTGTCATGGAATGTGATAGACACTGCATCGAGGGAGATGGGTATGAGACCAACTGCATGAGTTATCCATGGTGGTAACCCATTCTATGTGATCGGAGATCCCATGAAGTAGAATTGGTGAGACAAGCTATTGGTTAACTGAGAGGAGAGTATTTCTTTTATGAAGACCCACTCCGTGAAGATGCAATTCTCTCCTAATCTATATGGCAGGTTGATCTTTATCTTAATGTGTTCTGAGTGGCCTTTTGAGCAGAGATGTTGTCCTACAGAACATCTTGAAAGAACACACCTATATGGGTCCGACCGTTAAACGTCACAGTCTATGAGAGCTGGGTACTCTCTAATAAACTCATGATAAGGCCCGGAGTATGACGTATAAGCTCCACCCGCGGAAAAGCTCTACGGCAGCCCAGTATCGGTCAAGGCTTTGCGTGAAACTTGTTTGCACAAAACTTGAAGTTCAAGACATAGTCTACTGTTCAAGTTGCAAATAAGTGTAGCTCACTGTCTAGGTGGATGTTCAACTTAACAGTCTCCACTGAAACGCTGGTATATCAAACAATACTTTGGAACAGAGAGCAATTTCCTGGTGTCTCTGGGATCTGGTGGGGGATTGTTAGAATTATTGGGCCTAGCTAGCCCATTAATTAAATTCCTGAAAATCACAAAGGCCCAATTAAATTGCTAACACTTGTAATTGGTTTAGTACCATATTGCTAGTGGAAAGAAAATGGAGGAGGGAGCTAATCTATATAAAGAGGAGGAGGTGGCTGCCCTCATTGCACCTCAAGCCTTAGGGCTTTCCTCTCTCTCCCACAAAGAGCCCTCTTGTGTTCTGTCTCTTCGTGAACGTGAACCTCGAGTGAAGCTTGTTCCTTCTAAATGTTCCTAGTATTATGCTGCCACATTAGTGCTATTCCATCCTGACGTTCGCGTGCACGGGCGTCCGGGAGGACAGGCCTCCGAAACCCTCGCCTTTGAGATCCTGCACCGGGAGAAGACGAATAAGGTTTTTGGGGAGCGCTCTGCGTGACTGTCCGCTGCTATTCGGCTTACCTTCTTCGACTACTTCACGCTGCTAAATCGGAGCGAGGTGGTGTTGCGGTACGACTCCTCCTGATCAAGCGAACGACTACATGGCGGGTGACAACGGCAACAATAGCGGTGCTGCTACTTCCTAACGAACGCCACGTACGTTCTGTGTCTCTCTCTATTCATAATAGCCTTAAGCTATGAACTAGATACTAGCATGTCTAGGCTATTTGATGAAATTCTGATGATTAAGTACACTAGCATGTGTAGCTTGATTGGAAACGTTTCTGTAGATATATTCACTAGAATATTTATCATGTCGTATTTCGTGATGTCATGGATTAGCATAATACAAAAATTGTCTAATTATTCCAACATATATACAGTAATGTATAGTAGTACAATAGGGCATTGATGTACATAGAACTGAAAGTGTGCTTTATTTTCCTTCTGTATTTTTGTTAACTCGCGATTGATGTACACAAAAACTAAAAAAGGTGCTTTTATTTTCCTCCTGTATTTTGGTTTACTCGCTAGAAATGCTCCTGTAAGTACAGTGGATTTTGAATACAAAAATTGTATCCTCTAGATGTTAAATGAAACATAAAGTTTGAGGTGTGGAGTATTTCCTGCTCATTTTGGTCAACAAAAACTTGCATGTTTAGATGACAATGTCACCATCCTGCATTACTGATCACTAGTTTGCTCGATGAAAAATGGCATTTTCTACTCTCTATCCCCACAAGTACTGGTAGTGCAGGGATGCCAGGTATGATTGGTGCAATTTCAGCTCCATTAAGAACTATTTGGTTCATAGTACATGGGTACCCAATCTACTTACTGTAAATATCTTAATTGATGTGTTCCCTTATTTAGCTTTGAGCATTCAACACAGTATAGAAGGTTACCCCGATGTTGATTAGAAGATGACCTGAAATTATCCAAGATTAAGGTGTCAATTGCCACTGGTCACTTTATCCAACCAAGCATATTCATTGCTGAAACAAGATAAAATCAGTACATTGACAAGCAGTGAATCCAACCATTCTCTCTTATTTCTAATTTCAATACCAATGTATCCGTTGCTGAAGTATGATCCAAGACTGAAACAGATGTAACCAATAAATGGCCAAAAGATGTATGACTTCCATGCTACTAATGCCAGACCACGATACCAAAACCAGCAACAAACACAAAGCTGGATGATTTCCAAAGTTTTGATGATCATCTACAATGGTACCCCACCAGCAGATAAGGGAACAAACAAGAATTGACAATGTTCTTCGCTCATTTGCAAAGCTTTAGCTTCTTGAAGAACGAAGAAACCTGTGATTTTGGGCAGGGCGCTGTGGCTATACACGTCGGGATGTTCTCGGGCTGCTCTATCCACAGCTTTTGCCGGATACCAGCTGCTTCCAATTTCTCAGCCAGGTTCTTCAGCTGTGTCTCTCCCTTCACCTCCAATGTTACCTGTTTACATACAAAACCTCCACATTAAAACAAGGATGAATGAAATGACACTATATAATGTGCTCCATTGCAGTCAGGATGTAACAAAAAGTATGAGTTCAGGACAAAATATTGAAAGCTGAAACTTTTTGCTCACTTTGTGCAGGACGCACCTAAGTTGAACAAAATTCAGCACAATATAGCAGAAAATGAGTTTTAGTTGGGATTTCTTAATTTATTTTGTGGGCTGTACAGATTAGGACAACCTCATGACATCATAAGCATCTTCTCAGACTGAAAATTTTACTACTAGGTACACCTTCCAAGACGTCGCAGAACCATCACTTTTTTTTTGAATCGGACCCATCTCGTTGTTGTTCACGGCACTGCAGGATTTCTAATTTCAAGTCATAGCAAGCACCTCCAAAGTGGATCAAGAACCTAACGTAATACATGATGTCCAAGCCTCCAGAGTCCATATCACAGTACAAATGAGGCGAATGATTTCGTGAACTACCAGTCAGTCAAACCTATGTGGAATAATGTAATGCAAATGCCTTCTGTTTCCTGAGAGGGGCGACACAAATGCCAGTTTCTAGAGGCGTAACGCAAGTGCTTAACATAAGGGAGAAGTACTGTAAATAAGAGGCACGGGTTCGTGCGAGGCAAAATGTCGAACATGCCTTGTGCATGCGATCGAGGTTGCCGGGCGCGCAGCATGCGGCTGTGTCCGGGTGGTCCCCGTGCGTCCACACGGCGGCCACGGTGGCATGGCACCCCTGCGCCACCACGCTCCCCAGCGGCCACGCGTCCGCCAGGTCGCGCCGCAGCACCACGTACTGGACCACCACGTCCTCGGCCCCCTTCCCCCCTTCCTCGCCGACGGTGGCGACGGCGGCACTCATGCTGGCTCGCGGTGGGACTTGGAGGATAGGAACCCTAGTGGTGAGCACCGCGGGGAGGCAGGCGGCGTTGGGAGTGTAGTGGTGGCTACCGGGGTCCTAAGCGAAGGGAGAGGGACGGCATGGTTGTGAATCGTTTTGCTAGGGCATGGGAGTTCTCTGCACGTTTTTTTTTCCATTGCATTTTTTCTCACCGTTAGATTTACTTCATGATTTGTGCATCATATATTTGGACTAGTGATTTCATCTGGGTTTGACAAAAAAAAATTATAGTTCAATTCCTTAATGAATTGGAAAAATCTCTTGCAACAAATGGGCATTACTTAGAAAGATCCTATATGAATTCTTCATTTTTAAGGTTGATTAAAAGGGGAAGTGGAAATACATTAGATTATGTGTTAACTGAGAAGGTTAGGTCAGCATAATTGTAGAGAAGCTATGGTGATAATTGTGCAACAAGTGATAAAGTTAAACTAGATTCGTGAATAGTGTTTGAGTTGTAGCTAAAACTCCCTTTGGATCATAGAAATTTTGAGAAACAGCTCACCTTCTATAAGAATGTGAAGAAACGCTCTTAGCATATATACGAGAGAGGCACGTGTATAATTTGTTTTCAAACTGAATCAATCCTCTTACAAGAACCAACAAAGAAGACGAGAAATGTTCAAAAAAAAACAAAGAAGACGAGAAAAGAAAAAGCGAGCCCGACGTACTACCAGAAAACCCGCCGCTCGTATCCGATTCGAAATATGAGCTACGAGACAAAAACTTGATAGCACCATAGAATCAGTTTTAGCATTACATCAACAAAAAACAGTGCACATACATATGATTAAGTAAAGGTGGCATATACCAGTAATGTGCATGTTTTTTTATAGAATCTCATACAAAAATTGAACTACGACGGAGATATTATTGTGTCGAATCCGAACGAATAAACTTAGGAGTGTTTGGATTGGAGATATTTCATGAAGGAGCTTCGGAATTCGGTTTAAATTAAATACTAATCCTCCTTAAAGAAGTATCCCTGGTTCTAAACACCACCTTGGTGTAAAAGCAGAGGCGGAGGAAGTGCTGGAGCACAGTGCTGTTCCCACCACTTTGTGAGGGGAGCGTAAGAGAAGCCACTTGGGCCGACAAAGCTTGCCTTGCCTACGCTATTCAAGGTGGCCTAGCCCATCAACTTCTTCATTGAGGAAAAGCCGATCAACCGAACCGGGAAACCACGGGCTCAGTGGCAGCTCAAATCCTCGTACACTCTCCGTTCTCTTCTGGTCCGCCCAAAGAAGGCTCAACAGCGGAATCCTTCTCTTGGGCTATGTGTAGCTGCTGGCTTGGTGCCCAGCTGGCCACAATTTCAGCCAGATGCGGAACCTCACAGCGGGCCGAGGTGGGACGACGAGCTTCTAGCTGAGACTCCGCACGTTCGCGGAAGCGGGCGCGGTCGCGTCTAACGTCTTGTGCGCGGTTCTGCCGTCTCGTGTCAGCAGCGCCCGTGCCCGTGCCCGTGCCCGCGCGTGGTGCCGACCGTGCTGCGCGGGACGCCGCCGCCTGTCTCCACTGCCGCCAACCGCCACGGCGGGCGCGTCTCTCGTGTCGTGCTGTTCTGCCGTCTCGTGCCACTCTGCCAGCGGCAGCGTGTACGCCCCCGCGCGTGGTGACAACCGGACCGTGCGGGACGCCGCCGCCGCCGCCTGTCTCCACGGAGGCAAGCGACACGGGCCCTCGCACTGTGCCGATCGCATACTGCCTCGTGCTGAGATGTGCCGCCGAACCACGCCAGGGATGCACCAGTCTGCGCGCGCACAAGTGCACGAGCCGTGGTGCCTGGTTTCGGTAAATCGGCGTGGTTGTTGGTCTCCACTTAGTCCACTGCTACACTGAAAATGAAAATGTAAGTCAAGGAACCAATTGGACGTGCTTTATTACCCTCCGATTTTAACTACACGAACACGAATTTTGCACTTCAAATTTGTCGGTCTTAAGTCAAGAAACCGTGGTGTTTAGAACTTCTCGACCGCTTTGACATGCAGCGTACGATTGTCAATGGAGCAGTTCTAGTTATACACACACATAAAAAAGGGTGGGTAGGATCGGTGCGGTTTGACCTAAACATCGGGGATCCGAATCACTGAACAATAACATGGCCATCAAACACTAAAGGACATGCAACTTGTTGCGAGGTGGTCAGGTGGGGCACCATCCTCTGCAAGTTGTTGCAAAATAAACTCTTTAACATTGCAATCTGTCACCTGCTAATGATCCAAATCAAAGTATAGTATTCAGACGGAAATCACCTCCATTTGGTCCAGTTGTTCGCACTCCATCAAGGCATAATTATTTGATCGTAGAAATGAATGAACAGGTCGCCGAGCAGATAGGTCTTCCCCACTAGGCACCCAAACCATGGTGATCAGCCTAATCATGTGGCGCTAGGCCATAAGTGCTAGTGACCAATTAAAGGTCTCTCAGTGGAGAGCTTAGTTGAGAGGACCATCAGAAGTCCAATATTCTACTTGCCCCTAGCATTTTACAATTTCCATCTCCACTGTGATAACTACGCCTTTTATGTGATCAAACCTCGAGCTATTGTTGGATTATTGTCGCGGGCAGATCTCTTACGGTGTTTTACCTCCAGTAGTACCAATAATCATCGGTTTACAATGTTGATCGCAAACACAGCAAGAACAACACACCAACTCCTTGAACTGAAGAAATAACATGGACTAGGTTCAACAGATAATCTCATACATGTCACCGGAACTCACATGCTGATAAAGGTTTTTGCAAAGCTTCCTCCAAAACATAGAGACTTTTAGATTGATTTCTCCAAACTCGATACGGATATTTATCCTAAAAATTAATCGTGTTTATTCTCAATACATAGCCAACCCTACCGACTATGCACACCTTGGCTTTATAGCCAACCCTACCGACTATGCATGTCCAGTATCCTGCCCACATCACACACTTTCCTATTCTATCTCTAACGAACATGCAATATGGACTCCCTAGAGGGTGCCTTTTACATCTTGGCGCCCATGGCGCATACACTAAACCGAGTTGATCTAATTAAACAAACAGAAACTGTTGAGACGTTGATTTAGGTGCACAGCTGGTGTTGTAACGGTAAAATGGCAGGAGGACCCCATCAAATTGCACACAAACAGAGCAAGTGTGATGGTAGCAGACTCCTGGCCTTCGATTCCTTTTCTGGTGGACGTGGTTCTGATTGTACACGTCCCTTCCTAAATTGCTGGATTTGATCTCCATGCAATTCTGTTGACATGCATGCACACAAAAACAGAGATCTGGATTCTCTCTCCGCTGGTCCACGCACAAGCTATGCATCACAACTATATGCTTGTATCTTATAACAACCAATGCTTTTTTGACCTCCTCGTCTTTCATGCTGAACTCTGTAAATTTTAACATATATATCCCTAATTTTCAATGTTATGGTAGCAACAAGAAATTCACCTTTGTGCTCAGCATCCTTCTCACATGAACTGTTTAAGAGTTTTTTAGGTACCCTCAAATTAATACGAGCCATCTAGCTAACTCTTTCAATCTAATGAATAAGCTTGACTAGTACTATAATATAACTAGAAGAGAGTACCATCACCAAAAAACAGAAAGTACCCCGATTTCAGGTGTAATGTGGTCATTAAAGGGGCATTATAGTATGTTTACCCATAGCCCAAGACCCAAAAATTCACGAGAAAGAACTCAACTTGTTCGTTTTATCATTTTTCTTCCGTTCATTCCTCAAGCCCTAATTCACGAGATGCATGGTACGGCGGGCTGTGGGAGCGTGGCGTCGTAGCTGCATCCGGGTGTGTCTGCACGTGAGAAGGCGCGTGCAGGCGGAGGAGGTCGCCGTGCAGCATCTCTTCCAGGCGTCCTGCATCGCCTTCAAGGAGAGTGGCACAACACACGCCTCTACGTGTCCAAGTACGGAACGCGTGGATCCTCGACTCCGACTACGGCGTTGGCCGGGGGTTGGGTCGGTGGCAGCGGTCGAATTTGCCGGCGTCTAGATGGAGAACCCAAGAACTGCATTGTCGTCGACCAATGGCGCCATGACTGGCAGCGGGCATAACGTACTGGGACATTCGCGACACGTACAGGCCCTTAGTCCCGCAACGCGTCTGTCCGCTTGGCATGCAGCGACAGCATGTCAACATTACCTACACCGACATCGACGTCGAGCTGTGCCCCTGACCGACCTGTACTGCTCGAACGCGTACGGGGTGATTGGGACGCTCACGCTGCCGCCGGTGTACTGTTTGCAGTTAAGGCTGGCCACGGTCCCTGCAAGATCAGCTCACAAGTTGCTGAGCCGCAGAGGAGATTTTCTCTAACAAATTCATATCAATTCATTGAGTGCGTTCTACACTAACGGGTTGCAAATATGTAAGCAACATTCGTAATCTGGATAGTTGATACGTAGCAGCACGAAGAATATGAGAAGTTGGCTTACAGATCTGAGGCATAAATGCAGAATGCTTTCTGTTGACAACTGAAACAAGAGGTCAAAAAATAGAACTATGAAAAGGCAAAGAGCCACATGTATAGACGTCACCAAACTTATTGTATGTTTATCAGAAATTTTGGGGCAACAAGCTCAGAACCAATTCCAATGAATTGATATTTGGCTATGTCCATGCATCTCAAGAACTGAGCTACAAAAACGAAAACAAAAATCGAGCTTGTGATCTCGTGAGAACTCAGTTGGATGGAAAGATACAAAATTCATTGCCAAAATTTTCGTGGATGAGTGTGACTTGTGGCCTAGCTTTCTGTCACTCTACTATAGCGGGAGCCATGCTGAGCTGCTCAACACGATGGATTCTTTCAGTGGGCCAAAAGCAGAGTATTTCATCTCCTTACTGTTGGTTAACTATGGCATTCAGGAGCTAGCTAGCTGCATAGAAGTGGTTAACTACGTGCACTTCTTCTTTTTTCCATCCCGAATTTTGTCGGCAAATGAGGTTTCTGAGCTGCAATCTCACAAGACCTCAGTGGTGAACTGGTAATGCAGGAGGAGGAGGGGTGCGTGCAACATGCCTGAATGGATCACCGCCTGCGTGCTGTGTGACTGTGTGATTGAACAGAACAATGAGAAAATGGCACTCCTAAATGGATTGAAGCGTACTGTAGAAAAAAGGCAGGAGCCTCAAATGAACAGTGGAGGTACCTAGCATTGATGGTTGAACCGCTCCTCTCCCCACGGCGCCACCGTCCTCTCCTCCCCAGCAGCGTTCTTCTCCGACGGCGGTGTTCTCCCCGGTAAGCTCCTTCTTCTCTTCTCTCTTCTCCTCTCCCTTCCCCTCTTGTCCTCGCGCGCGTCTACGGCCTCCGCAACACTCCAGGGCCTCGGCGCCGTCCTAACCATCCCCTTCCTCCTCCTCCTTCCTGCTACCCTCAGCCGTCCTGGGATCCGATCTGGAGAGCAAAGGAGGCGGAAGGATGTTATTTTGTAGTGTGTTGATTGATGCCGGTGACATGTATTTAGAGGAGCAAGTTTTTGGATCCCTATTCTCTCTTCTGTTTTTAGATTTTTATTTTTATTTTTTTTTACAGCCGACTCTGTTCTTTCTCGAGCAATATGATGTATAGATTTAAAGGAGCCATGATCTAGATCCGGATCCATAATTTCTTGTTGGTTGAAGTTTTATTCGTGGTGAAGAATATTTGGGGAAATAGGTTCAAGATGTTGTACGGAGTCAATAGGCTCAATTTTTGTTGTATGCAGTTCATTCTCATGATCTAGTTTATGTTCATGATCTCCTGAATGGTTCATGGATAAAAGAAAATCACTTGGAGCATTTCATGTTCTTTTGGTGCAAAATTGTTTCACAAACAAAGGTTTATATCATCATTTGGAGAATTCATGCTCATGTTTGATCTTTAAGCAGCAGTGTTCCTTTTTTGGAGAATTCATGCTCACGTTTGATCTTTAAGCATCTTTTGGAGAATTCATGTATGATACTTATCTGAGTTCTTCCAACTGTGTATCGGGACTTGGAGTATAAATCAATCATTCCAGTGTATGCACCTGTATCCACTTTATTTTTTTAATCAAAATTAGCATGACTTGAAATACAGAAATACTTGAGCGGGTGCAATGTTTTTAAAATCAAAAGTGGAGAACAAATATTTTACAGAAATATTGGAATGTATTAGAACTATAACAAAAGAATATCAGAGGTACACCGGAGTAGCACTGGAGAACACATATTTTATTTATAATTCGCCACTTCCATGCATCAATTCGATGTAAAAGTTTTTACTCCAGCCTCCAAATTTAGTGCTTCTATCAGTGAGAATCAATTCGATATATTTTTTAGTTAACTGAAATTTTTGTTAGCAGGAAGCCGAGAATCATAACATTCTTTAAAGCAGGGTCCAAATTTTCAAATATTCTGCTGCTTTGTTTGACTGTATTTTGCGCTAGCTAGGCATTCCGATTCATTATCGGAGGCTGAGGAACGCGGACCGGAAAGACGTTGAGGAAAGATTTGACAAACGACTTAGTAGTTGGAAAGGTAAATGCCTATCCAGCGGCAGCAGACTGGTGTTGGTTAATTCAGTTCTTAGCAGTTTGCCCGCATTCATGATGTCTTTCTTTCTACTGCTAAGGGGGATTCTTCGTAAACTCGATTACCTTCGCTCTAGGTTTTACTGGAAAAGTGATGAACATAAAAAAAAATATCGTCTGGCGCAATGGAGCATTATGTCCCGTCCTAAGAATCAGTGTGGTTTAGGAATCCTCGATTTGGATGCCCACAATACTTCTCTACTCTGTAAATGGCTCGTTAAGTTACTCACAGAGGATGGAATTTGACATCAACTATTGCGTAATAAACACATCGGGTCCAAGCCGCTTTCACAGGTTATGTGAAAGCCAGGGGATTCACATTTCTAGAATGGGCTTATGAAGGTTAAGAGTCATCTGTTTCATTTTGGTGCCTTCACTATTAGAAATGGCACCTAGGTTCGCTTTTGGGAAGATCAGTGGTTGGGCAATACTCCCTTACGGGACCAATATCCGTGTCTATACAACATTGTCCGCCGCAAGCAGGATACTATTGCCGAGGTTTTGCAGACTTTTCCTCCACAAATATCTTTTCGATGGGATCTCATTGGCACTAAATTAGTAGAGTGGAATGTGTTACTTCTGTGTCTTGCTAACATATGCTTATCTCAAGGGCAGGACGATTTTCGATGGAATCTCAACCCGAACGGGCAGTTCTCAATCAAATCGGTATACCTTGCTCTATTACATACTGAAGTACCAAACATGAATCGGAGGTTATGGAAATTAGAAGTCCCGTTAAAAGTTAAGATATTCCTATGGTATCTCCGTCGGGAGGTGGTCTTAACTAAGGACAGCTTAGCTAGACGATGTTGGCAAGGGAGCCAAAAGTGTTGTTTTTGTCATAGTAGTGAGACAATTCAATATCTTTTTTTCAACTGTCGTTTTGTACGTTCTGTATGGTCAATCATCCATGTGGCTTTTTGTCTTTTCCCACCTCGTAGTGTTTCCAACTTGTTTGGCAATTAGCTTCATGGAATTAGGAAAGATTTGAAACCTAAAATCTCGGTGGGGGCGGCCGCCCTTTGTTGGTCATTGCGGCTATGCAGAAATGATATAATTTTTTATAAGAGAATAATATCTTCTCCGTTGCAGGTTATATACTTATGTACACACTGGCTCCGTACTTGGGTTATGCTTCAGCAGCCAGGTTCTCGGGATATGGTTGCGTTGGTGTGCACACACTTGGAGCGGGTGATCAAGGAGGTCTTCATCCAACATGGATGGTGTTTAGGCTTCGGATTGAAGCTCCATAGTCTTAGTTTTTGTTCTACATTTACGGACTCCTTCAGCTTGTTTTCGTTTTCGGCTTGTGTGGATCTTTGGCTGTGTACATTCTAGTTATACAGAGGCCGGGAGTAAACTCTTATGGTTGTATCACCTTGATTTTACGATAAGAGTCAATGAAAACTTCCTTTATCGAAAAAAAATATAACCAACTTCTATGCACATGATAATCTCTACTTTACAGCAATTACTTTAGGCTGGAAACCTTACTGCACGTGTGATTGCTCTCAAGTGTTTCATGTGCTTTGAGGTTCTGGATCTTGCTGCTGCCGTCATCGATGTCAGGTACGAGCCATGCATGATTTGCTTCTCCAAGAATGACAGGTATTCAAAGGGTGCGAAACACATGGATCTAACGTACTTCTCCGTCAAAGAAGAAGTGCAAAATAAAAGAGTTTTATCGAGCATATTAGCAGGGAACTTATGGAATCCACTAACCAAAGGATTGCCGCCTAAGACATATAGTGGTCATGTCATTCGGACAGGCGTCCTTATTAGCTTAATATGTATATGTATATTTATGGTTGTTGCTTGTAAAATTATGACACTATGAATTCAATAAAAGTTCGCACTTGTGCTTCCATTATTCACATTACAGTATGTATATAATTATTGTCTAGTGGATAATATTGAAGTGAAAGAAATTAATTTCTCTTAATTAGAGATATGATTATGTTGTCTGTGCTACATAGAAGGGATCTTGTCAATGAGGACTTATGACCGCCATGATCCCTATAGCTTAATTCATCTTACGTTGACTTGATAAAATTCATTTTATAGTGTGCTTAAAGTTTTAATGAATCATCAAGTCACTACATCAGCCAAGTGGGAGACTGTAAGAATATTTACTGATTATGGCCAATGTAATTATAGTTTGATTTTAGTGATTAAAGATTAGTGTGATGGATGCTAAATATAATAGATTGGAATCAAGGGTTTTAATTCCCTCTTCTTCCTCCAGTAGTTCCAAATATTAGAGTATAAATATATGTGTGTGCGTATAATGGACTGAAGGTATTGGTCCATAGTTGCTCTCCTGTTGTATAGATGTCGTCAAGGTGTGCTAGCTATAGTAGCATTGAGGCAACAACGATTAGCGAAGCCGCCAGAAGGGTGAACAACCTCAAGTTGAGAACATATGTGGTTAGTTTTTATTCCTCTATTGTCTTACACACATTTGTTCGTTTGACATATTTGAATAGTTTGTTCCTTGGTTAGTTTGTACTTCAGGATGTTCCCAAATTTCTGACTATCTACCTGATGAAGATGGAAACCCAATCTCATTGCCTACCAATGCAACTCCAGAACAACTCTTTCAGCTCTACAAGTCAAGGCACCAGAGGTAATTCAGTTTGTGCCGCACCATATCTGTCACGGACCCGGGAATTACATATGATTAGGGGAACGAATGGTCGCCAAGGGCCGAGGGACCAGTCGACCTGGTGACACGGTACCTGTGCCGTACTCACCGAGGCGGAGTGATCCGACACCTGACCAACGCAAGCCGGCCGGAAGCGACTAAACTTCCCAGAACCACATACCATTCCCTGATCCGATGAAGGTTTAGAGTCGTTCCCGAATTCTACCACGCAAAGCAAGATCGGAGGAGCCCGGCGATTCTACCCACACCCTAACCTAGCTCGGAAGCTAGTGGGTCGCTCGAAAGCCCGGTAGAATATGCCCACACCCTGCCTGGCCGGCACAGCATCTCAGCCAGCGGGTCACTCAACCGATTCCTGCTCGACTTAGTAAAAAGAGGAACGGCTTTAACTCTTCACGGCATACCCATACACTTCATATCATTCACGCACGGTGTATGAGCAGCCCCAATAACAACTTGTATATCACAACAAAGCACTACCGAGAAGGATTACCAGATAATGTTAACACATCACATACTCGGGGCAGTACTTATCTTACATACAACTTGACCCAAAGGTCGATAAACATAAAAAGAGCCACAAGGGCAGCAGCGGAAACACAAAGTAAAACACCCGAGATGGTGGGGAACCACCTCAAACAGCCCACAACAATCCCAAGGAAGTCGAAGCCGAAAGTGGTAAACCGAAGCAGCGAAAAGTCCACATCGAAAGCTCCAGGAACCTGCCTAGGATAGACCTAGGTGAGTACAACCACCGTACTCGCAAGTCATTGTTCATCAACTAATTAAAACATGGTATTAATCATGTTTGACAAGGCGTGAAGGTTCGCAATTTATATCAAGTTCAAGTTGCATACAAGAGATGAAATGAACATAAGCTACATAATTCAATTTCAGATTGTAGTAGTAGAATAGAAATCATAACCACATGGAGATAATAGCAACTCACAAGCACACATAAGAACATAGCAATATGGATGTCATCATTTCCAATTCATTCGGGGTAGCCCACACCCATTAATTTCAATCAACCCCCTTGGACCGTTCCGGCAATACGACTACCATGGGAATATCGAGTGCTCTTCACTCGGAGGTTGCAAGGCTCCAAGTGACCGAGACTTGCCATCAGATAACCCATAACGGTGATTCCAGCAACGTCCACGAGGTTCATCAATCCATCACATATTAATTTCAATCAATCTCTCGAACCGTCACCGGCAATACATCTACCATGGGAATAACGAGTGCTCTCCACCAGAGGTAGCTAGGCTCTGCGTGACCGAGACTTGCCATCAGATAAGCTCATAGCGGTGATTCCGGTGACGTCCACGCGTGAAAAGGAAAGTAACACGGTGAAGTAACCTCAGATCGGTGTGACGACAAAACTCTACTTGCTCCGGGGGTCGCCTCATCACTTCAATTAACACCGATCGTATTCACCGTGCACCCCCTCGGCTCTCACATCTCACTTTAGCAAGTTTAGGTCAATTGGGCAACAAGGTTGATTCTCAGCCATAGCTGCTACATACAACACGACCTACACATACTAGTGCGGTACCAAGTACCGGTCAAGCAAACATTCACTCAAGCACCAGGTCAATTTAATTAATTAAGTCAAACATGGATTAATACACAATGTAATGATTAATCAACAAGCAATGGAGCTTGCCTCGTTGCTCGGGGAAGTACGGGGATCGTGCGCAAGAACTCCAGAGTATTCGAAACACCGGTAAGAAGCAAGCGACCTCCAAAAGGGGAAAAGCAAGCCTAAGAAGCTAATTTGAAAATGACGAAAATGCATGGATGCAATTGACATGGATGCAACTACGGTGGATTAAAATAAGGTGTATAATTACACCAGCAGGTTAGTATTCATTCTAGATTTTGGGGTTAGTTTTAGTGGTGTTATAACTTTAACAATGGATGAACCTAGAATATGGTTGCATGCATGGGATACGATATGCAACTAAGGAGAAAGGCTTTAACTCTATAATTAGGGTTAGGGCTCATTTGATTGATTTGTTGTCGTAGGTGAGAACATGGAGTCGCGATTATTTTCTGGCCGTTAGGCGAATTGTGACACTAACTATTTTAAATTTAACTGTTAAGCTAGATTCTCTAGTATACATGTATTAGGAGGTGGTATGCATTTTCTACGAGGTCTACAAATTAATCAAATTTAGCATTTCCTGTCTTCTTCTCAGTAAAGGAAAGGATTTGAATATTTTCTTTAAATTAGTTGGGCGGTGGGGATAGAGAATGACAAGTGGGTCCACTGTGACTTGGGTCGATTGGTCAACCTTGACTAGTCAATGGATCAAGCATAGCCATGATTCATCAACTTATCTTAGCATTATTAGCCTGGGTGCTTAGGTATACTAGCTACGGCTGCCTAACATCAGTGCAACTATTGCATTGGCTGGGGCATATATGTATTTTTCCACAAGCTCTTAAAGGAGGATCAGCAAGACAACAAAGCTCGGAAGACCAAGCACTGCTCCTATATAACCAAGGTAAGGGTCCATGCAAAGCGTCTTTTCACATAGAGGCTTGGTGAATTAAGTACTAGGCCCTCAGATTAAAGCTCATTATATGGTTTGGTAAGGCATCTTTAGCGTACTCTTAGCAGCTCTTTTCACAAATGCTCCAAATGTTAAACATTGTCATAAGCTAGCGAGGAATCAAGGCAATGTCTGTTCTTTTAGTTTAACCAACTGATATGTATGTGGAGAGCAAGTAAGCATCTATCTTTTCAATTTAATCACTAATTTTGCATTCCTATAGAAAGCAGAGAACAACTAAAATCAAATTTAACATCGGTTCTTCACCTCCTTGAGCATGCACACATATGCATTTAAACCTTAGATGCTTAGCATCATCGCAAGCTAACTAAAATCAAGTGTAATATTTGTTCTCATTTAAATAAGGCCACCATAGCGTTAAGCATAAGCATATGAGCATGTCTTGAATATCAGTGCACAGAGATAATGGGTAACCACTGATTAACTCAGAGGCAAGCACCCTAGCATCGGTGTGTAAATCCTCTGTTATCATTTTCCTACGTTAGCTTATTACTAAGGTGTAGTTAGGTATCCTTGACCAAGGCATTGAGCTGTCTGGGCAAGATTTAGATAAAGTTGTTAACTAGTGGGCAATCGTTAGTTCATTAGTGATCTGAGCATCCCATCAAGGGGTATTAGCTGGACATGCATCCAATTGATGCATCAAGTGAACCAATTTTTAGCATATAGTACGGGCTGCCTGATGCACTAATTCCTCCATATGAGAATTCATTTCAAGGATTAAAATGAGGTCCAGAAAACAGACTCATGTGCATATATGATGATTACACTTAGAAATTTGATTGAGTACCTTGGTCATTGTAGCAAACTACATACTAATTAACTTCAATCAAATCCTTAACTGCTACTACTAACCTACTGCTAACAACTAATCTAACTAACATCTAATTGGGGAAAGGCGAGCTAGCATATGGGTTAGGTGGAGATGAGCAGGGCTCACCCGGTGACGCGCCACAGCTGGCTTGGGCAAGGAAGAGGGAGGCGGCGCAGCTCTGGTGGTGGAGAAGCGGAGCTCGGCGCGGTCGGAGGTGGGGAAGACGAAATGCCGTGGGGAGCTCGGGCTCGGATCTGGGGCTGCGCGGCAAGACCGGCGGCGGTGGCGAGCGGAATCCGTGCGGAGGGACGGCGTGGCTTCGGTGGAGATGCCGAGGTAGCTCGGGGAAGGGAGGCGCACGGCGCGGTGGGGAAGACCAGCGAGGGCGGCGCTCGGACGTAGGCGGGAAGCGGCGAACGGCGGGATGGCCAGCAGTGGCCGACCGGTGCCGGGGCGCAGAGCAGAGGGGCGGCGCGGCGGCCTGGGGAACCGAAGTTGACGGCGGCGTTGAGGTGAGACCGGCGGCGACCTGGCCGAGGGCGGCAGACGCGCGGATGCCAAGGCGCCGGCGGCGGGGAGAGGCAAGGCGGGGCAAGGCTGCCGTGGACTGCTCGGCCGGGAGGTGGTGAGGAACGGCGGCAGGAGCAGGGGCGGAGGACCGGAGCTGGTGGCTCAGCAAGGAAGGATATGGGGGCGGCACGACCTCCAGCGACAGGGCGAACGGCAGAGGTGGCGCGGCGGCGTTGGAGGAGGTCGGCCAAGGAAGGAGGCAGCTGAATCCTTGGAGAACCCGGTGGGGGAGAGAAAGAAATTGAATGGGGAGCAGAGCTGCTGTGTTGCGTGGAGAAGAAAAAGGAGACTGCGGTGGGGAGTTCTTTGCCAGGTGGAGAAAGGGGGCTGCAGGTGGTTCCACGCGGCAGGTAAGGCAGGATCCTTTTTCTTGTGTTTTGTTGCATTTCTTTTAAACTTAGTTAATAAAGAAATCTATAACCTAGTTTATAAATTTTTACGGATTAAAAGTAATGCCCTAGTTTAACCTCATATTTTAGTACCTTGGTATATAAACCCAAAAATGAAGTTTCACTCCTAGGTTCTTAATTCGTTTCTTCAAATATTTTTCACAACATTAAACCTCAGGTCAATATGATCGTTAATGTTTGAATGTAATATTTTGTTTATATTGAAGCAGAGGGGTTCATATAATTGACTTATTTTAATTTTGCTCAAACGGGGAGAAGTATTAGGTTTAATTATACGTCTTGACTTCGCTGGGTTGAGAAACTTTGGTGAGGCTTCTCAAATGTATATAGAACTTAAGAACTTCGTTAGAGTCACGTTTTGGTGAAGTTAATTTTGTAAGTTTTATCTAACGCTGATTCCCTGTCGTGTTTTCTAGGTTTTCGGGTTGAGCCAAATCGACTAGTCTAAATGCATGCATGTATTGAGAAGAACTCCAAATTCCTCACGACGATCTTTGCCGATCTCGTGTCTTACGATTTGGTCGCTACAGTATCTAATCCCATTGCCTATAAATGCAACTCCAGAACAGCTCTTCCAGCTCTACAGGTCAAGGCACCAGAGGTTTCAGTTTGTGCCGCACCGCATCTAATCATCCAATATGTAATGGCGGTGATTTTGTTATATGTAATTGATGACCCAATATGATGCATGCATCGATCAAGTTGACATGCGTTGGACCTTCTACTTTCTTAGTGTATTATTAGTTTTTGGGTGGTTAACCCGTTCATGTTAAAGTAAGACTATCTTTTGGATGGCATGTCGCTTACGCTAAAACAAGTCCGTTGTGAGTTTGGTCGACCGAGCCGCTCACATCGAATCATAGCTCAATAATGCACTAAATACTTAGAAATAGCACTGCCTAATTGAGAACTTATAATTATAAAAATACTATTTTATTAAATATGGATACTATTACACAAGAATGTACACACACTTCTCTATGTGGCACTCAGTCCACTCTTACTCACTTCCTTACTGGCTATGCTGTCTTACCATGTCACGGCAAGAGGCAAGAGTCTTCTATTTGTATTGCTCAAAGTCCATTGGATCTTTGACACATGTCAAGGTCATAGCCCTTGATACAAAATATCTAAACTTTCTAAACTCTTCTAACCAAATATCTACATATCAAAAAAATTCCAACTCTCTTATCTTAGCGACTTCTTAGTAAATATCTTTACTCTTGAGCTACTGCGAATACTCGAGAAGTCTGCATTACCAAACTTTAACGCTGCCCCTCATTGCAAACTTCTTTTACAGAGGAGTGATGAGACTATATCACTCTACTCGAGCTAATGCATTTGATTGCCGGTTTTGAGGTTGGGCTTGATGTCTCAGGCTATTCGAGGCCATATCACTCTACGCTATCGAGATACTTTTATCTTAATGGTTGAGTCAGAGTTGACGTCTTGATTTACGTGATGATTCCAGTTGGAGTCTCATATTATAAATTTTGGATCCCGATAGAAAATTAATATGACTGTACTGTTGGACTGGGTTTTCTCAAAAAACCGTTTGTGATATGTGGCTAGACAATGGAAAAAAGGATCAGGAGGCGGCTCGACTAGGACGAGGCAGCGAGACGGCACTGGCAGATGGGTTAGTGTAGAGAAGGGGACAACAATGAGAGTTGTGGTTAGGAGCCGGAGGTAGCATTGACGACTCAAAGAAGGGAGGGGATTTGTCGGAGGGGATGAAGGCCAGAAAGGTGGTGCGTGCAGGGTGGAGGCGGTTGCTGGTGGCTCCATATCAGGCTAGGCAATCAGGGGAGGTCGAGGTGAGGGGGCATGGATGGTTAGATGACTAGAGAGTGGACAATCTAGTATTTTTTAGGTCTTATATCTAATCTAAGGTAGCTAGTTTGTTGGCTTTTGTTAGTGATTTTATAGGTCTCTATTATATCTAATCTAAGGTAGTTAGTTTACTAACTTTTGTTAGAGATCTTTTAGGAATGTGGTTAGTGAAAAAGAGGGTTAAAATGAGAAGAGGGGTGTGGATGAACCACTACCACCAATTCTTATATTATAAATAGTAATATAATAGATATTAGATACATAGTGGATATAGTAAACGGTGCTTGACTATTGGATATCCCATATGTAGACAGATAATCTAGTGAAAATAATTAAAATATTTGTTTAATTATGATTCATGCAAAGCTAATGCCTTAAACCATGGAAACGTCGTTCTGTTTGGTTAGGATAATACCTTGTTAATTAAAGAAATGGTACGCCGGTGATCCCTGGCGAAATTTCTGTCAATGGCACGTGGTTCAATTTTGGAATCTTATATCTCTCTGTTATACTGTTGTTTATTCCTCATATACTTCTCTATGATAATATATTTTTCTTAGTTTTTCATGGACACGTATTTTTTGTAACATAGTATGAAGAGTACTCTTCTAACGCGTATATCCCTAAAAAATTTCCAAGTACATACTATATCTTTTGCAAGGAAATATGTACTACTTCTTTTACGAGAGAGTGTATACTACATTTAGGTAATAAATACTGCTAAAACAAGTATATACAACTTTTACAAGGGAGTCTATTGTACTTCTTTTACGAGAGAGTATATATTATATTTTTTAGAGGGAGTAATATACTACATTTGGGCGATATATATTAGTAAAACAAGTGTATACTACTTCTTTTTTACGAGAGAGTATATACTATATTTTTGCGAGGGGTATATACTACATTTGGGTCATACATAATACTAGAACAAGTATGTACGTGCAATCAGGTGCTAAAAATCACTTTGTAGAATGAAACAAGAGTATAACTCACGCAAGTTTTCTTAATTAATTGAAAAGTTTAGTCTCAAGATCAGTTGATAGTCAACACATGCATACATATCGTTGGTACAATTGTACAGCTTTGAAGCTATCTTTATACAACTCTAATTAATTCAACCGGAAAAAATACGAGTGCTTGTTGTAAATTGCCTCGGTGTGTATCCTAACTCCATTCGCCGGGCTGCCGAGTGCCGATATGCTGTAGGACCATGGATTGCTAAAACATACTGCCATGAACTGCTCCTAGTAACAGACAAAATAGAAATAAGTATATGCGGAGAAAAAGAGGTATAACTAAATAACAAAGGTTATGAAAAACTTTCATCAAAAGGGAAAGAATATTGGCCACAAAGACTATGGAGCATCTTCTCTATCAACGCTGCATGCATAGAAAGTAATAGGTGGGTTGCAACTAAGTTGATGAGTACCGTTGGTGAGCAATGGACACACACCAGGATGATGTGTAGGTGGCTGCGGATGTTGTTGACTGATTGGGATCTCGGCCACCACGATAGATGAAGAGGTATGCGACGCCATCATCAGTCCATCTGAAAGTCATAGACCGCCGGAGCACAAAGGCCAGGAGCATCTGTCCGTCGTCGGCACCGATGGAAATGGAAGGAAGATTGCATGATCCTTCGTTGGTGCCGGTGAGGATTGAAGAAATGTCGTTCATGTGGAGGCGGCGCAGAATGAAGGAGAGTAGTGGGGATCGGACGGTGATGGAGCGTGCGGTGTGGAGGCGGCCAGTCTCGAGTTCAATTGAGAGGAGTCTTTATTTATATATAGGGTAGTTAATTTGTTGGTTTTTGTTAGAGATTTTTTAGTCTTTATTATATATAAGGTAGTTAGTTTGTTGATTTTTATTAGAGATTTTTTATATCTTTATTATATCTAAGGTAATTAGTTTGTTGTTTTTTATTTGAGATTGTTTTAGGAATATAGTCAGTGGAGGTTAGGGTTAAAATGAGAAAAAGATGTTGATGAACCAACCACCACCAACACCAACGAGTCCACCCCCAAATCCCGAGATTTTTTAGATCTTTATTATATTTAAGGTAATTAGTTTTTTGTTTTTCTTTGAGATTTTTTTAGAAATGTAGTTAGTGGAGGTAAGGGTTAAAATGAGAAGAGGGTGTTGATGAACCAAGATGAACCAACCACCACCAACACTAACGAGTCCACCCCCAAATCCCTAATTCCTGGCTACCCAATACGTCATTGTACGCTCTGATTGCTCCATAACCTCGAGCAAAACAGAAGAGATCTCACTAGCAAAGGGTGATTTCGCATTGATTCGTTTGATCCGAGCTCGCGCGATGGGGTTCCACAGGGAGGCGGGCTCCTCGTCCTCCCGGCTCGAAGCAGCGGCGACAGTAGCGGCGGCGCACACCTGTTGGCACAGCCCAAGACCTTTGCCAACGTCTTTATCGCGGTGGTCAGCTCGGGGGTGTTGGGGCTCCCCTACACCTTCTCCCGCACGGGCTAAACCAAACTCTCTCATACATATCCTAAGACTTTTTTTTAGGTACCCCAAATTAATACGAGCCATCCAATTCTTTCAATCTAATGGATAAGCTTGATTAGTACTCAAATATAACTACAAGGGAGTACCACCACTAAAAAATAGGGAGTACTCCGATCTCAGGGATAATATGGTCATTAAAGAGGACAGTTACTGTAGGGGCATTATAGTATACCATAGCCCAAAACCCACGAGAAAGAACTCAGTTTGTTTGTTTGATCATTTTTCCTCTGTTCATTCCCCAAACCCTAATTCATGAGATGCATGGTGCGGCAGGCTATGGGAGCGTCGCATCGTGGCCGCATCTAGGTGTATGTCTGCGCGTGCAGGTGGAGGAGGTCGTCGTGTAGCATCTCTTCCAGGTGTTCTACACTACCTTCAAGGAGAGTGGCACAACACACGCGTCTACGTGTCCAACGTCACGGTACGGAACACGTGGATCCTCGATTCCGACTATAGCGTTTGGATCAAGAAGTTGCAGTCCGGGGCTAGGTCGGTGTCAGCGGTCAAATTTGCTGGCGCCTAGATGGAGAACCCAAGAACTGCATTGTCGTCGACCAATGGCGCCATGAGGGCATGTACAATGTGGTGGTGCTAGAAACTTACCTAAGAAAATTGCTAGCACTTGGTTCTAAGAAAAATAAATTTACTTCAATGTTAACTTTTTCTTAGCACCTATTTTGAACCCACATGTCAGCATATTATATTCTTTCTCATCTATTTCTCTCTCACTATTTGCTCTAGCTTGAGCCCCACATATAGTCAACTCTCTCTTAGAATCTGGTTCTAGTACTAGAACCAGGTGCTAGCAATTTTTTCTTAACATCTTCCTTCACAATATTTAGAACCAATTAAAATTGGTGCTAAGAATCCTTAGCACCCAATGTTGATCAACATTGTACATGCTCGGACTGGCAGCAGGCATCACGTACCGGGACATTCGCGACACGTACAAGCCCTTAGTCCCGCAACGCGTCTGTCCGCTTGGCATGCAGCGACGGCGTGTCAACATTACCTACACCGACATCGACGTGGAGCCGTGCCGCTGACTGACCTGTACTGCTCGAACGCGTACGGGGTGAGTGGGACACTCACGCTGCCGCTGGTGTACTGTTTGCAGTTAAGGTTGGCCACGGTCCCTGCAAGATCAGCACGCAAGTTGCTGAGCTGCAGAGATTTTCTCTCACAAATTCATATCAATTCATTGAGTGTGTTCTACACATGACAGGTTGCAAATATGTAAGCAACATTCGTAATCCTGGATAGTTGATACGTAGCAGCACGAACAATATGAGAAGTTGGCTTACAGATCTAGGGCATAAATGCAGAATGCTTTTCGTTGACAACTGAAACAGGAGGTCAAAATAGAACTATGAAAAAGCAAAGAGCCACATGTATAGAAATGCATCACCAAACTTATTGTATGTTTATCAGAAACTTTGGGGCAACAAGCTGAGAACCAATTCCAATGAATTGATATTTGGCTATGTCCATGCATCTCAAGAACTAAGCTACAAAAACGAAAACAAAAATCGAGCTTGTGATCTTGTGAGAACTTGTTGGATGAAAAGATACAAAATTCATTGCCAAAATTTTCGTTGAACCGTGCACATAGTAGAATGGTACACTCGGAAGAGCTCACTTGTATTATTTAGCACTTACAGAACCAAACTAAATATTTATGGGGTAGCTTTGTAAGAGAACATGTTGAGATCTACTAAGAGGAAATTTTGCATAACAAATCTCCAGCTGGATTGTGTTAGTTGATAATCGCTTCACCTAAGTGAACTCACTACATTGCCAGCATAAAAAATTGCCACAGAAGCCTCCCTGCAGGTGTGTAAGAGGAAAAAAAGGTTAATCAACCTGGCAGACTAAAGGGGCATGGATGACCTGAAATAACACACATATATTAGCACCTGCACATGGAAGCCTGAAATATATTCAATATGACTATGATGATATGGATGGAATTAGTCAGCTGTGACTATACAAAAACATTTCAGGCAGATACTACCATAGCGAAAATGGCACTTTCAACAAGTCATAGAATTACATCATATAGCTGCTCAGAAATGAAATCTGCAATGACACAACTAGTTACGGAAAAATCTGCATCCTATAGCTGGTGTCATTTTTTCACACTGAATCTAGCGTTGCTACATTATGCCATTCAAACTGAATAACACAAGAAAACCCTATCATACATGTAACTTGTTACCATTTTTTATCCATGTAACTTGTTTCAATTGATCAAATAGAAAAATCAACTTTGAGCTCACAAGTCAAGACTCTTTCTTTGTCCAGAAGCTAGTAGTGATACATGTTTCTAAATTCTAATACAAATTCAAATTGTCTTCACCTCAAAAAAGAATTCACTTCACAATGGCATCTTTGTAGTTTGAAGAAATTTGTACTTATAAGCACCTTGAACTCATTTTGCTAACAAGGGGATATGTGGGGTGATTTTGCCTTGGAGAATGTCTGATCGTTTATGATATTCAAGGTAAGAATATTGCCAGCCTCTCCATCACCTGAAATGATACGATAACACATCAATGCAGAAAATGTACGAAAATATTGTTACTAGAATAAACCTTATGCTTGACTGGTTGAATATAGACTGATTGGCATTCTCAATTGTATAGATCATATGCCTTTTAGATCTTAAGTTTAATAGCCTGGAAGAGGGAATTCTGTGCATAGTATCTTCTTGGCTCAACAAAAATATAATTGCTCGATACGATGAGAAGTTCTTTCACAAGCCAAGGATATAAGCAATCAACTCTGAAACTCTAGAATATGTCATGAAAGAGAAATTCATGCATACCTTCTCCCATTTGGACCAAATATACAGTTATTGAAATTGTATTGAAGCTTTATTTAAGACATAAGGCGGAAATTTAAGTATTATATTTTCAAGCTCAAGAATATAAACAGTCCACTTTCAAAGTCAAGAATATACTCTGATCTAGTAGCGCAACAATAAGGGCAGTCCCAATGCTTCAAGGTGTACTATATCTTAAGCCTGCCAACTAAGCAAAAATCTGATGTGGCACCCTATTTAATGAGGAAAGAGAGACTAACTATATCTTAATCTAGATATAGTTCTTAGCACCAATCCAAGACATCTCATGCTTTTTCTCTCACAAAACACATTAAATGAGAGCTCTTTTAGATACAACACTAAGATACAACCCATTGAGTAGTTTGTATCTAAACATAATAAGATACAACCTAAGATATAATGCATTGGGAGTGCCCTAAGAATGTTTACTGCAAGTGCAGTGGAGATCAGTACCAATGGGGATTATCAGAAACTAAGGCAGGCTGAACATTATCGCTGATTTGCCGATATTGGAATGCAATTCTCATCACAAAACCAACCTCGCAGGAAATTGTAGATCATGCGAAACAGGTTTCCAATGAAATATCACAAATTCAAACAATTAACTGAGGAGGTGGACACGTCGATCATTCAGAGGAAGTAAATTGGTGGACGATTGAGAGTGGCTGGCCCAACCTGTATGTGAGGCTTCTCGATGGAACTTCTGCGTATGAGATGAGTAGCTCAACTGAGCTGCGCCACCCCGGATATGCGACAACGGGGACAGGGGTGGCCGGAGAGCGAACACGGGGAAGGTGGCGGCGGGTATTGGAAGGACAAGGCTCGGCTCAACGAGGGAGGATGAGGCAGTTGCGGCACGTGCGTGTAATCGAGAGAGTAGGCGGCGGCATGAGCACGAAGCAGAGAGTTGGATTAAGGATGGAAGTCCATATACCCCTATATTAGCGAGAGAAAATGTCTAAATTAACCCATTAAATAAAGGGTTAGATTTAATCAGTACTCTCGCACTTATTTAGGTAGCACAGGTACCATAAAAAAACTCTTTTTGTGACCTGATATAAGCGAAGCACATTGATCAGTAGCGACAGCGATAGCTCTCGGGTAGGCGTAGCCGTATCATGTTCGTTAAGCCATGATGCCATGAGCACATAAACCACCCGATGACACTAAGGCTCAGATAGGATGCCACTCGCATGCCAGCTGCAGCAGTATATGGTGACTCACTGCTCTGTAGCAGAAAAGGCTGTGATCAGACGAGCCAGAACATTACCAAATAAACAGGAAAAAGTGTAGCAGTACTACTATTTTGGTTGATAGATAGATCAGAGACGTGTCATCAAACCTAACTGCTATTAGTATATTGCTTCCTACATGACATCTTATTAAGCTTGCAATACTTAAATGATGATCACTCACACTCTAGCTTTTGGTCACACCAAGCCCATGATCATGAAAGTCCACTTGGACAGCACACCCAGGGGGAGGGGGAGAGAGAGAGGGGAGAAATCTTGCATTGGTTGATCCAATCAAGGAAGGGAACTGGCTCAGCCAGGGATTATGTTCTTTAGTTGTATTAAAGAAATGGGGATTTCACAGTGGGTTAGGCTAAAAGTGGGGTAGATGCAAAGAATGCCCCAGTTGTCCAGCTCTCCTTTCTCACCCCTCTCCGCCGGCCATGTTCTCGCGTCGAATAAAAGTAACAGCAATGGTTTCACAAGCTATCTACGCAAAGTTCACACGAAATACTATATTACTACGAATAGTTTCATTGACTTGTAACAGTCGTGCTGGGCATACAAGTCTATGGCCACTAGGCACAAAGGTTACAAAAAAGGATTGTCGTCGTAAATTAGCGGGTACCAATTAACCATGGGTGGAGCAGTATATGCTAGCTGCAGAAGGCTACTTTAAAAAAACTTGCAGCAAGTTTATTCGCTGTGTTCCGGTGCTAGTGGTGGAGCTAAGCAGGAATCCAGCCGAAGTACTGCACCACCGTGCCATCCCATCCTAGGTAAACAAGTCAAGGTGGAAAAGGGAGGATGTATAAACCTTGCAAATCACGCACATCATGTTAAAGAGACACCTAGGCGCATGCTAGAATCCTCCGTTTGACTAGACACTTTCTTCCCTGAATCCTTGCTTGATTTACACACTCATGTCTGAACCCAGTGAACAGATATGTTGGACGAATCTACCGCTAGGACAATTGTGTAAGGGACGGAACAGGTTAGAGAGGCGTAGCACCAAAGCAAGCAAGGCTCCGCTGCATTCCACAGGAGGTCAACGGATGGATCGGAGCTCGCCCCACCGCACCTAGGCTCCTCCAGAAAACAACGAGAAAACCGAGGAGTTGAAAAAATGGTGACCTCCACCACCTCCTGCTTTGGCACTCTAGGGGGGTGGAGGCCCCACACATTAATAAAAAGTATTTCAAAAATCACAAAGTAAGAGAAGAGGACGAGAAAATGCTCCTGCTCTCTCTCTCTCTCTCGCACTCCCAGCTGAGGTTGTGATGAGGTCGAGAGAGAGACGAGATCGGAGGGAGCGGTCAACTGCAGGTTGCAGCCGAGAAAGCGGCCTCTCACCCGCCACCTTTGACCGGGAGCCAATCACGTGGGTCCCACTCATCAACTAGAGGAGAGAGAGAGAGTGCGTGTGAGAAAAAGTAAAGGCGCGAGCACAAACAAATCTGATGCGGATGCCCACGCCTTGACCTCTGCACAGGGCGCGCCCCGGGACAAGGCTGAATTATTGCGCTTGTTTAAGCCGCTGCGTATGACTTCTTGTTCTCTTCTCCCTTGTTTTTTTTAGTATATGAGGAGTAGATGGGATGGCCGATTACTGTACTCTATTGTAATGAATGGAGTCAAAGTATTCCGTCGTTGTTAACTGTAACTGTGCGGATGACAATTACCCCCTACAAGATCAGTCTTGAATTTTGATGTCGCATACATACGGCTAAAGTGTAACGCTAGTAGTTGTGACAAGAAATTTCTCGATTTCTTGAAAACTTAGTACCTGAGAAGGTTTATAACGTGCAATCTTTCGCAGTTCCACGTTCCTGCACAAATTAAACGATTTTCTCTGACACTACAGCGACATTCGTCTCAAATTCCTGCGTCAAACGTCAGATCTGGAGGGCAAAACCGGAGGTTGGCTTCACCAAAATCAGCAGCGACGATATGACATGGTCGATGATCTCTCAGTCCCACAGATGAAATGTAGAATGGAAGGAGAAGCCTAGTGGAGTCTGGAGATAGTAAATCTCTAGCATCAAGTTTCCCTCTCCCTCTTTCTACAATCTTTTCTTTACACGCGCATCAGATTGAGATCGAAGCCACTCAAAAGACGGAAATAAAAAAACTAAGTTAGACATGTCCATTGCCGGCGGACACACTACCTACGGCGGCGGCCACCGGCATCGCCGCCAAGGGACCCGGCGTGTGGCGGTGCTCGCCCTCGTAGGTCACCACGAGCATCGCCGGGTCGTCGGTGGCGCGCTCCACGTGCTTCCTCGCCGGGCAACCTCGCACGGTGCTGCACTTGTAGTAACCCCTGAAACCACGCGACCGATACAATCAGATCCTTCCACACACGGAAAATTTTCACCGTAATCTTGTGGATGGTGAAGAAATTTACCGTGGGTGAGGGGAGCCCTTGATGGGCTTCTGGCCGTACTTCCTCCATGAGTACTCGTCCGGCGGGATGTCGGCGATCTTGGCGCTGACCGCCGGCACTCTGATTGTCCTCTTCACCCGGTTCTTTCTGCAATACCATCCAAGAAAACAACCCAGTTAGAAATTTACTTCAATCGGCACTCGATTTTTTTTGTGTGTTGGGAGTTGGCAGATGGGTGATACCTTCTCTTGGAGCAGTGGCAGCGGCTGCCGGTGGTGTTGGCCTCGGAGTGCGCGCCGGCGCAGGGCTTCCTCTTGTGCCCGGACAGCGGCGGCTTACCGGCGGAGAGCAGGCTCCGTCCCTTGGACACGCTCCCCTCGCCGGCGGTCACCGACGAGAAGAACGACGTGGAGGTCACCGACGTCGTGGCCGACATGGTCATGTTCGGCTTCGTGAAGTCCAGCGTCAGGCTCTGCGGCTGCGATGCCAGCGCCGGCACGGCCGCGACGGCGGTCACAGGGGCCGGGGCCTGAGGTGCGGAAGCAACCGGTGCTGGAAGGGACGGCGGCGACTCGATGGGGCCGCGGCGGAAGCGGGCGTGGCCAGTGCGGTCGAGGATGGATATCACCTTGCGGAACTTGGAGACGGCCTGGTCGGCGATCTCGCCAAACGGCTGCTGTTGCTCCTGCTGCTGCTGGTGCTGCTGGGAGGCCTTGGACGGTGCGGCGGAGAGGGACGACACCAGGAGCTCCAGGCTGCGGAGGCCGGCGGCGGCAGCCTCCTGGATGGCGAGCTGGTCGTCGGTGCGGCGCGGGGCGTAGCAGCCCATGAGGTCCACGGCCATGGTCGCCGGAGTTTTCGCAGGTGCCCGTGCAGATCTTGGCTTGGCTTCTTGGTTGCAGTCTTGGTTTGGTTGGGAGTTGGGGTGTGGCCGGAGGGGATGGCTGCCTTTATAGGTGGAAATGTGGAGAGGAGGAGAAGATGCGAGTCAATGAGGGCTGTGACTTTTTGGCAAAGCTCCTTGGATTCCTTTAAAATGGAGGTATTCTCCCAACCTGTCCTTCTTTGGTAAAGTGTCACTGCACTGTTTTCACAGGAACAGTGTCAGTCCACTATTTGACTGAGATGAAAGTGTAATTTGAAGCAGTTGTGCAAATGTTGTGTCCAAATGAGGAGGAATCGAAAATAGTAGATAAGGATTCTCTCACTGTGGAGGAATAGCATGGTTGGATAACACGAGGCAAAACTGTCTTACTGTTGCCATATACTCTCCCGTGTGTTTCTTCAAAAAAAAATCTACCATGTGAATTCGTACGAACGAGAGGAAGAAATGGAGTGCAGATGAATTGTTTTGCCAAGGAACTGTATCAGTTTTCAGTAAAGAAACTAACAATAAAATAATAAAGGTCCCTATTCGCCCATTTTGCTTGTTTTGATTTGATGATCTTTTCATATCTTAGGAAAGCAGGGGACTTCTGTGAAAAAAGGTACCCAATGCGGTGTGATAATGACATCTTCTTGGCCATGAGATAGTGGACTTTGGGGATAAGAATAAATCGTTTTTTAAAACCCTTTATTGCTAGCATCACAAAGAGAAAATATCATATGCATATGTGTCTGTGTGTGTCTTGGCTTGGAAGTCAACTATAGAGCTGGGTGATGTTCTGGGTGTAATAATGTGTGCATTTCTTTTTTTAAGAAAAGTATAGGCATGATAAAAAGGAGCATTATTTCTTCTTCCCTAGCTGCACTATCTCCTTGGGATATTGTCTTTTTAATTCTCCGTTGATTAATGGGTAGAGCCATCTGCACGCCGGCTTTGCGAACTTTCGCACTACCCTCCTCTTTCTCTTTGTTTAGGCCGTTGACGGACTGTCTGTGGTAGCTGGCATATCTCTGGTGCGATCAGGAGTTGAATTATTTTCCATATCCTCGCCAAAAGAAAAGTGAATTTTTCCGTGCTAGTATTTGTGTGCTAGTGCTAATCTCTTGTGATAATGAGACAAGTGGCAAAATGATACTCTCTTTTTTGCAGATTGCAAGATGTTGCGCTTGTTTCATGAAGCAATCTGTTTTTGCCCCTCTCAACGCAATGCGTTTACACCTAGGAACAATTAACACATGCAGGTTAAGACTTCGCATGTTTACAGCCTGTCAAGTTGTTAAGAAACAAAAAACCACCACAGGTACTAGAATTTCCCCAACTAAATATGCCAAGTTGCAAAAGAAAATTAAGGAGACAGGTGGAAAAATCTTGAAAGTACGAACCTATTGCAGCAGCACACGGGCGATTGTTTTCAACGATTTGATCTCACATCGTTTGGGTGTCCATTTCCATGGATCTTGACTCTGATATCCGATGTCTCTCCAGGCCATCATCTCGAAACAAATAAAGCGGGTACTGCCGAGCGAAATTTTAGGACACCGAGTTTACTTGGCTCACAAAAAGCAATTCTCTTTTCTAGAAAGAAGAGAGAGGGAGAGATGAGGGTCGAGTCACGGAAAGAGAAACGCTAGAAAAATGAATAAACAATAGAAACGCTAAAAATAGGTCAAGTGAAAAAAGTCATCGGGGCCAGGAGCACTGACCAAGCTTAAAGAAAGTAGACGTGCATACGAAGGCAAGTATACTAGGCGCGCACCCGCTCTCTTCTGATCGCGGTGGGGCCGGGACAAATATGGCCGCCCGATCGAGGAGTGAGGAAAGATGCTCCGTCCGATGCGATGTGTTTGACCGTTGGATGGTGGGGCCGTCGCGGGTCATCCTCGGTGTGGCGCTTGTTCGTTTTGAAGGAGTAAACGTGGCGTTAGGACCCAAGCTGCATGACTTTTCCGTTTCGTGGCGTTGGTGATGGCAGATTGCTTTTTTCGCTCTAGCTCATCCCCTTAGGGCCTAGTCCAGACGTAGGAGACCACGCAAATGTCACTGGAATGCAGTTGTAGGGATAGGACCCAAAAAAGGGCACGAAAAAGAACACAGGAATTGAAGTTTGGGACCAAGAAAATATATAAACAAAAATAAATAAATTTTGTCGTGTCAGTTGTAGGGCGAGATTCGCCGTCCGCGCTAGTCCGACAATCTGACTACAGCGTCCCCACCACGGCAAAGTGAAGGAACCCGTAAACTTTTACCCCAAGACCGTAGAGTATGAACTAAAAATTGGTGATGCCAAATATAAAACTTTTGCTATGTTATGTATGAAAAATCATAGAGCATATAAGAAAGATGTACATTATGTAGGTTGAGGGAGGAGAGAACCGCGGACTTTGTCCATGCACGCAAGAGTGCGGCTGAGTTGGAGGGGAGAAAATGCGAGAGGTGATACAAGTTGTCCCTCATGGAGGCAATGGACGATATACATCACACTTACATCATCGTCTTCCTCATGTGTTTTGGACCCTCTCGGTGAAGGCAGTAGCAAAGTCAGATGAGGATTTTATTCGCCGACGAGTATGAGAACTTATTGTCTAGCATACTGTCAGGTGTAATAAAAATTATAAAAAATCATATTATTTACATAATGTAGGTCTCTATACCTAATCCTACAGTTAGATCGTGATCATGTTGAAGAACCTCCAATCCGACTTGGATCTCATCTCTGACAACCATTTATAGCGAAAATTAAGAAAGTTGATAATACTAGTAACAATAAAATATTCTACCACTAAAAGTTTGCATTCAGGCACATGAAGAGTTAACTCTACACATCCATCCACACGTCTCATCCCCGTTTTATTGGAAATGTTGGGGGATTTTCTTAAAAATATTAAGACTTTGACAAGTATTCCATTAAAACGCCAGATAAAGATCGCTTCAGTTGACTCCACCTTCTTCTTTAACTAGAAGCAATCATTACGGACTTTTTAAAGAGGACAGGTCAAACCTAATCGTGCAATCAACTTGGTTAAATCTGTACACCAGCCACCACATGATCATTTGTAAGCTCCAATAAATTCATCCCATCCCTTTCCCCGACGCAACTAGCTAGCCAAGGTCCCTTCGTCGACGAGCAAAATTGGCTTAAGCAAACTGTTTTTCTTAACTAATCGGTTCACCGGTTGGATGGTTGGATTCGGAATCGATAGGTGCAGAGACTGTTTTCTTTGAGAAACACCGTAACTCATAGACGCGCACTGTCACACTCGTACAAAATCTGCTAATTAAAGATCTGATTCATGGATCTTAATGATTAAAATCAGCACTGTGAGTACGTCGCGTATCCCTAAAGAATATTCTGATTTAACAAGACATATATAAGTCTAACCTATGAATTGATTACCGGTAGCGTTAACGCAAGCAGATATGATCCTATAGATTTTGACATGGGCTCCACCCAACCAATGTATAGAGGGTTGGTTAGGATTGACCTGTTGTAACAAATCCTGATCTTGTACGCATGTAGCCTGCTGGCACTTGATATATATGTATTGGTTATGCTTCCAATCCAATCCTATCTCCTCCTAATTCTGTTAGCAAGTGATACAGCCACTTTCGTGAACCAACTAAGCACCATTCCTCGAGCTTTGACATTGCACGCCACGAGCGGCGCGTGGGCACGTAAAAAGCTAGCGCGCGCGCGCCCAGCAGCTGCAAGTAGTGCGTGGTGTTTAGTTGGAATCGGATTCGGTTGACTTTTTGGAGAGTTCGTTCCACTTGCTTGCTCTAACTAATCTGTGGTGCACATATACGCACGGCACCGTATGCATGTCTGCGCGGGTACCACGCAGCTGTCATCTTTCTGGTCTGGTTTGGCTTGCTTTGCTTCTTCTGTGGTAGTTTGTGTGAGACCCTGCGCCTACACGTTTCTGGTTGACAGATCCTGTGCATGAGTGAGGGTGTACCGTTCTGTGGTTGACATATCTTTCATCTGTGAGACTTTTCAAGCAGTGCTAGTGTGCTACTAGGTCTTCGTATTGGAAAGAGGATATTTCACCTCGATATGATGTACAGAGATAGAGGTCAAGTTACGGAGTGAAGTCGTCTATGTGTACTCTCTCAATAAAAGAAGTCATCATATATATATAGTAGTATAGGTACGTGTTAGTAGTATAGTTTGACAATTTTGGCCGAATGGAGTTGGTATGTGCACGTTGAGGTTGAACTCTTGGGGTGTTATTCTAGATGATTTGGTAAGCCGAATTGGACCAGCTGGCACGTGCCATTTCTAGTGCTAGCTTAGGCATGACATCGAAGAGCAGTGACTAGTAAGGAAGCTGACCTATGTTTCTTTTATTGTCTGGTGTGCCAGATTGCATATATTAACCACCGAATTTTCGTTCTGGAACGATCACTATTCTTTTTTGCATGTGTTGTTTTAGGCGAGAGCATGTCCGGTTCGACGTACATGGAGTTAAAAATCAACCTATCTGAAGTATACATATATGAAATCAAAGGCTCCTCATCACTCTCTCCATCTAGGTCTTTCCACTCCCTTTCTTCTCCCGTGGGGTTTCATTTTTTCCACCCAGATCTTAGCCCCCTTCCCCATCGCCAGCGGCTGGCTCGCCAGCGGTACAAGGGGAAGAGGCACAGCCCCTATGCGTAGCATGTACATTACTTAGATTAGGTTTCTCTTCTCCTTTCCTTCGATACACCTCTGGTGCTTGGTGTTCGCTTCTTCCTGTTGCCGCCGCTGATGCTCATCTTGCTGGTCTCCGTCATCGGCAATAGATCTAGTGGTCCCTTCCTCCGTCAAGCATTCCTAGAGCTTGTACAATTAGGGCCTCCACCCCTCCCTTGGTGGTGCTTTTCCTATTGATCAACGTCCACCTCGCTGCTGCTCCGGTCCTCGCTGACGCCAGGGCATCCAGTGGTTTCCCTCATCTATTATAGATATTTGAGGCTTTACCAGTTGCCCCTCGGGCTGAGATCTACCGTCGCAGACGACAACGCTATTCAACCTTCTCAGATCCAGTGGCTCCAATAGGTCTCTCCTCTTCTCCTTGGTTGCATGGTTTTGGCAGACATTGCATGTTTCCTGCTGCCCTACCTCGTTGTGGGCGACATGATCCTCTCCCCCCCTTGAGCTAGTGCTCTTTCTTCAACTGTCACGTCGATCTGAGAGGCGGCTAGGGTTGAAGATCACTTTATCGCTTGTCCCTGGCAGCTAGTGGCACGTTCTGAGGTTGATCGCCGATGATGTTATTGCCACTGAGCGATCCCCTCAATCACCTTCTTCAATCTCCAAATTTGAGGCTTGCCTGCTCTCCACTGCCCACAGTGGCTACCCTCTAGGGATTTTGAACTCAAGACCCGGGCGTGATGGTAGGAGCCCCGCAGTCACCACCACCGACATCTCCAACGAGATCGATAGCACAAGGACCTTCCTTTGATTTAACTTCATTACTCAGGGTCCTTAGTATAATATGGAAAAATTCTTATGTAATTTTCTATTTTTGTGAACTTCTCTGTAAAATTGTGGTGCATCAAATTTATTTAATGAAGTCTAGCGCCTTGTACGGCTTGAGGGCATGTTTGCCTTAAAAAAACCTTTATGTAGTATACAAGCCAGAACATGTAGAAAACTCTAGTCGCCGGACACACATTACATCCCGTTTACATGCATGTACTGAACTGGTAACATCCACTGATCGATTAATGAGTCGTCGTTCGATGCAGCCAACCAACGAGTTGGTGCATCACCAAATTTCAACAGGGTAATGTGTGCCCGCTGTTGCAAGAAGTTCTCTGTCCACCAGTCACATTTATTTTTCCTTTCGACACATCGGAAATCAGAACCGAAGAAAGCAGCGTCGTAAGTATTGTCAAGATCTAATGAGGCTACGTGCCAGCGGCGGACCTAAGATTTTAAATAAAAGTGAGCTAATTTAATATTAAAAAAATTATACTATAAATATGATATGTCAACATATAACTATACAATTTACCAAAAATATAATACAGAATTAATTTGTAGAGAAATTTTCAGCTATGTAAACAACTACGTAGCATGCACAAATGCAAATCCCAAGTACACAGTGCTAATTCCAAACTTGCTAACAACACTCAAGAAGTACATATCAATAAAGAAGTTTGATACCCAAGAGACAAAAACAGATAATGATTCACTGATACTAATAGGTAAGTCAACAATATAACATGTTAATTATCCTACAGCACTAGCCACTGATCATATTAACAAGTTAAAAGTTTTATCTGTATTCAGTTTTTCACTGTTATAAAATAAAGCAGAAAGTAAACAATTTTCTAATTTAACATATCTATCGATGTGGACAAGACTACATAAAGAAAAGCAAAACTTCAGTAATCCAACATCGATAAGCTCGACATAAACTCCTAATGATTAATCAAACTAATTATCATGATGAACCTTTACTAATCACTGGAAGCAAAACTTTAGCAATCCAACATAGGTAAGCTCGACACAAACTTCTAATGATTAATCAAACTAATTATTATGATGCACCTTTACTAATCACTGGTTGCAATCGTGCATCAAATCTAGTCTTTAACAAAAGAAATAAAAATATTTCATTGCTAGGACTTGAACCTAGGTCTCTCACGAGAGAGCCAAATATCCTAACCAGCTAACTACAAGAAGGATGATCATATGCACAGAGCAAACATTACATACTTTAAATGAGCTGTTTTTCCTTCCAAATTTGATATATGGGTTTTTTCTTAGGGTGGGCAAAGCCCCACCAGTGCCACCCGCTGGGTCCGCCGGTGCTACGTGCCTCCTTGCATCAATTTATTCCGAGTTCATGGCTTCATGCTCTGTAGTCTGCAGGTACAGAGGAGCTGTGTCACAGCTCTTGAGTGCATTGCGCTTCGAAACTGTTAATACAGCAGGGGCAGATCAGGCATGTACGACTGCCAACGGGTACCAAACAGTGCTTCGATAAATCTCATCTGAACTGTACCGCCACAAGCCTCCAATTTCGCACCAAACAGTAGCCGATGACTGCACTCGGCGTATCAGCTAACTGATCACTGTTCAGCTGCGGCTTCGAGTGGTTTTAGTCGTAAGTGGTCTCGTGTCAAGTTAATGACCGCAAGTCTGAGAATAGATAGGGCCAATGAACTTTCTGTCAGCTTTCTGTTGTTTAATCAACAGATTGGTTGGCTCCACGATGTCTGATCTGCAAAATTCTGATCCCTATTACCCTGATAAGCATAACTAAAGATTCGTGGATTATCATTCTTGTGCTTCACATAAACATGGGCCATCGAAGTAAGCAAACTCTGAATTGATACGGTATGGGCGTAAAGCAAATACCAGAAACATGCATGGGCCTAGGCCTTGCAATCACAAGAAGTCACCATATAGACATAGAGTAATACTCTGGCCCATAATAAATATCTAGAACCAGGTCTTTTTTTTTGGAGAGAAACCAGGTCCATTATTTGGGAGAGCGTTCGCAGCTACCAGATGCGAGATGTTGCTCGAGTTTATTTATTGGGTCAAATCTTGAAAGCCCGTAAGTCACATGTAGCCCAGCTGAGCTAGATCTTGGGCCAAATTTGGAAGGTCGACCTCGAGCTTTCGGCTGGACGAAGGCTCAAGGCTCAGCCCACAAGCGATAAAAATATCAGAATCTTTCTCCTCCCTAGAACTCACCAGTGTGATTGATGCCGCTGCCAATGTCACATTGTCACACTACTCGCAACCAGTCAAATCTGGCCACCACGATCTTGGAGAATGAGCCATCATCGGCCACCTGGGTCGCTGGGGACGGTGGCAACCATAGCCCAAAAACGATAACAGGACATTTGGACACGGGGCGGCGTCATCTAGGTAAAAGATGTCATGGTTGGTGGTTGAGGGAGGCACATCAGGGATTCTTTATAGAAACTTTGAAGGGTTGCGGTTCTAAAAGATTTTTCATACGTGTGTTGTTTGACTTACGGATTGAACCGGTATAAATTGTTGCGAGGATTCATTTGCATTTTATTTCATAAGAAAACCTTTTGAAAGAAGTCATATGTTTTCTTATGGCGTAACCAAATACCATTTGCGGCAAATTCATGTGTTTAACAATTCTTGTTGGATTTAAATGGGTTTGGCATTATAATCATTTTTTTCTATTCCCGTGTTTTAGAAATTATGCGAATTAAAAAGGTCCGGGTCGAAGGAAGAAGATAGGGAAGGCTGTCATCAAGATGAATGCATCAATAGGGACATGTGTCAACTTCTATGGTTAGTTAGGTTTTAGATTTCAGAGGCACGAAAAGGAGGAAGACATGAATAGAGTGGAGAGAAGTCCGAAATGGTGGCAAAGAGATCACCGATTATGACATATCAAAGCGGTGTTGCACACAAGAAAGATTGCGGAAGAGAAAGAACGATTTTACATGTGTCATTATGAGAAGGCTCTACCAAGATGGAGCAAAGGAGACCGTTAACCCCACCTTAAGATTTACCTCCGGAATAAACTGTAAAAATGTCATAAGCAAGCACGGGAGGATAGATTGGTGGTAAGAGTGAAACTGTACATTTTTTTTTACTCTTGTTTAATTAAATGTAAAATGTGCTGATGTACACAGTTCTTAGTCTCCATTAGCCTAAGCACGCCGCAAAAGCGTGAACCGACTTGTTACTATTATAAAAACCTGATCGTTTTTTGAAAACACATTTGAACTAATAAAATATGATTTCTCTAAGCTTTAGAGAGGAATGTCCTAGAAATGCCCACTTGCTCTCTTCTTTCCTTTCCCCATTTTCTCTCTCTGCGACGTCGGACTACCCCATGGTCTCCCCGCCTCATGATCTCGCCGGGCCACCCCTTGGCTTCCCCCACCCGGGCGCCACTCAATCAGCTACTGCACGGGGCTGGCACGCCAGAGATCTGGCCTAGACCCAGCGAACGACGAGAGGAGATACGGGGCCTATAGATTCTCCCCCTCTGTTTGTGGGTTGTGGGCGAGAGAGCGAGAGATGGTAGGGATGAGAGGGAGAGGCTAGTAGGGCACTGTGCAACAAGGGGCAGACGGGGATTGGATATGCCAGGGTTGGTTGGAGTAAGAAGGCGAGAAGAGGTTGAAGAAGATCAAAGGGCGCAAGTGACATTTCACGTCCTAAATTCAAAATAGTTATTTTAATAGACGCATTGTGTGCCAGCAAATGATCACATTTTTATCATCGTATTAAGCCAATTAACACTTTTGCTGTGTGTTTTTAGCAAAGTACGACACAGAATGGCCGCCCATAAGCATTCCTACATGGTGATCAAGGGCGTGCATGTGCCAGAGCTCCACGTGCCCCTGTAACCCTGGGTTAACTTTTCTTTTAGGGGAATCACAGAGCTTTATTCATGATGAATAGATAAAGCTACGAACTCAGGCGGATTCAACAGCCAAACAATGGCGACCAAACTACTAGACATAGAAACCTTTGCAAGGTTGTGTGCCACTGTGTTCGATTCTCTGCCTTCATGCAAGAAATCAATAGCCTGGAACTGCTTGGCTCCTTCGCGTATATCGTCAATGATCATGCTGTAGCTGCCCAGATTCGGTTCCTTGATACATTTGACGACCCCCAGACAATCCGAAGCGACCTGGACGCGCTGCACACCCAAGTCTAAAGCTAGCGCTAAAGCTTAGCACCCTGGATTAACTATGCGGAAAGGCGTAGGCATTCCAGCCAATAAGAAACGCATACGTGTACGTGAAATCGAGCGCATTTAAGAACACAATTATAATACTTCATCCATTCACGACCACGTAGCTACTATTCAAAGCAGAACCGGCCTGAAGGTCGCTGGCTGGCGGCCGACCGGCCGTTTGGAGAATTCAACTTGACAACTGGGAAGAATCCGTGACCGTGGGCATACTTCCGTATGGATCATGACACGCGCCCCATTCTCATTGCTACGTATGCCCATTTAGCAAAGGTCAAGCTGAAAGTGACTACGTGAGACCCCTAAGATATCTGAAGGATATCGAGATAAGATGGAACACGCGACGTACTCGACGCGTGCTTTTATCAATGCAGTCCAAATCAATTATTCCGCTGTAGCTGAGTATTACCTCTCTTCAAAAAGTGATGATATTTCAGAGGAAGTACATATAATCAAAATTTTCTAACTTTTACATTTAGTCAAATTTTTCTAACTTTGAGAACTAACCTTAAATTTGGATGGTTAGTAGATGCGGGCAAGTAGTCGTACTCCATATCCAGTAGGGATCAAGCTCAAGATTTGATATTACGTGTGTCTCACTAAGACGGATTATTCTTTCAGTAATAGAAGACGCACCGGTTGATAGCGAGATGACAATGGTGGCTTCTTCAATCTTCGAGTTTCGTAACCTCAGTCTTTAGTAGTCACCATGTGAGTGAATGCGTGCGGTGCGAATACATGTAGGAGTCTATGCGTTATACTTGGTGCTTCCCAAAAATAAAAAAATATCTAACTTTGACTATTGTAATGATCCAATGTTGTTCTATGCGTTATACTTGGTGCTTCTCAAAAATAAAAAAATATCTAACTTTGACTATTGTAATGATCCAATGTTGTAAACCTCTTTTAATGAGCACCTTGATGGTAATCATAACTAAAGTGCATCTTCATATCATCTCATTTCTGTATTTAGAGTAAATTAAATAACCTCAACTTAAAATATGCAAAGTTTAACCTACAATCAACTTAGTTAAAACCCGTGCCACAAAAGTTCTTAAATATATACTTTTATAAATTTTCTAGGTATTATATACGTCCAAGAATGTGTCCGAGAACTTATTATTAACATGGTGCATATTACTTCAATGAAATTTTATGAAAATTCAATGCTTTAACCTATTTCCCCTTTTGAGAATGAATGTAATTTTTTCATAAATAATGGAATTATATTTCACCTAGTTACAGTTCAAACCTATTTGGGGCAAAATTAAACTTGAATTTAAATAAAGACAATATATTTTATTTTGATATTAGAAAATTCTCATAGTTCAATAAAGCTATCCAAACCCTCTGTGAATTTTTTTCAAATTTAGAAAAATATATTTGAATATCATCAAAATTCAAATGCTAAATCAGAACAAAAAAATAAAGATACAAAGAAAAAAGAAAAATCTTAAGCCCTGGCCATTGGAACGTACTCCTAACCCATCCAACTTTGAGCCCAACTATCAGCCCACCATTGACCTCCAAGGTCTGAAGCTGCCTTCCATCCTCACATTGTCCGCGCTTTTTCGGTTGCAAGGCGCCTGCACCTTCACCCCTCTTCTCCTGTCGCTGACGACTCAGACCCACATGACAGGAGTTGTCATCCACCTACCTACCCATGTGTCGATGCCATTCCAAGTAGGGTAGCGTGTGGGCACCGACCAGGCTACACCTCCTCTGTTCGACTCTAGTCCAAATCAACCAACCTCATCGACTCCATTGTCCTCCAGCTCCAATCCTCTACTTTCAGAATCTAATACCAACTCCCTTGAGCTCACAGCTGCGTGGAATCTTCCTGAGAAGCTCCACCAGAGATCGACACCTCGCGAGATATCGTGTGCCACAGGGTTTCTCTTATTCCCTCAACCACGTAATTCTTGTCCTCTCTCCGCCCCTTAGTCACAGTAGAAAAATCAGATCGATTTGTCCAGAGAGTCGTCGGGCACACGAGCGGCATTCCCAACTCCGGTGGCCACGTCCATGGAGCGTTGCTAGCATTCCGTAGTTCATGCCATTGTGGGAGGTGATTCTTAGGCCGTGAAACGTTGTCGTTTATGTTCTTCTCCCTATGTGGGACTAATCCCATTGTTTAATTTGGATTTTGTGCAAGAAATCGCCAGATCGAGGTGTTCTTCCCTAAGTCCGGCCAAGTGCTCTGCCATGGCTATCTTCATCACTTCAGTGAGCCAGCATTCAATTATTCACATTATTTTGAATCCTGATGCCATGCTATATCATTCCCTGACCTTCTCATGATTACCGTTGAAGGATTCGTGGTGCTGCCGTGGAGCTCCACCGCTGAGGAAGCCAGTGCCGTCGTGGCTGCCATTCATGTTTGTCTCCGCCAAGCACGCCTTCGCCTCTCTGATGAGGATGCATGTCCAAAAAGATCCTTCACATAGGTTTTTATTGAGCTGTTGTTGCCGTCGTGTACTGCCCAGTTCTGTTGCTAGGTGCCACAGTTTACTTGTTACTAGCAACCATCGCTCTTGGTGTCGACATTGTCGAGTCTATAATGCTTCCATAGTCCAGAGCCACAACATATCTCGGCCCCTCCGTTGCGAGTGCACATGCACCATGCTCTACCGAGCGTGCAGCAACAGCCCAATTCAGTCATGGCTGTGGCGTTCCTCTGTATGCATGCGTGAATGTGCGAGCTAACAGCTCCGTGCTTTGCATAGTGGTTAATTCACTACTGCAGAAAAGTCTACCAGTGACGGGCCAAAATTGCCCATTAGTGACGAGCGGGCCGGCCCGTCACTGGTAATCCACCACTGGTAAGTGGTTACCAGTGACGGGCGCCCAGCTCGTCACTAGTGATTGGTTATCAGTGGTGGGCTCAGATATCCACCCGTCACTACTAAAAACCTTACCAGTGACGTGCTGCCGGAGCCGCCCGTCACTGGTGCTTGGACCAGGCCCTATTCATAATTGTATTTATATGTACAATCAGCAATTAATAATTAATATTTATATTTATATGTACAATCAGCAATTAATATTCAGATCACCACACATATATCACAGTATATATCCATGCAACTTAAAACCACAAACACAATATATTCACAATATATATGTAGATGTCTCAAACCGACTACGAAAATAACAAGTGTCAAGACGTAAATATGTCCACAAGCGTATAAAGTAGACTAGTTTGGGAATACACGACCACAAACACAATACATATGCAATGTTTTTTCCTCCTCTAAGGCCTATCTTCACGCTTTTTTCCCTCCTCTAGGGCCTAGCTGCATGTAGGCGATTGCGTCTTCTTGGGTCAGGATTTTGGCGAACTCGCTGCTCTGAGCGAGCGGCATGTTCCTCCCTTGGGTCATTGCCAGCGTAGAAAAGCCCGATATCCGAGACGACATTCTTGTTGATGATATTCACAAACACATTCTGGAGGCATGCAAACTCTTGCTTCCAGTCATATGGCTTGTGCTCGAGGTTATTACTCCACTTGCGTAAGTCGTTAGGTTTACAAAACGTGTTCCGCGCCCGTATAAAGTCGTCCATGTGGGAGCAGACGTAGTAGCCACACGTCACACTATTCTCCGGCTGCTGTCTGGAACAGAAATCAGTCACGTGTTTGAAGCGTGGACCACCACTTTTTTTTACCATAGTTCCTCCCTTGTGTGCAAAGTTGAAGAGAGCATCATCCAGAACTTTCTTGAGTAGGGTGTAATTTTTCTTCACCCTTTTCATGGAATCATAGTAATAAGCCTTACTTTCCTTTGGCACTAGCACTAAGAGGATCCAGTGGTCGCTGCGCAAACATGTGAATAAACCAATATTAACCCACGAAGTTAGCTAGGTGCACAAGCAAAAGAGAAATTACGAAAGCACAAAGTAGAGAAGGACTTACATGGGATTGTAGGGCACGAGTAGGTATTCCTTACCCTTATGCGCTAGCAGCGCACTCACGAGGTATTCTTTCATAATCTCTCTACCTTGTTCGGAGCGAACGTTGTTCTCGTGCATGTGATACGGATCTGCTATTCCAACATCGAGAATCCTCAGGCGTCTGGTCTCTCTGGCTTGGTGCAGCGCCCATAGCCTGACTAAGGATGCTTCGAGCCGATAAAGGTTGAACATGGCGAAGATCTCCGCAAAGTCTAGATAGAACTTGTCCGCGGGATACTGCTCGACGAAATGGAAACCCTCTGGCTCCTTCGCCGTGTAATATGAGACATTACTTTCATCAGGTCCTAATTCCAGCTGTCGAATGTTCTCATGCAGAATCTTCAGTTCGTTTGGGAGGATGTCGAACTCATCCCTTGGTACCATGGTGTGGCGTACCCAGATTTTAAGCCGGATACTCCCTCGTGATTACTGTATCGGTCCCTGGATCAGTAGCCGATACACACGAGTTAACCTGTATATCATCGTCATACACGCGTAAACAATTAAATAGACCGTTAAGGTCGATAATCTGATACCTGTAGCCCAACGGCTATAAATCTGCTGTGGAATTCAACGGTGAGGTGGCCCATCAATATGCCATACCCGACAGGCAACTGACTGGGGTTACGCCCTAGCTTTCGCGTTCCTATACGTATCTTCGGAATTGATGTCTCCTTCGTCTGGCCAAATCAACAAGCCAGGTGAGTACATTGAATGTACTCACAAGCTATTCCCACAGGAGGAAATATACGGCAATATTTCATGCAAGGGTAGATCAAGGGATAGCTCTAACCTAAGTTGCCAGTTGTGCGGAAATGTAAGTTTTTATTCGAAATACAGAATAGTAGATTCAAGAGCATTTTCGAAATCCAAAAATTTGTCTCTGTCGAGACAGCATTCGGTGCTGGATAAACCAGCAAAACAGTCGTTACTAGAGGTCGGTAGCTCCATCTACCGCCTCGAACAGTCCTTACAACCTACCCGCGCTGCCTCCACGCGGCCCGGGCTAGGTTTTCTCTTCTGCAGTTCCTCGCTACCAGACTGTAGCCCAAACTGCTCACTGTGGACACATCATGCCCACGTCATTAATCCCATTGTCCAGCTTTCACAAGCAAAACTCAGTCTAACCAGTGTGTGGCCTTACCAGTTCATGTCCATGACCGAGGACGCGGCTATTCGAATAGATTTTAACCCTCTGCAGAGGTGGTACGGCTTTACCCACAAGATGTAGTTCGCCCTGGGTATACTATGCATCATATACTGACAGGACTAGTACAACGAGATCTTTCGCCTGCTTTCACACTAGAGTCGGACCCGCTAAATGAGACTTACCCCAACTCCGGTTGTGCCCAGGCAGCCTGACACCACAACTCGGAGAAACGCTCATCTTTGTGTCGAATTTTCCCACGTCTAGATGGAGCTCACTAAGAATCTCGACCCATATAGCATCGTGGGGATTCTCTAGGGGCCCAACGTCCTACCTAGCACATACTTCTTACTTTCCACGGGTCCGAACCCTAGTATTAGGCGGGTTACCGAGTCAAGTCCTTCCCATAAAGGACATGTGGACGTACGGTGGAGGAACTGATTCAGCGGCACTTAGGTTCGGTTCTTAACTGATTCGAGCAGGACTCCTTTTCCAACCATCTCCTCAGGTAGCAACCTGCTACCCGGCAATTTCATTTCTCATGTAGCGACCGGCTACTCTACCACCTCCAAACTTCCTTAGCATTCCTGCCCGAATCCCAATCCTCCATCACTTTCATTTGGGATTTTAGCAAACATATCATTTTAAAAGATTCCCTCGGAATGTATAACAAACCGAGGGTTTTGATCCCAACCCATCGTATCATTAAAACTTCGTTTTTACTACAGCAGGGCTAAGCACGGCTAATGCCTATATTCCTACTTAGTTGATCGATCGAATATCAACCGACTAAATATTCCTAGGGTTACAAGGATCGGGTTTCAGAATTTACCTCATATGCAATTACTCGGCATAACTACCCTAGCATAAAATAACGTCGATATCCACATAGCATGCAAGTTTGCAAACAAAATACTTAATGTTCACAAGTATGGGATTCGACATGGTCAAAGTGGGAATGCTTGCCTGGCGATATTGTCCGGGTCTTGGTCTTTGAACTCGATACGACAATCGTCCGGAAACCTTCACGCGGTAACTCCTATCGTTGGTATCTACACGTCGAAAGAACGGCGAATAAATCCACGGTGCGAGGAAGAACCAAATGAACACCAATATACACACATGAAAACTTACGTCACGTATTCTGGGCTTATAGTAATTTTAGGGTTTTTGCGGGGGTGAGAAGGATTTATCTTTGCATGAATTAGGGTTTGATGCATCTTGGAAACCTAGAGTTTATATGACTTAAGGACTTATTAACGTCTAGATGTTTTCAACTCCCTTATAAATGCGAGGTTCAGAGGATATTACACCTTCTAAGGATTGTCAGGAAGTTAATTAAAAGCTTTTGGGGTAAGGTTAAGTTAGTAATTCGGGTAGGTATAAATATACGAGCACCTACGAGGTTGCCTGGTTGTTAGGGTACCTTTAATTTTCTTATTGTTTTCAATGAGAATAAGATCTAAAGGCTTAATACTTTCTGGTCCAGCGGGTTATGGATCATTTAGGAAGTTTGCAGAGTTTACCTAAGGGGTTTTGGATAGGTCCAACAAAGTTTAGTTGTTTTACAGAAACTTATTAGTGTATATGTGTATTAACTTAGGGCCTCATATGGTCTTACTATTGTTATTATTATTTTTACTTGGTAATAAACCATGAACACATTAAGGGGTTACTGGACCCAACATGATATATATATATAATCCAAAATGAGGATTGGACGAAAGATATTGCGAGGAATGCATATATATAAATGCGTTATTAGGTTTTACACATACTATTGATCGTAAAGCTTTTTGATTGTATATGATATAAAATTAGCGGTCGGGTTGTGAACTTTTAGGATTACAGGAGAAAGAATGGAGGCATATGAGTTAATAATTGGGAAGAACAATCTGTCCAAGAACTGGTTATACCGCAGGCGCTCGCCACTTACTCTAGCTGCTGATATTGGCTGGTGTCGAAGCCGTATTTTGAAAAGGCGCATTAGGTGACGGATGGTGAAAACACAGGCAGCCTGGGGAGGAGCTACGGGGCGGTGGTTTCCTGCCATGCTCACCGTGGTGGGAGATGGCTTAGCGACCGGCGGTGAGCACCACGACGGGGTCAAGTTAGTGCCCGGGGCGGCCGATAGATGGGACGGTCGTCGGGGCGACCTGGACGACGGCGGTTTGGTGGAGCAATCCGGGGAAGTTTCCTTGGCAAGAGGGCGGCCATGGCGACGTGCTGTAGGGCAAGGGCGGGGCAGTGGCCCGGTGGCTGACCGGCGATGAGTGGAGACTAGGGAAGGGGCGGCTGCTTGGCCAGCGGCGACGGATTTGGGGAGGCTCACCGGCGGCTAAGGGAAGCGGCAGCTGGGGCTGCTCCGGCGGCGAGGAGGGGAGCTCCTGAGCTTCACCGCGGCGGCGAGTTCCAGAGAACGAGCGGCGGAGAGATGCTCGGTCTGGGGCCCGGCGGAGCTGGAGGAGACCGGCGGCGCTTGCTCCGGCGCAGCTCCGGCTGCTGGAGTGTGGGGCCGGGGCTCACCGAGGCTCGGGAGCAGCAGCTGGAGGAGGCAGGGTGCGGAGCGGTGCATGGGAAGAGCTGCGCCGGCGACGAGATCTGGTGAGGGCTCACCGGCGCGGGAAAAAGGGAGCAAGGTGCCGGGGCAGAGGGAGGCGGCCTCCAATGGCGGCGGGTTGGGGATTGAGCTCCGCAGCGGCGGCGCTGGGCGCTCCCCCACCGGCGACGAGCAGAGGAGGCGCCATGGGGGCGTCGGCGCGCTCGGTGCGGTGAGGAGGCTGGTGGCGGTCAGGGGAGGCTCGGCTTGGCTGCGGTGGTTTAGCTGCTTGAGGAAGGGAGGAGCTGAGGAAGAAGCTTGGTGGGGAGGAAGGCACGGCAGTGAAGTGAGCAGCTCCTGTTGGTGCTATAGAGAGAGATGAAGGGATTAGAGAGAGGAAGAAGGAGCAAGGGCTTGGGAGGAGCTTGGAGCTTGGGGAGCAGGAGAAGTACTCGGATTTGAGGAAGTTGAGAATGGGGTTTGGAGGTGATGTATTGCCGTGAGGAGCTTGAGCGCAGCTCGGGTGAGACATTTCAAGGGAACCAGGAGCAAGGGGGAAGAACTCTGGTGCTAGCTTGAACACTGAGGAACAAAGGCATAGAAGAGAGGGAGGTGCTGGAGCTGAGGGAGTGAAGAATGGCAGCTTGGAGGAGATGGAAACTCTGGTTTGAGCTGGTTTGGGCAGCTCGTGCTGTGGTAGGGGAAGAATGGCTTGGCTGTCATAGCACATGGGTGAGACGAGGACTGAGGTGATTGCTCAGGGTGATTCAATGCCACGATGAGACAGGAGGGGAGTTAAGGAGAGTAAATGAAATGGCTTGAGCAGTGCACGGGAGTTAACTTTGACAGCTGATGTTTGCATGCACACGGAGCAGAGGATTGGACAATTCGGGTGACTGGGGGAGCAGCTGGTCATTAACGCATGCATGTGCTATTGCCGTACACGAAATGGGTGATGCTAGCTGTGGGCTGCTTAGGGGGAACGTGTTCAAGAGCAACAGGAGAGTTAGGTACTTATTGCTGTTGTCAAGGGAGGTGCTGCCAGCACAATAAATGGGTTAGCTACTATTGTTCACTACCAGAGTTTGTGGCCTGCAGAAGACATGGCAATAAGGAGCAGTACCCGGAAAGCGATGTTGCAAGGAAGAATAGTGTGTTTGATTTGAGGTTTCGGCATTGCGGCATATGACTGCACGTGGGAGAACCAATGAAGTGCTGTAGACGCAGTAAAAATTGGGCAGGGGTGCATATATATGCACGTATACTCTAGGAGAGAGAAAAGGTGGCAAGAATTCAAATGGCACATGCAATGTTATGTAGAGTTCTCAGGGTGCGTGTGTCCATATACACTTGGAGAAATTTTAGCGTAGATGCGATGGCAACGTTGTCAGAATAAGAAGAAGGGTTTGCGGTGGCTAGGGTTTGGGAAATATCTCCGATACACTCATATATACGCATAACAGAGATAGTATATACGGGTATAAGTTCCAAGAGAGAGGAAAGGTGGTGGAAATTGAATGAACACATGCAGCGATGTGACGAGGACTCCAAGGTGTATGTGCCCACATACACTTGGGGAAGTATTGCCGGTATGCCCACATATATGCTTAGGACTGTGGCTGAGTTAACGACGGGTTAGGGTTTTAGAGACATTGAGATTTAAATCGGAAGGAAAGGAGTCGGGAGCTTGGATCTAGGGTTTCTGAGCGCGGCAGGGTGACGCAAGGTATGGGAACTCTTGGAAACCTTTGTATCTCGACTCGGGTCCATTTGACGACAAGGTGCCGCGGTTGCAAATGTCCTGTTGCACGGTGTTGTCGCATTAGGGTTTCGAGAGGAGGTTCGGGATTAAATCGGTAGATGGGAATCGGGGCGTGGCAAGGTGGGGTAGAAACACGGAACTCGAGATGAGACCTTTTTGTCGGCTTAGGACGTGTTGGTGGTGAGGTACCGTCGGTACGGTGGCGTATACGGTGCGTGTATTGCACTAGGGGGAAAGGAATGCCGAAGGGGTGTTCGTGGCAGGGAGAAGGGCTGTCGCGGCAGAGAATATGTTGCTGCGGTACTGCTGCGGTAGGGGAAAGGACTTGCCGCGGTGGGAAGGAACGGCGGCGTGGCATTGCCGCGGCAGGAAAGGAGTTGCCGTGGCAGGGAATCGGTGGCGTGGCAGAGACTTGTCGCGGCAGGATAAGGTGGCTATGGCAGCTGCCTCAGGCTGCCGTGGCGGAAATGCAAAGGTGCGAGGGCACGCAAGAAGGCAAGGTGCTGATCAGAGTTGCCCGTGTTGTCGGACGTGGTTCGGAGCATTAGGGTTTCGACAAAACGGGGATTGATGGAAATAGGGGCAAGGGTTTTCATGCCTGGTATTTAGCTTCATCACGATTTGAACTAAAGTTTTAATTGGGTGTATTTTCAGTTGACATTGTTGATGAAAAAGTTATTGTTAGCCCTAATTTCTGGGTTTCGGAAAATTAGGGTGTTAGACATGGGGTGACCCGGGACATGATAGGCCCGCCATTGACGACCCGTTGCTCGCTGTCCTGATTGGGAAGATGCTGGGTAGGTTAAGGATTTTTTCAACCTCGCCTCACCCTGTCTATCGTAAGTACCGGTGCTAGCATGTGTCTTCTTCGCTCCTTTTTTCCTTGTATGCTGCGGTTCCAGAGATACGGCCCTTTGACCGGCCATCGCTTCTTTGGCTGCGCCCATGAGTGTTTTAGGAGTCAACTTCGTCTGGGCGTGCTCGTCATGCTGGGGTGGTGGCGTATCTACAAATACTTGTGCCTCTTCGTCACGAGGCATGCCATGCTCCGTGCCCTCATTGGCGCCCTACATCTCCAGATCCCTATACGATAGAGGTGCGCAAAGACCCAAAGGAGATGGTCTTGCTGATGGACTGTGGGTGTGGCTCGGCGACGGTGTTGGACGATTGGAGGTCTCAATCAACTTTATCGCGTCCTTCGGCCACCTACGAAAAAACCCCTCGCAGGCTCCTAGTTTTTCGTATCCCTCTTCAGGGGGGTCATTCAAAACCAAGTCCTCAAAGTTGCCGACCACCTTAGTCAACTCCACCCTCACCAAGTTTGGTGGTAAATCCACACAATGCATCTTGTTCTCCGGCGTTATTGGGTAGACTCGACCGTATGCAACCGTCACCATCGAGCCGAGCACTTGGGTCTGGAGATGGCACGGAGTTATTACCTGCGAAACATATATACGGGTGGATGCGTCGTCGATGTTAGAGTCCAAACAACGAAATCTAGACGACACTGTTACGATTTGTTGAGCCGACGACATTTACCGTTAGGCTGTCGATTGAATTTGGCGACCCGGGACCAATGCCCGAGACAGAGGGGCTACTACTCCTTGCAGCAGTGAAGGGCGGCGGCTGGGTATCCAGATTATAGGGCGGTGGCTGCGTACAAGGATGCATGGGTGGACGTTGTAGTTGCTCATATATAGGCCCTAATATACGTTTCACTGCCGCCTCCACTCGCGCATCGAATTCTTTATCTTGCTTGGCTTTCCTCCTCTCGCGGGCAACCTCGCGGGTTTGGGGACAATAATCAGCCCATCGAGCCCCATACCCGACGCCCATCACGCGGCCACGAGTCTCCGGATTCCCGAGAGCCTTGTTGATAGGGTCTTGCCACCTATCGCTATCGACAGAGTCCTGGGAGCTCTCAGGTTGCTGGCTTAGCTTTTTCTGCAAGTAACATGAACCGTTTAGAAACGTACATTTTCGGAAATTAATCTATGTAGGACAAATAAAGTAAAATGGGTTCAGAAGTTACCAGTTCTTCGTGCACCTCCTTCATTTTCTCGTGTGTGAAGATTGGTTCCCCCGTCACTGGGTCAAATTTTGCGCGAGCCCTCACAAAATCCTTTCCACGCCCTGGCTGGATGTCCGAGAAAGGGGGTTCTTTCCCAGCCGCAATCAACTTTGCATCCTCCTTGTCCCATTTTGGCTTCTTCCCTTGGTAACCACGGCTGCTGAGTCTGTGGTCACCCACGATCTTCCCCCGCATATCCTTCCCCCACTCACTCAACTTCTTGAATTCATCGCCCGAGCGAGTTTGAATGAACTCGGTCCAGTCCGCCTCATCTATCGTAGGCCATAGCGACTTTATCACGGTCTCAAAAATCTTTATCCTTCATTTTATTGGCACGGTATCGCCAGGTATTTAAGGATTTGGACATCATGCTCAGGGCTTTCGTTGCGACTCTATTTTTGTCGGCCTCCGGGACGGAATACCTGCTGAATAGCCTGTCCAAGAGGAGAGTTTGAAGATGCTCAGTTTCTTTCGTCCTTATATCGGGGGTTGTGATCTTCACGGTTTCACGCAGGATGCAGCCTAGGCGTTTGAGTACCCCTATGCAGCTTTTATTGGACTGGCAGGTTTACCCAAATCGTCGACTCGAGTGATTACGAAGGTGTCGGTACTCAACTTGTTTGGTCTCCTAGGCGCGAGCCGCCTTTTTCGCTTAGCTGGTGGAGCCCCGTCCGCCTGTTCTTCTTCAAAACCGGTCTCGTATTCACGGCCGGTCCCTTCGTCACGATCGGTCGTGTCTTCAGCACCGCCGGACTCTTTTGCACGTCCAGACTCTTCATCCGACTCATCGTCGGACGATTCGTACTCGTTGTGATCCTCGGCAGCAGGGTCTTCGACGATGGCGGCCCCCTGAGAGATTTGTTCGAGGGCCAGATCCCGGGGAGCTTCCACACGCCCCTCGATATCTTGGGACGATGGCTGGGCATCCGTTGGTGTCCTCGACAAAGAAGGGGTACTTGCGGCTATTTTCGAACTAAATGGAAACTTGTTAAACAAAAAAATTCTGGCAAAACTAAAAAGGCTAAAAAGGCATATAATTGAGCATGACAAAGAACAACAATAACACGAATATACCATACATATAATGAAAATTCAAAATTTTGGCATGACCGTGGCTAAAATTAACTAAAATTGAGTGTCGAACGTTGACAAAACATTGACGAAGCAACATTTTGACAAAACGTTGACAACTCTATTTCCCTGAAAAAATAAACAGAGCAACGAATGTTGCCTCGGCTCGACGGCCGGTACCGCAAGCACATCTCAAATACATTTCACATCTCACATTCATCCACGCACAAAAATATATCTCATGCATCAAATACAGATTTCGTTTCTCAAATTCCATCCACGCACAACAAATTCTTGAAATACATTTCATACAATTTGGTACTCAAACTATTAAACACAATACAATTTTTGAAATTCTACAAATAACTTAAACTACTACAGAGCGTGTGAAGTGGGCTTACCTGGCTCCTCGGTGCAGTGGCGAGGGAGGGGCCCGGCGGGGAGGAATGCTGGTGAGGGGAGGCGCGGGAGGCCGGCGAGGAGGGGAGGCGAGGGAGGCCGGCGAGGAGGGGAGGTGAGGGAGGCGTCCGGCGGGGAGGCGAGCAGCGGCGGCGGGGAGATTTGAGGAACTAGGGCTAGGCGGGCGCGCGGGATTTGGGAAATTTTTCCTCAAGTCCCGCGCGGGCGGTATATATGAGGTCCTTATCAGTGACGGGCGGTCTGCGTAGCTCGTCACTTGTAACATTTATCAGTGACGGGCGGAATATGGGCTCGTCACTGGTAAGCAATTTATCAGTGACGGACGTTCTGTGTGGCTCGTCACTGGTAAGTCAGCTAGGGTTGCACTCGATGCTTTTTGATCTGTTTATTAATCTGGACTGCCTCATGTTTTCCCATGAATAGCTCCATTACTACAACAATTGGAATATAGCATAAGAAGCTAAGGATCTCGTTTTCCATTAAGGATAATAAGGTGCAAATCTCGTAGCTAATTAAGGATAATAAGGTGCAAATCTTTTCGTATATCGATAGAAATTTCTTAAAGAATTTTTGACGACACCGTTGTTTATTATTTGCGCACTGATTACTTTGTGAGTATAGATAGAATTAACATAAAAGCACGATTGTTATATACATAAATTTGGTATGGTGTCATTATATGACCTGAAGAGCCTGTGTTTAAAATTTCAAACAATTTCACAAAAGTGAGCTATACATTGCTTTGAAACTGAAACATCTCAACAATCATACATCATTTTCTAATAGTAGCACAGACAATCATGCATACATCGTTTTCTCTGATGTAGCACATACTTAAGTTACATCATTAATTAACTTAACTTACGACATTCTTCGACAATCTTCTCACTCTTCGACACTCTTCTCAACGGTAGTCTTAGTCTTCTTCCTGATATAGGTTAGCCCCTCGGAGTGACTTCGCCTTTTGAAGGGACGCACGGCGAGGCATGTAGTTCTGCTCCTTCTGCTGGGCCGTGGCTGATTGTTAGCATCGTCATTGTCTTCTTCCGTATCTGGGTCGTCAAATTGGTCATAGTCCTCTTCGTCAACGACACCATCGATTCCAACGATACTCCTTTTGCCCCTCCTCATGACATGACGGCTTGGCTTCGTCGAGTCGGTTATGTAGAAGCATTGGGCCACTTGTTTAGCTAATACACACGGCTCATTTTTGGCACTGATCGCTTTCACATTTACTGTCTCAATAGGAACTGCTTTCGGTATGACCATGGTAGTGAAATAGTCTTCGGTTTCGACATTCTTCACCCATCTTACCCGGAACATGGGGATCTTAGACACGGTGTACTCAAGTTCCCAAATCTCTTCGAGCCTACCGTAGTATCTGTCCTTTTTCTTACCGGTTAAGGCCTCCATCGCCACCCCAGAGTTCTGGTACACACTTTTCTGGTCTTGTGCCTCTGTATGGAATGTGTATCCGTTGATATCGTATGCTTGTATGTCCCGACATTCATCATGGGTCTCTGTGCCACGTGGAACACCGTCCATGCTACGTCATCATCTTTTGAGAAGCTATATTCGTCAAAGTAGTTTTTTAGCCACCTGGCGAATGTAGCGTTATGCTCTTTCGTGAGAGCCGCTTCGGTCTTTCTTGTGCCGTGCTTTGTTTTTAACATTGCCATGTGCTTCTTAACATAAGGCCGGACCACTGACAGGTGCTGTATCACTATTGTGTGCACTCTGACGTAGTCGTCTGATCGGTTCGATACATCACTGTGCACATGTAAATCCTTCTTTTCGCGTCGGTGACCTACGCCATCGAGCCTGCCAATGTGCCGATTAACAGGCACACGTATAGGTTTGTCGACTTTCATGTAATCCGTGCAAAACTCGATGCTCTCCTCGGTGAGAAAGCCCTGGACGATGCTCCCATCTGGATGAGACCTGTTACGAACGTATCGCTTGACGACCCCATTGAACCTTTCCAACGGATACATGTTGTGTAGGAATACCGGACGTAGGTCGATGATCTCCGGGACGATATGGATCATGAGATGTACCATGACGTCGAAGAATGCGGGCGGAAAGTACATCTCAAGCTCACATAGTATGACAATGATCTCCGCCTGCAGTCTCCGGCAATGCTTCTTACTGATGGACTTCTGAGAGATAATGTCGAAAAAGTTACAGAGGTCAAGCAGTGTCTTGCGGATCCATGGCTCCATTAGCCCTCTAATTGCAACCGGAAGTATCTGCGTGATCATCACGTGACAGTCATGAGACTTCATACCGATTAGTTTGTGGTTCTGCATGTCTAGAAACCTCTGTATGTTTGCCGAGTAGCTGGAAGTTACTTTGACACCTTCGAGGCACTTGAAGATTTTATCGAGCTCGTCTATACTTAGAGTGTAACAAGCGGCGGGACAGTCCGTCTTGATTTTTGTAACATTCCTGCCCAACTTGGTCTTCTCCTCGTTGGCCCACAGCTCTCGTCTTATCCCCAGTTCCTCATAGTCAGCTCGTGCCTTCGGCCCATCTTTTGTCTTGTCTGCCATGTGGAGCAAGAGACCGAGCACACTCTCACAGACATTTTTCTCAATATGCATGACATCTATACAGTGACGCGTCTCGAGAAAAGCCAGTAAGGCAAGTCCCAGAATACAGATTTTGTTTTCCATACGCCTCCCAGCGGCTTTACCTTCTTCTGCTTCTTTCCCGCCTTAGGGCACTGGCCCCAAGAGTTCAACATCTCATAGATTTCTTCCCCACTCCTCTTACGTGGCGGTCCTCGGGTCTCAACCGTATTGTCGAACTTTTCTTTTTCTTGTCTCCACGAGTCGTCCCGTTGAAGCCATCTTTGGTGGCCCACGTACATGATTTTATGAGAGCCCGGTAGGTGACGACTTGTTGTATCTTCCATACACTTAACACATCCTTGGTATCCGTGGTAAACCTGGCCGGATTGATATCCGTAAGCGGGATAGTCTTGCACCGTTGTGATCATCATAGCTCTCATATTGAAATAGTCTCCTTCGTGAGCGTCCCAGACCCGGACCCCTGGTTCAGCCCATAGTGTATCTAGCTCCTCCTTCAGTAGTTGGTGATACATGTTCAGATCGTTCCCTAGTTGCTGTGGCCCTTGAATTAGCATAGAGAGGTGTAGATACTTCTGCTTCATGCAGAGCCACGGAGGGAGGTTGTACATCCATACGACCACGGGCCAAGTGCTGTGCTTGCTACTCATTTTTCCAAAAGGATTGAGTCCGTCCGTACTCATACCAATTCTGATATTCCTCGGCTCTCCTCCGTATTCGGGGTATTGGTCATCGATTGCTTTCCACTGGCAACCATCCGCAGGGTGTCTCAGCACGACGTCATCTTTTCGCGGCCTCTCGTCGTGCCAACGCATGAGTTTTGCCTCATTCTTGTTTGCGAATAGACGCTTCAAACGGGGAATGAGTGGAAGGTACCATACAACCTTTGCAGGAGCACCGCTCTTTACTCCGTTCTCACCATCTGGTTGGTAGTTCTTTCCCCGCTTGAATCGGGATGCTTTGCACCCTGGACACTTGGTTAGCTCCGCGTACTGGTTCCGATAAATGATGCAGTCATTCGAACACGCGTGGTATCTCGTCACCTCCGTTTCAAGAGGGCACACGACCTTCTTGGCCTCATCGCAACCGCGAGGCAACACGTTCCCCTCCGGCATAACTTTTGCAAGATACTCCAATGTCTCATCGAGACTTGTGTCCGTGCTGTTGTGGAGTGCCTTGAGTCTTAGAAGTTCGAGCGTGACTGAAAGGCGGGTGTACTCGGGATTGCAACCGGGATACAACGGGGTTTCCGAGTCTTTCACCAGTGTCTCCAACTTGGCAGCCTTTCTACGAGCCGCACTATCGTTATTCGTCTCTTTCACAACCTGCTCTTGCACATGACGGTCCTGGACCATTCCGGCCAAATTGTCCCCCGTGCTTCGCGTATCCGCTTCGGCCTCTTCGTGTCCTCCGGCATCTTCGTAATCCAACCATTCTACTTCCGGCTCTCCACGTCCTGCTTCTTCATCTAACCCTTCGTCGGCAACAACCTCATCCTCCTCACCGTGACTTCTCCACCGTGTATAACCTGTCATGAAACCCCATCGCACCAGGTGCATGTGTAAAAAATCAGATTTCCTTTCGTACATCTTCAAGTTTTTGCAATCACGACACGGACAGCATATCTTCGTGGCACCCTTTCGCACCATATCTCGCTTAGCGAAATCAAAGAACTCATTCAAAGATGTATAGAAACTATGTGTGTTCCGATCACCGTCATACATCCAACTTCGATCCATCGGTCGTTCGATCCCTAAGATATACGAAAATTAATTAGTACCAACCCATAGAAAATTTCGGCATGACCTTTGCTAAAATAACTAAAATTGAGTTTGTCGAACATTGACAAAACATTGACAAAGCAACATTTTGACAAAACGTTGACAACTCAAGTGTTGACAAAGAGCAACACAAACGTTGCCTTGGCTCGATGGCCGGTACCACAAGCAATATATGAACAAATTTGTCAAAACGATGGCTCGATGGCCAATCACAAACCCCTCCACAAATATTCATCTCATACGATCGATGTCGTAGCATTACACATTTCATTTTTCATTTTATACGATTGATGGAGGCAGTAGTGACAGTTTAACACAAATCTCAGTTCATAACAATTAACTCAGTTCATAATCTCAAATGAATTTTCTAAAATCTCAGTTCATAAGGAATTAGGGTAAAATCTCAGTTCATAAGAAATGGAGGGGAGAGGTTTGGGGGGAAAGTTGAAGCAAATTCAGATTTTTGAGAGGGGAGAGGTTAATTTGGGGGAGATCAGAGCTGCTGATCAGATTGATCTAGCTAGCTAGATTTAGCAAGGAGAGAGAGAGAGAGGGCTAGGGAGGGGAGGTGGGGGAAGCTTTTGGAGGGCAGTAGACTACCAGGGGGCGTGTACGGCGACGGCGGAGTTGCAGGCGACTGGCGAGCTTGCTGCTGGCCAGTGGAGTTCGACTGGGCAGCAGCGAGCTCGCTGATACATTATATAGGTCAGGTTACCAGTGACGGGCGCACCTCATTAAGCATCACTGGTATAGAACATACCAGTGACGAGCTAACCTCTGAGCCCGCCACTGGTAACCAGGCCCGGAGGCAGCCGGAATCAAATCATACCGGTGACGGGCGCTCGAACAAGCACGTCACTGGAATACACATACTAGTGACGAGCGCTCCTGCATGCCCGCCACTGGTAATTTCTATGTTATCAGTGACGTGCATTAATTTCTGCCCGTCACTGGTAAACATTTACCAGTGACAAGTGGAAGTTTGCGCCCGCCACTGGTAAATTTTACGATTACCAGTGACGAGCATTGTTTGTGCGCGTCACTGGTGATGTGGCGCCTATAGCACTTTCTGCAGTAGTGATTTCTTAACCCAGTGATTAACCAAGTTAATTAAGGCCCCTTTCCTTTTAACTTCTTGGCTGTCTTATGGCTCCAGAAAATCAAAAGCTGAAAAGAAGCGATTATGGTGGGGTCAAGCCACCCAAATTCCTGTTGGTAGCAGGAAGCTAGGAAGAGGCGGCTTCTCAAGCTTCTTATCCAACACATTTTGAATTTGCTCTACAAGTTGGTGAAAAAATTACATGAAATACCACCGCATGCCCTCACCCCTCCTTCCCAATCCTGAGCCTAGCCCCAGCACCACGCACCTCTTCCCCTGCCCTCCTCCTCTCTCTCCCAAGGCACTAGTGCGCCCCCACCGCCTCCGCCAGTGCTTCCCCTACCGCCGCCAACACTCCCCCTGTCGCCGCCAGATCCGGCCGGCCCAGATCTCGCCCTGCGGCTTGGCTGCTCCCGTCCTTCTCGACCCACTAGCGCCCTCCTCCCTTGTCGACGTCCCCGGCCCCCCACCGACCCCCTACTCCTGTCCCTGACCTCACCGTCTCGCCACCGACCACTCTACTCCTGTCGCCGACCTAGCCGCCCTGCCACCGAGCTCCTTCCATCCTCCCCGACCCGCCTCCGACCTCCCCAGCATCCCTTGCCCGCCACCGACCTCCATAGCCGCTCCCGTCCTCAATCCCGGCTGCTCTCGTGAGCAGCTACCGCCCTAATCCTCCTTTTCCCTCTCCTTGTGCCATTTCCCTGGTCCTTTGTTCATGTGATGTTGTGCAAAAATGGTTATGTCATGATGCAGAATGATTCATCAATTCTTTTGTGATGCAAGGAATTGCATGTGTGATATATGTACATTGTTCTTTTATTAGTAGCACATCTCTACATTTAGCTATTGTTTATGAACTCAGAAATATTAGCTATTAGAAGTGAAAAATTGAAGTGGAGGGCCATGAATAATTTGTCTTTGTTTGTGCCATTCTCTGATCTATGATTGAGGAAGTATTTAAGTTGATGCAAATGTAAAATTTCTATGAATTGATATCAATTTCTCTGTATTGTACAGAAATTGGAAATTTGGCAAAGGTTATTACTATTTGTACAACAATCATCCCTATTGTAAATGAGAAATTTTTGAAATTTGACATTGGCAGAACCAACACATAACAAACAAATAATTCTGAGGGTATGACAGACATTACATTATTCGTTACAGGAAATAAGCCCACAGCCTAGAAGCTGAAAAGAAGGGAATCAAAGTTTATCCAGGCTTCCTCTCACCGGGGCTCTTGTAGGTAGTTAAGCTTGAACTAGCTTATGCATAAACCTAAGCCAAAAAGAAGCGGACCTTAGTGATGAACTCTTGCAGTGTTTCCAGGTCCTAGTGGTAGGAAATCCACCTAAGGTGTATTTGCTTAGTGATTATGTCCCTTTGACACTTCGGTCCTACTGCCTTTAACCCATTCTTTGGATTTGACCTTCTCCTTAACATACCTGTCATTTGTTTAATCACTGGAGTAATCGCTAGTAACCAGACCCTAAACAGCCAATTAAAATGTAGCAAACCCATGCTTCTTTGTCCATTAGATTTTACATGTAAATGTCTTTAGAATTTAAATAATGGTTAACTAACCTGTGAGTACGACAACCATGCCCACATGTCAGATTGACCCAACTCCATGCCCTGATCAACATGCACTTAGTTTCACGTGCCAATCTCTAGGTTAGACTAATCTGAGTATGAAAAGTATTGCTCCCTATTATTTGAATCAAGAAAGTCTAGAAGATGCTTAAAAAGGCTGAAGCTTATCAAAATTATAGAAAATTCATACTAACTCTAAATGAGGTGTACTTTATATAAAAATTTATAGTTTAACACTAATTATATAAAAATTTATGGTTTAACACTTAATAGTACTAAATTATATTCAAGCATGTTACTGTTGCATAAAAAAATTAAATTAATTGCTATGTTAATAAACCCTAAAATGACATATCAAACTTAAAAAATCATAACTTTTGATCAAGGACTCCAATTGGAGTAATTCCAGTTGCATTAGTTTTATAATTTAATTTTTCATGTTCTAGGATGCATTTTGATTTCCTGTTATTGAGTATTCCCTCGTTTCTACGTTTCTGGGCATTCCATTGTTTCTTTTCGACAGAGCACGATAACTAGGCTTATTACGAGAGTGATTCTCCTTAGTTCCAGGAGTTTGAACATCCATGCAAGCATGCGGCTCGCTGAATTTTTAATTAATTAATACTATGGTTTGTTGATGAGATAATTATGCTTAGCTATATGATTTTTAATATCAATTATTATGATGAATAGAATCACTAGCATGCTAAGACTTGATTGCGGATCATGACCAGTGGGTTATGATATTAATTTGGATACTGATATGAAACCCTAATAAATGAGATGTGAGAGCCAAGGTTTTATACCAACATATGGATTGATGGGTGAGGTGAGTGTATGCACCCCAGTCGTTTAGTCGATGCCGGTGTCATTGAGTACTACCTTCCACTCATGGTCGAAGTGTTATGCCAGAGTGTTGATAGTCATACTTGGCCAACTCTGGACTAATATCATTTCGGAATACTTCCCGATTTGCGAAAGAATTGGATTAAGTCTTTGATGACTTAAGAAACTATTGAATCAAGCCTTGGTGGACTTGATACGATGAAATGATTGAAATCTTGTGTGATTTCATATGTTTTTCCTGATCTGAAATATAAGGTTTGAATCTAAGAATTGCTGAATATGATGAGTATAAATTGGTGCTTGTATTTCCTTTATGCTCATGTTATGTCGTGTTACTTTGTAAATGAATTTCTTATGTAGTAATTTACTCTCATATCATGTCATGCTTATGTTAATTAGAATAAGCGCAAAAACATCTTGCGAGTACAAAAGTACTCATTGGAATTTTATTCCTTAATATGTTGCAGGTGATCCTAGTTTAGGGGAGTTTTACGATACCCACTAGTACAGAACAGGTTTTTTAAGACCCCTCATCACACACGGTTGGTCGAAACCCATCACCAATGTGAACATCGCAGACGGTCAACATTTCAGGCCCGTGTGTGATGTGCCACGGCAAACTGGGCCGTGTGCGATGTGAGGCACATCGCACACGGTTTTTCTGAGAAACCGTGTGAGAAATATCGCACATGGGTATTTTCTAATAACTGTGTGCGATGTGCCTCACATCACACACGGTTATTTCATAGATACTGTGTGCGATGAGCTTTTTTAACCGTGTGCGATGAGCTTTTCTGTGGTAGTGACCGATCATATCGGGGGTGATGCCTAGTTACTTGGTTTGTCTTTGTTGGTATATGTGGGTTATGTATCTTTTGCGAGATGGTTATGGTTACCATCTCTGATACTTTTAATATGTTCCGCTGCTGTACTTTACTTATGTTGTACTTTGATTGACATTTGAGCCGAGTTGATTGCAAGATTAATAATGCCCCATGTATGAAATGTGAACTATGTATTCTGTAAACTCTTTCTTTAGAATTTGTGTTGTGATGATCAAGTAATTGACATGACATCTCATACACCACGTGTGTATGATTTTGAAGTATATGTAGCAGTTGTAAAGAGTTAGAATTCATTCTATCTTCATTAAGTCTGACCGTCGAGGTTGAGTGACCCACTAGCTGTGATGCTTCGACCTGCTAGGTTAGGGTGTGAGGACCTGTTCTGGCTGTTCAGAACTTTTTTCGAGCTCCCCTGAAGCGATTGTACATAGTAATGGTGAGACGGGCACTAAGTCTTTACAAATGTTTTTAAGAATTTATTTGGACCTTTGCTTGATGTATATTTTGCTCGAGTTGACCAACGGTGATAAATACGTACAACTTCATGCGCGTATGGTATGTTAGTTTGGTATCAAACTGTCTAACAGTGGTTGATATATATATATGTTTTTATATACATATGCTATGTTGAACAGTTGCTCAGATATTTAAGTGGCACATCATACTTAGAGCCATTTATAGTTTCGGGTCCTGACAACTATTAATATGTAAAATTTATTTGATTTGGTCGAGTGGAAATAATATAATTATATTTTTTATAAAAATAGTTTTATAATATCATAACTTTATAAATTCCAAAAAACATATTCGTGTAAAACATAACACTAAAGTTGCATACCGGTAACCGTGTGAAGATACAAACGTCGTCATGTTTTGTTGAACAGAGAGAGTGGTAGAAAATATTACTGGAAGATCGGTTAGGTGGAACTACGATGAAATGTTGTCTTAAATAACAAAATATTATAATTGTTTACTGACTGTACCGAAATGTAGAACGTTGTATATTTACGAAAGGAGGAGTACTGGAATACATCTAACTAGCTAACACGACACTGAAGCTATCCAAAGTCTCTCCAAACTTATCCTTACATCTGTAAGATCTAACAGCGACCCGTCTAAGCATTTTTTTTGTTAACACGACACTGAAACTGGACAACTAACACGACCATCACAACCACGTAGATAGCCACGTAATTGGCAAATATTAAGAAACTCTCAGGAAGTTGACAGGAGTTCCAGCCGGCATGTCGTACCTTTTTAGGAATAAAAAATAGCTCTCTTCACCTCTTCCTCAGCAGGAGCAACACTTTTAACAAAGAATTCTCAATAACAGTCACCTTATCATCTTCGATCCCCCCAGAGATGTTCGTCCAAACGAACATTTAAACTAGGCTCAGCCCCACGAAAATTCTTATAAAAATCTAGAGCTAGCCTCAACATGCCTGGGGTGTCTTCACAGGCCCATCAAGACTCTGAACTTGCGTTTTCCTCATCCTTTGTTTTGCCACTACATGAAAATATATAAGCCGTGTTTTGATAACCTTCTAAGATATACCTAGACCTTGCCTAGCTTGACTTGGTAAAGGTATATATTTATATTCATCCAAATTCCATCAACATGATTGATGTAGTTAACTTTTTTTATTTAATCGAGGTACGTATAGTGGACAAACGCATGCTGGTGCTCCATGAGGCCGTGTAACGAACGACCTCGGACAAGTATCCGAAAAGATGTAGACCATTAATTTCTTTCGCCAAAAGCAAACATTTACGTGTACGAGAAATCAAGCTCGTATGTAAAAACAGAGCTAGCCTTAAAAAAACACAAATATATACTCCACACATGTACTGCTACCACGTAGGCAACTATATATATTCAAAGCAGAGCCTGCTGGAGGCGGCAGTATTCAGAATTCAATTGGACAAACGCGACGAACGCCGTGAAGCCGTGAGCATACGTCCGTATGGATCATAACCCTGTCACCGTCCAGATTGCAATTTGCAACGTACGTCCAATTAGCAGAGAGCTGAGATAGATCTGAAAGGGACCAAGCTAGTGAGACACCTCTAAGATATCTGGAAGAAATCAAGATAAGATACGGACACACGCGACGTACTCCACGCGTGCAATCCAGTCCAGATCAATTGCGTACGTATGTAATACAATACAGCTCGCTAGCTAGCTAGGGAGCTAGCCAACTAGTTAGCCATGCATGCATGATCTCAGAAGCTTCTGAGACTTATCCTTACACATCTGCAAGATGTAACAGCGACCGGCCGGTCCAAGCAGCCGTTCGTTAATTAACCCAGCATAGAAGCTGGACAACTAACACAACGACTACAGCCACGTAAGTTGTGTAGATAGCCACGTAGTGACTTAATTAATTGCCACGAATCAAGAAACTCCGAGGAAGTCGACAGAAGTTCCTTGCAGCAACGCGCAACAACAACCAGCTGTGCATGCATACGTTACGTGACGTGCGTGACTCGTCAGTCGACATGGTACATCGCAGTCTCCAAATCTATGCCGATACACATGTTCTTCAAATGTCCATAAACTCTACACCTGTGGAAGATGGTGAAAGACTGGCTGGGACTGTTTAACCTCAACCTCAACACCACACAATAGATCACCCAAAACTCGGTCAAGTAATTGTGAATCAATGTCATAGAAAGTACGGCTATTCAAAGAAAGTCAACAGTTTCTCTTGTAGTATTAGTGTCTTGGCACATTTGGAATGAACACAACACATGAATCTTAGGGGGGTCTCGACTATGCTCTTGATAATTTTTGCCAGGATAAAAGATGATCAGGTGGCAAACTGGGCCATAACAGGGCGAAATATTTGAGAAACATAATCTCGAGAGAGTAGATTTATGCGCCTTCTTTTGTTATTTTCGGTTTTCTGCCTTTTTCCTATATTTGTAACGAAACTCCTCAATTAATAGAACGGGGCAAAACTTTTGCCTCCGTTTTAAAAGAAAAGTCTCTAAGCCGATTAGTTGAACAGTATAAAGCAGGCACCCGCCTCTTACAGTTCCTTGTGCCAACAAAGCCAATTAAACACTGCATTCATCAAAGAATTAATACTACAAGATGTCGAGGTCTCTCCTTGCATGGGCCGTAGCAGCAGCGGCGATCGTCGTTGCATCTTTTGCGGCGTGTCCGAGCGCGAGGGCAGATAGTAGTTTCTATGAGGACTTCGAGGTGGTATGGGGCGATGACCCTCATCCAGAACGGCGCGTCGGGGTCATCGACGGGGGGCGGGTGGTGACGCTCACCCTCAACAACGTCTCCGGCGCCGGGTTCCAGTCCAGGGACGCGTTCCTGTTCGGCGAGTTCACCATGGAGATGAAGCTCGTGCCTGGCGACTCGGCCGGCACCGTCACCACCTTCTACGTAAGCCCGTCACCTAGCTGGCTAACTACTTTCCCTCGCAGATATCGATCATGCATCCATGCGAATACATGCATGCAAAATACTTCCTCTAGATTCATGAAAGCATGCATGCAAAATACCATCCTTTGAATTTGACGTGCTATATGTGTATATATATGATAACTACTTCTCACGTACGCGTTGGCTATGCGTATTTTGACTGCATGCGTACGTGATCTGTAGCTGACTTCGAAGGATCCAACGTCGGAGGGAGACGGACACGACGAGCTCGACTTCGAGTTCCTGGGGAACGTCAGCGGCGAGCCGTACGTGATGCAGACGAACGTGTTCGCGCAGGGGAAAGGGAACAGGGAGCAGCGGTTCTACCTGTGGTTCGATCCTACGGCGGATTTCCACAACTACACCATCCTATGGAACCCTGCCAATATCATGTACGTGTTTAACGTCCAGCATGCACGCGTCTAAATCTTCCTTCATTTTTCTTGGTTCCATATCTTGCGCATGCCTTTTTCTAACCTTGTATTGTCTTAGCTAGCCAAGCTAACAGCTGTAGAGAAGACGTGAACTGCAGATAAGCACATGAAGATTATGCAAGGAAGGAGAAAAATTAAGTTAGGCAGGTTACGTGCTCAGGCGTTAGTCACTGCCTGTCGAGTCATGACGGATCTTAGTCAACTGAGAATTAAATAACGCCGTGAACCCTCAACCAACGGTTAAACAAAAACAGAAACGCATTTCACACCAATATGGAAAAAAAGATAAATTTCGAGGCTGCTCGGATAGCTAAGCTTGGTCCGACTGAGATTTAAGAAATTTTCAGCCGAATTAGCACTAGCAAATTTGCTACTTTAATTTAGCATAGGCCGTGGCCCGCATAACTTGATATTTGTGGGTTGAGCGCATCAGGCTTTTCCGCCCAAGTATTGGGCTTTTGTTAGGCCTAGCCCCAGTTCGGCATGGGCCGTGTACGCCATACGCCTAAATATTTTTTTCGAAAATAAAAGATAACAAAAAAAAATGATCTAAAACTATCTTCCAAAACGATCATGTTACAAGAACCTTTCACTGTCGGTCTGGAGCCTAAAACTGTAGAAAGACTTGAACATCGACTTGCATTTTTCATTTACTGGATCTGGGAGACGCGTTAGTTTTCTCGAGACTACAGCCAAATCATTGTAACGCTGCTCTGAGAGAGGGCTTTAATAAGCGGCATCCGCATATTTCGAAGCATGACCACATGCAAGAGTTAGCTCTTCTAAACGAAGAGGGGGTGGGAACGTGAAGAAGCACGTGAGAAGCCTGCACGGGTAACATGTCAACTTAGCCTCCAAACAAAATTGTCAGAGGAAATCCCAAAATAAAAATAAAAATATGTCAAGTCAAATACTAGATTCTGCGAAAATGGTTCCGCGACCATCTGAATCAAATCCCAGCAAATTTAATAACCATATCACAAACAGCGCCAGTTGGCCCGTCCCGTGCATGCATCTCACGGTGAGTTAATGCGTTAGAGATCCGCCGCAACTCACCGGCACGGACCTGACGAGAAGAATTTGTATGCTCTGTGTTCAGTTTCTCGGTGGACGGCACGCCGGTGCGGGTGTTCAGGAACGACGAGTCCTACGGCGTGCCGTACCTCAACAGCCAGGCGATGAAGGTGCACGCGACGCTGTGGGACGGCGAGAGCTGGGCGACGATGGGCGGGCGGGTCAAGACCGACTGGTCGCACGCGCCGTTCGTGGCGTCGTACGGGGCCTACGCGGCCAGCGCCTGCGTCTGGACGTCCTCCTCCTCCTCCTCCTGCTGCTCCGGCAACTCCGCGTGGATGACCCGGCGGCTCGGCCCCGGCGGGCAGCGCGCCGTCGCGTGGGCGCGGGAGAACTACATGGTGATGGACTACTGCGACGACCCGTGGCACCTGGGCCGGCCCGCCGAGTGCGACCTCGACCGGCTCGTCTGATTGGTTCGTCGGCCCTACGTACGTAACGTGTCGTCGCGGGTTACGTCCGTCGATGTGTCAGACGTACGGTGTTTGTTTTCGTGTTCAGTCGTGTCATTGTAATGTGACGTGTACCATATACAATGTATAGCTGTACGGAGAAAATAGCCTTACCTTAAAAAAACAGTAGCACGGAGAAAACAGGGAGTTTCTCTTGCGAATCATAGGTAAGGATGATTTTGGAAGCCCATGTTGTAGCTGTACGTGTAATTAACGCATACAGATGCTGTGATAATATATGCCCATGATCTTATAATTTTGGAACAATTTGAGGCTCGGCTAGTCCTTGCAAAAGAAAAAAAGCTGTGTCTATCATATAAATCTTGATACAACTGATCCGAGAAGAAAAGGGGAGGCCAGAGCCCAGAGGCAGGAGTGGGAGGCCCAGGATCAGAAATCTAATCAAAGAATCAGACCCATACCTGTTTCTTCAGATGTACAAAAATAATCAATGGATCAAGCCACGAAACTGACAACCTACGTACCAACACGGGCGCGCACGATCAAGCAGCCGATCGATCGCGAAGAACTTCACGGCAACGTGCACTCCTTGGGCATAGTGGTGTGGTTGAACCTGACGTAGTCGGCGCAGTAGTCGTAGATCATGTAGTTCTGGCGCACCCACCGCAGGTCGCCCAGCGCCTTCTGGTCGAGGTCGAAGTGGTTGGAGTCCGCGGGCTCGCTGCCGCACCACGACACCCCGGGCGACGGCGTGCACGAGGTGACGTTGTAGTTGCTGTAGTAGGACACGAAGGGCGACAGCGACCAGTCCGTCTTGACGCGCCCGCCCTGCGTCGCCCAGTCCTCCGCGCTCCACAGGCTCCCGTACACCCGCATCTGCTGCCACGTCGGGAACGGCACCCCGTGGGCCTCGTTATTCTTGAAGTCCCGGATCGTCACGCCGTCCACAAGGATCCTGTCATGCCATCCATGTCGCAACCATACATACAACATTAATATAACCACATCAGCATGACATATGTAAGTAACATTTCAGTTTTTTTAAAAGAGTATATATCGAGTTCGATCTACTTAAAGTCGCTGACTTAATTAGCATTGTACTCCTAGTGTACTGGTACTTACAGGATGTGTTGGGGGTTCCAGACGATGGAGTAGGTGTGGTAATCGGCGCTGGGGTCGAACCAGAGGCGGAACTGCTGCTCACGGCCACCGCGGCCATTGGCGAAGACGTTGGTATGGAGCGTGTAAGGCTCGCCGGTGGCGTTGCCGAGGAACTCGATGTCGATCTCGTCGTGAACCTCCCACGGACCTTCCGAGATCGCCTGCACCAAAATATTCCACGTGTCAACAGTCAACCCACCCGAGACGTACACCGCGCGTCAGCTAGATCGATACAAAAGGCTAGTTGCGAGATCATAGCAGTAGTGGAGTAGGTCGATCTTACGTAGATGGTGCAGACCGTGCCGGCGGAATCGCCCGCGATGAGCTTGATCTCGATGTCCATGCGGACGAAGAGGTACATGTCCCTCGACTTGAAGCAGGAGCCCGTGGACTGGTCGAGGGACAGCCCGAGCGCCTCCCTGTCGCCGTCCATGAAGAAGTAGGTGCGGCTCGCGCCCCATATGAGCTCGATGTCCTGGTACATGTTCGCCGCGCCCATGTCAGCTGCCAGGAGGAATGCTAGGCATAGAAGCGGCAAGCTGCGAAGCTTTGGCCTATAAGGGAATGGCGCCATGGCTAAGCTAGCTGCTATGTTTGTGCAGGGAAACTATAGCCTTTTTGAATGGCTTGTTGCTTCCAATGTGGAGAGGTCAGAGGTTTCTGTTTACATAGCGAGCAAGGGATAATATAACTGTGGATGGAGATTGGAGACGAAGGTGGTGAGGAAAGGAGCGTGGAGCTTGCGGGGCGGGCGGCAAGGCAAGTGAGGAAACGATCGAATGTCAGCCTTGCCGACGGCCGGGAGGGAAAACCTGGTGTGGGAATCCAAGCTTTGCTACTTGCGAGCTACTTACGCGAGCACTCGTATATAAGTGTTTCAGAAACGCTGCGTGGTGGTCGTCGTCTCAGCATGCCGTGCACATGCATGCACGAGAGACTGATGGAGAACTGAACCTTAGATTTGTTTCTTGTCAAAGGGAACTGAAGCCACGTATAGGTTACTAGGTTAGGCTAGATCTGGGTAAACTCGTACTATCATGCATGCTGACCTGACTGGCCTCAATAATATGTACAGACCTCAACTCAGATTTGCTACTTGTCAAAGAAATTAAGTGTAGTCGTCGTCATAGTCTAGTCTCCCCGGTCTGCTGCATGCTACGCTAGCTGTATCTCGATGTGCTAATGTTAGTTGATCTGAAACTGTTTGACCTTTTCTGGTAGAGCTAGCTCTCGCGGCGAGTAGATTGGACGGCTGACTCGCACACGTTTAAGCAATGCTCATTGCACGCGACGCCAAGTTAATTCCAATTGGGTGTTGCCGCATTGGGGAATGTACATTACGCTTTCTAAACACGCGCCTAGAAGCGGTAGAAGAGCTTACTTCCGAATTACTCCCTTCGTTTAGGTATACGAAGCATATTTTGGTGGGTTAAAGTAAGACTTTAGAAAATGATAATTTCATTAATATGTGATTTATGTGATATAAAATCATAATTATAAATAAATATTTTTATATAAATTTAATAATATTAATTTTATATTATATAAATTATATACTAATAGAGCAATTGTGGATCTCTTGCTCAGCTTAGAAAACTAAGCGTTATAGCTTACAGAAGCACTAGCATAGTAGTATTGGTGAAGCTAGTTGTGCGGTCGTGCCACCCGGTTTCTGAAGATGCTCACGCACCACGCAATAGGCCAATGGCCAATAACCAATGGAAGCCGCGTGAGATATTTTACCGTCTCAGACTCACAGGGAGGTGACTTTCTTGATTTCTACATAGACCTTGCCGTCCCCGCGAGGCTCGGGATGCGCATGTGCAAACGAAGCACCCCGCGTGAGTGCAGCACTACTGCAGCCGGGTAACGGAGCAAGTGATGCAAACTGGCAGGCAGAGGCAGCGGCATCGTGCCATAATTCCATAAATTCCATGTAACATGGGGTCAGGAATCTGAATGTGTGACGTACATGTACAGATGTATGATTACATAAAGATAATAACAGTTTGTGTGGAGGATTAGATTAAGATTGGTGCTCAACAACGATTCTATTGATCATCAGTGTTACAATATATACTCAGTATACACGTAGTAACAGAAGAGACCTATTCCTCAGCTACGCATGCGAGAGAAGAGAGAGGAAGTGGCGCAGGAGTAGGATCGCGTAACAGCTGCATGCAGCATGCTAAATACGTTGCTTAACAGTTTGTTATCTAAAAAATGATTGCATGATCATTTACAGCGTTATTAATTTCTCAAGAAAATGATAAAAGGCTTGCACATCGTGGTAGTCTTTTGTTTCCAGCTAGCATCAGCATGCATTGATTCTGGGCACCGCGCGTCCAACACCGCTGCCACAACCCATAGATCACTTGGCTAGTGTTAGGATTGAGAGTTGGGTAAACTTGTGAGGGCGTGGTGCACCAATAGAGTAAATCGAGCTGCAGCATAAAAATATGGGATATGCTATAGTCCATTGTCGAGCGTTTTTTATTTAATCACAGTCTAGTGTTTTCTTACCAATACTCTTCCCACTTTGTGTTGCTTCTTCTCCTCCTTATGCCCTGCTTCTTCTCCCTCTTGACGAACTGTTTTTTGATATTCTTATCGAGCTAGCTCCAGCGAGCTTTCGTCACTGCCGCTCGCGAGGTTAGGGGGGTTTAGGTTTTGAGTTCGGGGTTTCCCTACAACCCCCCAAAACTAGTGGGATGGCCAGCAGGGGAGGGGAGGGAACTGGTGGCTGGTTAGAGTGGTGGCGCAGCTGTGGGCATGACAGGACTGTTAGTTGGCAGAGCTAGTGGGCAGGTCGACGAGCTGGGAGAGGAGATCGGCGGCGGTGATTGAGGTTAGGAGTCAGGGGAGGCGGATCCGTGGCGGGGGAGCAAGGAAGAAGGTGGGGGCGGTGGCGGTGCGAGAGGTTTTCGACGACCACTGAGAGGGGAATACAGAGGAAAAAGGGATAAGGTTGGCACTCGAAAATAGATAAAGAGACAAAGGAATGGAGCTAGGCTATCGGATCTAGATCTAAACTGGTCCCAAAAGAATGTAACTATGATCAAAGTAGAAATATACGATTGTGAAATAGACACTTCTAAGAATATATATGTCGGCTTGTAAGTGCAGTGACCTAGCGCCACCCGGAATCACAGTGAAAAAAAATGGATGTACGTGTTCTTGTTTAGAAGCTAGTTGCGTGCATATTGACCTGACTAAGTGGCACGGTCCGTGGATTACTCTATTTGACATACGTAGACCTGGCACTTGCTGCAAAACTTGGTTTTGTCTGACTTCCTACGATTACTATGCGACGATCCTACGATTACTATGCGACGATTACTATGCATGGTAGAAGAAAAAGAAGGATGACGCAACTTACGCAGCCGGTTAAAAAGTGACTTGCCAAACTGAAGAAAGCAAGTGGCTATATAGTAGAACCCCTTTCGTTTCGCTGGAGGCTCTGAAAACGTAGATTTATCTGTAAAGTCTAATATCGATTTCAGTTGCTTACTAAGTACCGTATAGTGAAGCAACTCAGGCCCGGAATGGATCTTAATCCTGTTGGCAAAGCTCCAGCACACATAACGCATGATGATCCTCATGCTCCTATGGAGGGCACGATATGTCCACAGCGACTTACTCATGCATAGCCAGCAGCACCGGTGGAAGCATCTCAGAGATTTCTCTGCAGCTATGTGGACTCTTTCGTGTCAATCAAACAATTCCCACAGCTATGTGGACTCTTTCGTGTCAATCAAACAATTCCCACACGCCGATCCTGGAAAAGGTAAGCAAGTGATATGTTATACTAACTAGCAGAGTGCCCGTGCGTTGCAAACGGAATCTCAAATAGTAGAACAACATCTTATGTTCTGACTAAAACCATAAGCCCATAACAAAATATATTATTTTGCCTTATAATGATCTAATAGTAGAGTGCTCATACAACACACATGCACACATATAATAAAATTTACGCACATGTGTAGGGGAAGGAACAGCACAAGCAAGCCAGCTAACTCAGAACGTAAAGATTGGATTCGATTGTTTAGTAAGATAATAAATTTCAATAGAGTAAAAAACTAACTCAGAACATAAAAATTGGAGTATGTTTAGCAGAGTTTGTTGACAGTTACGTAAAGATTGGAGTCTGTTTAGCAGATTTTGTTGAGAGTTAGAGAGTTGGTTAGAGAAGGGTGTGACACCACCATCAACACAGCCACCAACTCAAATTTTATAGATAGTAAAGATACTAATCCTGCTAAGCTGCATGCAGGTGTTGCTCGGACTGCTCCAACTCCTTGAAAAAAGCCAGACCTCACATGGACGAAGCTCAATATAGACGGTACTTATGCCCCGGATGGCACAACAGGTGTGGGTATGATTTTGCGTTACCAGTATGGCAAGATCATCTTCACAGTTGTCCGTTCTTTGAGATGCTGGGCAGATGCCCTAGAGTCGGAGATCATGCTATGCATGCAGGGTCTCTCGTTGGTGCTGCAATAGATGACTCCACCAATCATTCTAGAGACAGACTATGTGATGACGACGGAGATGTTTAAAGCTAGAGCTATAAATATGATCATCCATGCAAACCTGGTCGATCAAGTGAAGCGACTGCTCAATAGAGAGAGAAATAGAGAGGTGCTAGTCTAGAAAATTCATCATGATCAAAATAGGATTAGTCATGAGCTCACGTATTTCGCACGAGTTCAATCCCGAACAGTGTACTGGCTGGGAAATAGCCCCATTGATATCTTAGCCTGAGGGCTTGGATGTAACCTATAATATTTTATCAGTGAAAGTTTTCTTTCCTGCAGAGTACCGTGTGATCATATAACGTTGTTCGATTAGCACTGCAGCTTTATTTAACTCTATTTTTGCTATTACAACCGATACTGCTCAGCTAGCTAGTGTTCAGAGAAACAAGCCTTGAGTGAAGATTCAGATAAACTAGCTCCTTTTTCTAGGGAATTCAGAGAAAGTAGTTTTTTTCTTCGAAGCTTCAGAGAAACTCTACTTTACGGGAATGCCCATTGGGTTGGGCCGTTGGGGCAGCATCACGTACGCTCGCATAAGGGGCGTGCGGTTGAAATAAGGGGCTCAGCTGCCTGTTTTTGCCAGCCCGGTCGAAGTGCGCGAAGGCCTAGTAGACCAAGCCCAGGAATAACACCTGTGCTGCTGACCGCTGTGCATGCATGTTTCCGGTTGGGGCGCGCCCAGTGCAGGGTCGGTGGTGCAGGTGAGGTCGGTCGGTGCACCATTGCACCACAAAGGCACAAAATATCAGCTAAGCTGCAATCCTCGAAATTTCCGAGTTTTCTCCGGCTCGAAAGTTCTTATGCTCGTCACCTTCTCTAATTGATGTCAACGCAATCATTTGAGCATCAGTTTCAGCGGATAAAAATCGGCATCGTACGTATCAACTAATAGTCAGTTACAACCGATAGATATATCGTGGCACATGCATAAGTTGAATTTGGAAGATGAAAACCACATGGCCGAATCAACGAGAGTAGAAAAATGAGAGGCAAATACCATGGCAGATTCGTCTATACGTCGAATAGTTTCATCCGGCAGATACACACATGGCTATACATATATGCCGCCGACACAGCAGCTAGCCACGGCCACACCAGAGGTATAGAGCACGCATATCAAGGATTACTTTGTGATTTTGAAATGATTTTTAAACTGAATACCCAACTATCGATACATTTAAACCATCGTATTTCTTATGGTCAGTCTAAGAAGAATACTATTGTTGTATATATTTCGGCTTAGTGATACTCCATGCCATATGTTATCGAACAAACTGAAAATAATACTATCAGTGGAAGAAACATAAAGGAATAGTGAAACATCAATGGCATATGTGCATAAACATCAAAGAAATCCTAGAAAATTCATACACAATGTTCTATTATTTCATCAACGATATGCCACAAGATTTTGTTCATCTCATAACGTAGAGATCGAGAGAATTATCTCTTTCATTATTAAAAAAAATCAGCGACGATGTTCCATTAATCTTGAAATTAGATGTGTTCATAGACAATGTTCCATCATTATGTTCTTAGTTGTGCTCCAATAGTTTGCAGCGCACCTAAATAATGCACATATGGATCTTACTTTCGTCGATCTTGTTTTGCTCAACGTAACACTAGATGGACATTAGTGCAAGAAAACGATTATCTGTACAAGTGTACATGACAAAAACACATACTTCTACAATCGACACAAGCTACAAATAAATGGAGCCGAAAGATACGAAAATTAAGCCTTCCTTCGAATATTTCGGATACCCAAATCAAAATACAAAAGGAATTAACTAGAAAGGTGCTTTATTTCAAAAAAAATTGGGGTGCTGAGGTCATCTATTTTGGTGTTCAGGGAGTGAGGAGGGAGGGGACCTTTACACGCGACATGTAGCATTTCAGGTTTCCTCCGCATTGTCGGTGCTGCTGCTGCTGCATGCCTGGAATGCAAATCAGCTGCACGAAACAGTGTCCCCCGTTTTGTCAACTCCCATGTATTCGTTCGCAAAAGAAAAAAACTCCCATGTATTCCCCCGCGTCGATCTCTCCGAGCCTCACGGCGCATGCGCCCTTCACTCACCAAAAACGGCCCGCGCCGTCTCCCCAACATGCATCCATTCCATCCCGCTGCCAGCATGCTCCGCTGTCCTCCGCGCCAGGCCAGCGCACATGCGCCCCGGAACACGAACATGCGCCTCGCCTCGCCTCTGCACACTCTGGGCTGTACTCCTCCTCCTCGATCAATTCCTTCATTCCCCCAACCACCCGCCACCTTCAAACTCTATATAATCCTCGCGAGACGCGCACACCGATCCATCGATCACTGCGCCACACCGCACCGTCTCTTCGATCCCTTCCATCGCACAACTCTTTTACACGCTGCAGGTGCAGCGAAGCTGAAGCAATGGCGATCAGCTCGGAGAAGGCTTGCGTGCTCTTGGTAGTTTTGGGATTCTGCTGCATTGGCGTGGTGCGGGTGGCCGGGAGGATCGACGATGGCCTGGAGGTGATGTGGGGCCGCGGCCGCGGGAGCGTCTCGCCGGACGGCGAGGTCCTCTCGCTGTCGCTGGACCGCACCTCCGGCTCGGGGTTCCGGTCCAGGGACACGTATCTCTACGCGCGCGTTGACCTGCAGATCAAGCTCGTCGCCGACAACTCCGCCGGCACCGTCACCACGTGCTACGTAAGCCAGCTGCCGCCACCCTTCTTGACTGTTGAGGCCCGGCCATGATCGAATTGATCAATGTGCAATGTTTAGTTGGAGCTGAGAGTGGATTTCTAATGTTTTGCATGATACATCCAGTTCCTGTCGGAGGGGTCATGGCAGTCCCACGACGAGATCGACCTGGAGTTCCTCGGCAACCAGACCGGGCAGCCGATCACGCTCCACACCAACGTCTTCTCCAACGGCATCGGCCGCAAAGAGCAGCAGTTCCACCTCTGGTTCGACCCCACCACCGACTTCCACACCTACTCCATCGTCTGGACTTCGCAGCACATCCTGTGAGTATCCGCCTCGCATTGCTGTGCGTCTGTGCGTTATGCATTTTCCGCCCCCAAATCGCCAATGCGCATGAGCATTGATCCATGCGTGTCGACCAAACTGACAATTGAGTTGAATGCCATTGTTTGGATGCAGCGTGCTGGTGGACGGCACGCCGATCCGGGAGTTCAAGAACCACGCGGACCGGGGCGTGCCGTACCCGTCGTCGCAGCGGATGCGCCTGTACGGGAGCCTGTGGAACGGCGAGGAATGGGCCACGCAGGGCGGCCGCGTCAAGACGGACTGGTCGCGGGCGCCGTTCGTCGCGCAGTACCGCAACTTCACCGCCGCGTCGGCTTCCGGGGCCGCCGGCGCCGGCGCCGGGTACGACCAGGAGATGGACGCGACGGCGCAGCAGGCCATGAAGTGGGCGCGGGACAACTACATGGTGTACGACTACTGCGCGGACCGCAAGAGGTTCCACTACGGCTCGCCGCCCGAGTGCTACATGCCGTAGGGACTTATCAAGCTCCGGTGCACTTTGATTGCAGAGCCGATTACGCACGGAGCAGAGAGCACTAGGAAAAGGTTATACACATACTAGCATTGACCTCAGTTCTTGTCAAGATCGATTCATTCTTTTATGTAAAAAAATAAATAGATACATGTATCGTATTACTGTTCATTTTAGCGCACAAGATTAAAACAGTGGTTTATGCTTAAATTCAGTAGACTGGCCATTGGAAGTGGTAGTTGAATTGTAACCATAAATGGATGTAGTTGAAGTTGATGTTATTTTTTTCGAATCTCTTGAAGTTGATGTTATATGTCGAACAGACGTTTCTTTCTTTGGGAAACAGAGCATCGACTATGTCAAAGCGTATCGCTTCTTTGGCAAACATGGGTTGGTTCTTGCTGCCAGAGCAACGGATAGTAACTTCAGTGTATTCTGTTACGGAACCGGGCTCCTGGGCCGGCCAGTGCGCCGTGTCCCCCTAGGGCTTATGAGCATTTATCAAAATTCTAGTCTCCCGCAGGAGGTTTACAAATAAAAAAGCTGATCACTATTTATAAAGTTTGAGACATTATACTTGTATCTAATCTAATAAAGAGAAAGAGCATCATCTCTATATCCTCATGTCAATTTACTTTTTCACATGTACGCTACAATGTTTGATCTACTACCCGTTGTCGGTCATCGAATCGCTCATCGTGATGTTGGTTTCACAACACATTATCAGCACGACACGCTCTACAAGCATATGAAATAGGCTAATCGTTCTCGAGGTAATCATTGAATCGATGACTGTCAATTATTTAGTAGATTAAATTCAATATTCAAATTACTTTTCTCTCACATCGAACTTTGTTTTCTACATTAAATTTTCCATCTATGCTCTTGATAAATTGGAGAGCAATTTGATATGTCCTAACGGGGACTTTTTTTTTATAAATAATATTTTTAAAATCAGAAATTCCAAATCTGGATGTTTGGACTCAAAAATTGCAAAACTATGCATCTGTCGGCCAACGGTTAGCCGACAACGCGTTTGTCAGCTAACCGCGGACCGAAATGACCGTTGTCGGCCAACCGTCGGCTAACAACGCCGTTGTCGGCCAACCGTCGGCTAACAACGGCGCTGTCGGCCGACGGCCACCTGCGTCGAGTCAGCCGCGCTGTCGGCTGACGGTTGGACGACAACGGCTAACGCCAGCCACTCTGGCATGTGACTGCGAGGGCCAACGTCACCGTCAATGGCGTTTGGGAACGCTCCACACGCTACTGTTCTGGCAAGTGGGGGACTAAGGTAAACGCCATAGAACCTGGCGTTTGCGCTGTATATCAAACGCCAGAAGCAGTGGCGTTTGGACTGTCGCCACAAGATTGGCCATCTTCCTCAAGGCAGCTGAGAACACCACTTGGGTAGCTATAGGAGCCTCATCTCTCTTTCCTTTTAGATCAGTCCTAATTAACCGCGTCTGGGAACTGAAGAGTTGACCAGGAAACCAAGATGGCTTTGATCCTGATGGTGCTTCACAAATTCCTAGCAATTAATTTAACTATGCCATGGGGGTGATGTGTGTCCATTGACCAATTCTAGTTGACTTTTTTGCATGTTAGGGTGAGTAATTTGCACTTAATCTCCAATTATTTTTTGTGACATTGTTGGGTGATAAAAAAAAGACCTTTCTGCAGCAGAAGGGTCAAATGATAATTGGTACTTATGCTCCTGTTGTCATGATAAAAAAAAAGACATTTCTGTCCAAACGCCACTGCTTCTGGCGTTTGATATACAGCGCAAACGCCAGGTTCTATGGCGTTTACCTTAGTCCCCCACTTGCCAGAACAGTAGCGTGTGGGGCGTTCCCAAATGCCATTGACGGTGGCGTTGGCCCTCAGTCACACGCCAGAGTGGCTGGCGTTAGCCGTTGTCGTCCAACCATCGGCCGACAGCGCGGCTGGCTCGACGCGGGTGGCCCGTCCCGTTGCTTTCGGCGCGCAGTTGGTCGACCGTCGGCCGACAGCGCCGTTGTTAGCCGACGGTTGGCCGACAACGGCGTTGTTAGCCGACGGTTGGCCGACAACGGTCATTTCGGTCCGCGGTTAGCTGACAAACGCGTTGTCGGCTAACCGTTGGCCGACAGACGCATAGTTTTGCAATTTTTGAGTCCAGACATCCAGATTTGGAATTTCTGATTTAAAAAATATTATTTATAAAAAAACATCAATCCGATACATAATTGGAATCGGCAAAAACCAATCTGACACAGTACGGAACCGGTACAAACTACAAAATAGACCTGTCACGACGTGCTATCGGTCGGCTAAGTTTGCCATCACACGTCATAGCGTGAGGTCTTCATCTTGGTACGAAACCGAGGCTGATGTTATCGCCTGTGAGAGCCTAAAATTAACTTCCAGACCCCTTGTATATATCCTCATAAGTCCTGGATCAAGCTGATGAATGCAGGAGAATTGATACCACTGCACACATCACGGATTTTATTAGAAAATAGTTAAATAATATTAGCCACATGGCTAAATAAAGTATTTAGAGCTTATATCACCATTTAGAAAGATGATGGAAATAAAAGCATATATGTCTCCATTTTAGCCAGAGACAGTCGATGGAGTCCACGTGACATATTCCTCAGGATCATCATAGTAGTAATCCTCATCTACATCTCCATCATCGTAGTCCTCTATGCCACCATAACCAAAACATGTCGACAAGTACTTCGCTTACGGAGCTTGCCCCCTCATAGGAAAATATCCTAAACCAAGGTATATGAGGCTACAAAGAAAAGCTTTATGAATATTTTGCATAAAAGCATTTTTAGTTGCAATGCTACCATAATTTGAAAAGCAACTCTTTGATGGAAACCAATTTTTATATCAAGGATGTGGCCATTGGCATAGTACACACCCATCGCTATACCGGCAAGGAGATCATGATGCGGTCTTTAGCTAGTTTCCTCTCGATGTGACATGCTCGTCGGGTTTGACACGGAGTTGAGAGTACATCCCCACCATTAGGGATATTGATCAAGAGATTGATCTCTCCTGGAGGATCACTATTACATTACAGGTGCAATGAACATCAACAAATTAGGGTACTAAAACGAATATGACATATGGGGCCTGCATGCTGCTTTCATGCTACAGTCATCATAGGAAACCATTACTTATAACATTGATAGGTTTTTGGAGCGAATATAAATAGTGGGATCTATCCATCATTAGTGTGCCACTAACCAATACGTGGGTCCCACAAGGAAAAGAAGGTAACTATGTTCTAGATTCAGATGGTTGAAATAAACCCGGAGTTTGCGTTTGTCGGTTGAGATGACAATGTAAGATGGTTAGATAGGTTATGGATGATGGGGTCCACATATTGAAGTAATAAAGTTGACAGATAAGTGGGGCCCACTGATAGGCTAGACGATGTTTAGAGTTACAATGGCTTGTTGACATCAAACTTATGTTCGGATTAGAGGTAGAAGGGTTAAGGCTATGACAACTCAATGTTTTCATGGTGAAGGTATACAAAGGGATTAGTCATGGGAGAAAATACTGCCATGACTTCGAGGGACGATGATGTCTAGATAGAATGGGAGGTCCGAAGTTACAATGGCAACCTTGTCACGAAAGCTATAAAGGCTGTCGTAGTAGGACATTGTAGGATTAGAGACTTGTCACAACAAAGTGACCTCTATCGCTGTAGGATGTGGCAAGGAGCTACAGATGATATGGATGCACATGCGATCATGAGATGACATTTGGGTAGCAACAAACAAAGCTACGACAAGGTAGGAATGTTGACATGGCAACTATAGTTCTTGTTGTGGCAGGATCAGTGTTGTGGCAACAGGAACGGATGCTAGCGTGACAGACTTAAATGTCGACAGGGCAACATCGCCAAAGGAGGGAATTTGTCCTGGCAAAGGTACGCTGACATGAGATAGGGCCTATAAAGTGAATATTGAGTTCCTAGGGTTCTGACTGATAAGAGAGATCGATGAATGACCGACTAATAATATTGATAGTCAAACAATATCTATTTAGGGTTAATAGGTCTATGCCAGAATTGTGCCTTCAGACAAAGATTAAAAGAAAGGAGCAATTAGTGATCTAATGATCATGTTGATAGCCAAAGGTGTCTCTAAAGCTAGCGTGGTCTGTGCTGAAGCTGTGCTGTCCATGGTGGCGGAGATTGTCATGCAGGTAGCTCTAATAAGGAAGGACATATGGTTTAGGCATTAAGCCGAGAATGCATCTATAGGATGGACTGGATATGAAACATCTAGATGGGATCAATGGCGGGAATAGGGTACAGTTTGATGATGTCGATAACACAAACAACTAGTCGTGCCTGGCATGATCAGGTTTTCGATAACTATGTAGAGGATTGACAGAGTCATCATACATGACATCGGCTTTGGTTTAGATGGATGGTAACCAATAAGGTTTCAATTATAGGCATATGCATGCAGCAACATATGGTATCGAAGGTGGGTCATGTACTCGTTGCTAAGCAACACTAGGGTTAAATGGATCCATGTTCGTAGGATGAACATAGATGAATGGAGAGGGATACAAGGCCATCTAACATTGTTCTATAGGAAGCAAGCGAGAGAGAAAAAGAAAAATGGGGGCACCGTTCTCCATCTGAAAGAGAAAAATAGAGAAGACAGGGGGTCATGGGTTTCTACTATATCCTGTAGACATAACATAGGGAGAGATAGAGAGAAATAGAGAGGGTCGACCTCCTAGTCTCTGTACAGAGAACAAATGACAGAGTCGAAGGGGAAACCGAGGAAGATGTTTGGGATGGTGGCACTTTGAGATCGTCAATGAGGGAAGGGCAAAGGCGTCCGTACAAGGAGAAAAACGAGAACTCGTAGGTGGCTTCGGCTGGGGTGGAGGTGTACCATGCAGTGGCTGGCGGTGGTAGTGTGGCGTACCCGGTTTTAAGGCCGGATACTCCCTTGTGATTACTGTACCGGTCCCTGGATCAGTAGCCGGTACACACAAGTTAACATGTATATCATTGTCATACATACGTATAAGAGTAAATAGACCATCAAGGTCGATTGTCTGATACCTGTAGCCCAACGGCTATGAACTTGCAGCGGAAATAAAGCGGTGATGAAGCCCATCAATATGCCATACCCGACAGACAACTGACTGGGGTTACGCCCTAGCTTTTGCGTTCATATTCGTATCTTCGGAATTGATGTCTCCTTCGTTTGGCCAAATCAACAAGCCAGGTGAGTACATGGAATGTACTCGCAAGCTATTCCCACGGGAGGAGATATACGGCAATATTTCATGCGGGGATTAGATCACGGAATAGCTCTACCCTATGTTGTTGGTTGTGCGGAAATGTAAGTTTCATCATAAATACGATAATAGGTTTCAAAGTTATTTTAAAAACAGAAGTAGTTCGCAGTAACAATCATCATGAGGTAGAAACCGCTACCTCCCTATTTCCTTTCCTCAGCGTGATAGCTCTGCCTATCACGCCTACCCTTTTTGGCTCCGCTCGCACTACCCCGGGCAGTGCAGCTAGCCTTCCCTTCTGCAATTCCTGGCTACCATCCATGTAGCGTAAATTGCACCCGGTGGACACACCATGCCCACGTCCTTAATCTCATTTCCCAGCTTTCATAAACAAAACTTAGTCTAATCAATGTGTGGCCTTGCTAGTTCATGTCCATGACTGAGGACGCGGCTATTCGAATAGTTTTTAACCCTCTGCAGAGGTGGTACGGCTTTACCCACAAGATGTAAGTCACCCTGGGCACACTGCGCGCCGTGTAATGGCAGGGATATTACAACGAGACCTTTCGTCCGTGTTCACACTAGAGCCGGACCTGCTAGGAGGGTAACCCAACTTTTGCATCCCGGATGTCAAAAATGGGACTCTCCACCTTTGTGTCGAACCATAATTTCACGTACTCGTGAGACTCACCGAGAGCGTTACATCCACAGCATGGAACTCATCGAGGGCTTTACCCCCACGTAGTCCCATGAAGATCCTCTAGGGATCCCAGATCCACCTAGCACATCACCCTAACTTTCCACGGTTCCGAGCTCTAGCATTAGACGAGGTACCGAGTCAAGTCCTTCCCATAAAGGACATGTGGACGTACGGTAGGGGAACTGATTCAGCGGCACTTAGGTTCGGTCCTTAACTGATTCGAGCAAGACTCCATGTCCAACCATCTCCTCAGGTAGCAATCGGCTACCCTACCATTCCATGCCTCAGGTAGCAACCGGCTACCCTACCCTTTCCTAACTCAAGTAGCGACCGGCTACTCTACCACCCCAAACACCCTTAGCATTCTTGCCTGAATCCGAATCCTCCATCATTTCTTTTGGGATTTTGGTAAACATTTTCTTTAAAAAGATTCCCCGGAATGTATAAACAAACCGGGGGGTTTTTGTTCCCATACCCATCGTACCGATAAAACTTAGCTTAACTACAGCAAGTCTAAGCAAGGCTAAAGCCTATATTCCTACTTAGTTGGTCGGTCGAATATCAACCGACTAAATATTCCTAGGGCTACAAGGATCAGATTCCAGACCTACGTCTCATGCATCTATTAGGCATAACTACTCGAGCATAAAATAACGTTGTTATTAACATAGCATGCAAGGTTTGCAAACAAAGTAATTACGTTTCACAAATATGGGATTTAACATGATCAAAGTGGGAATGCTTGCCTGACGATACTGGCCTGATCTTGGTTTCGATCTTGATACGGCAACAGCTCGATCCCTTCCAGTGAGATGTCGCAATGTCGGAACTACACGTCGAAAAAACAGCCAGCAATCAATGACGTGCGGCAGGGCCAATGTACTTCCAAGAATTTTAAGATATGTGCTCTGGACTTAGCTGATTTCTAGGGTTTTCGGAAAGGTGAGACGGGAATGTCTTCACATGAAATGTAGCTTTTTCGTAGAACCGAAGATCCTAGCTTTGATTGTTTATTGACATATTAACACTTGGGATGATTTCTTTCAGCAAGTGTTTTTAGGGCAGGTAAGGTTGAACCTACTACCACTCTCTAGTACAAAAATGTTAGAAGGATTTAGGGAGTTAAGTTATTTGTTCTGGTGACATGTGCGAGGTTATCTTGGGATATATGCCGACATCATACCCTTCATAGAAGAGCAAGCAAAAGTTCCTTGGATTGCAAGTATACTTAAGACCAGAGGGTGCAAATCATTTGAAACGTGGTATGAGATAGCGGTACTGCTTGGGACCTATTTTTCAGAATATATACACAATTCCTATTATGAGTATTCTTAGGGTTTTTGATTTAAATTGTAATTTCTACAAATTTTGAGGACCCTAGGAATAGTACTGATAGCATGGTTGCGAAATCTTAAGATTTTAGGAAAGGGAATTATTCAGTTGGATAGGTAGTTTTTGGGGATGTTAGTGTTCAAGGGCTGCTTACATATAATCTGTTTGTCGTTTAAGGACGCCTGGTTTTAGGGTTGCTGTAGAAAACGTACTGCGGAGCTACGCTTTCATGAGAGGGGAACGTTTTTCTAGAGAGCAACAAGGGCGAATATGTTTCCCTGGTTGCATGGCGCAACCCGCAGGGTACGCTATCGCTCAGTTGCTTGTGGCCTGTTTGCTTAGGGGCTGAACCGGTGACTCGGGCGTTAGGCAAGTTAATTAGACTACTCGGGCGGATTAAGATGGGAGAGAGGGAGTAGGGGTAATCGGCAGTAACGGAGCTTACCGTCGGCAGTGGTGGTACTAACTGCGGCAATCAAGCTACAAACTGGCGGCGCTGCTACTTAGCTGCTGGAGAGAAGAGCTGAAGCTCGAGTTGAGGAGAAGTAGGGAAGAGCTCGGCTTCCAGGGGAGTAGGGAGCTCGAAGAAGAGAGGATGAAGCTTGGCCTGGGGCGGCGGCAGAGGAAGGAGGGACCAGATTTTAGGGGGTGGCGGTCATGACTCTCACCGAAGGTGGCGTAGGCGCGTGTGGAGCAGCGACTCGGACCCGCGCCTCCTGGAAGCTGTACTGAGTAGGGAGGAAGCGGCGTCAGCTGCTGGAGGCGGCCGGTTGCGGTAGAGCTGGCGGCGGCGGATCACATCGACTGCGGCAAGGCTCGGGACGACTCTTACCGGTGGCGAATGGAGGACTGAATCTGGTCGGGAATAGTGGGGAGTTCGGGAGCGTCGGCACGGGGAAGCTGCAGAACTCGGCGGCGAGTGTGGCGTTGGGTGAGGTGCTCCGGCCATGAGCTGAGCTGGCTGATGGAGGAGTCCTCACCGGCGGCGAGGCGAGCTGGTTGGGACCGGTGGTTCTGGAGTGGCGGCGGGTGGTGCTGGTGACACTGGGGCCGGAGCCGAGGGAGGTGGAGTTGCACTGCTGAGACGGTGGCAGCTCCTTGCCGCGGCCGTCGGAGGCTTGCCGCGGCAGGAGTATTGCGGCCGCGGCAGCAGGTGCGGCAAGACAGGACGGCGCGGTGCTCGAGCGGCTCGGCTGGCCAGGCAGCGGCGAGGCAGAGGCCGAGGCGGGAGGGTCCGGGGCGCCAGCCAGATCTGAGGACGGCCGATTTGGCTCGCTGCCGACCCGAGGAAGCTGAGTAGAGGTGGTTGGGGTGGGCTGCTAGGGAAGAAGGGGAGGAGGGACCGAGAAGCTCGAGAGAGAGAGCCGGCTTGGGGAAGAAGGAGATGAGGAAAGATTGGGTGGAGCTGGATGCGGAAACTAGAGCTTGGGCAGTTCGGCTGAAGAAAAGGAGGAGAGAAGTTGAAGCAAGAGATGGAGCTCGGTTTGCTAGGAGCTGCGGTTGCGATGGGGAGAGCTCAGAGGGGAGTGGAGCAGAAGAAGGAAGTGGAGAGCTCGGTTGCAGGCCACTGAGGAGAAAGTATGGGAAGAAGAAAGGAGGCTGCTTGGGTTGCTAGGGGCAAAGCTTGGTTTGAGGGAGGTGGTGAGCTTGGCAGAGATAAGTGGAGTTATGGGGGGCCGTTGGGCGGTGCTATTGCTACACAGGGAGGTTCAGAGTTAGGCACCAATTCTCAGAAGACGTGGATGCGTGGCTCAATTCAGCAGACAGGAGCAGCGTTCAATAGGACGAGGAGTAAATGGGGAATAGGGGAATAAGGAAGAAGACGATGGAGAAAGGTTGCTATAGATATCGGGAATCACATGGAGGTGATAGATGGCGTCGTCAGTTGGAACATTAGGGAGGGAGCCTAGCAAAAAGAACGAGAAAATTTTATAGGGAATGAACGGCAAGGACTCAGATATGTTCATGAATTCTCGAGGGGAGTTTGAGAGGCTGGTATGATCTTATGCCAGAGTTGGGTCCAAGATGTGGAAAGTTTTAATTGATTAACTCAACAGGAAGTGAGCTTGGCTCAAAAGCGGCTCAACTATTACTTGGGATATCTGAGCTAAAGGGCCCATCATTTTCATTTTTCATTTTTTTTAGTCTGTTGTAGGTGGGCGCGAAATATGTTGTAAAATCTTATGAGCAGGATTTGGATATGAATTTTTCGTTTTGGGTGAAAGGAGAGATGCTAAAGGTTATTATTATGATTTCCTTTTATAAGTGCTTTTTCACTTACAACATATATTCATATTTACATCGTCGTACGTATTCCCAATGGAGCAAAAATGGTCATGTGGTACGACGTGGCAAATGGTGTAGGTTAGCATCGCGTTGATGGCTGCAAACATACACACGTGTCCATGGAATCAGGGTAGACAGAAGGATTGGCACATGCACATGTGCAGGCGGCTGTACCTTTGCATTTACCAAGGATCAACTGGGGAGACATAGCATGCAAATGGTCCCAAGGGTTGTCATGGGATGGCAAGAGAGGAATCAAAAGGGTTCCAAGGTTTCGGACTTCCCGATTGCTCGGAAGAAGCGAACTAGGGTTCGGAGTGTGTGTGCCCATGTACATCGGAAAAGTTAGGCGTGTATATAGGATTGAAATAAGATGGGAATAGGTACAGAAGATCATAGTGGACTAGGTTTTTGCGAAATGGCAACACTATACTTGCGTATATGTATTTGCATACGGTTGATGGTTGAGAAAATCGGGGAGTGCCGAGAGTTAGGGTTTGCTTATACGCGTATACCTAAAAGCAGTACATTTGTGCACACACGCGCGATAGGACGTGGCGGAGCTGGCGGTATAATTTTAAGTCATTCAAAAAAGATTCAGGACGGGTATATGTTCCGATTTCGCAGAAGTACCATGAGGGCACCTTGCGGCGATGTGGGTTTAGGTGGCACCGGTTAGATAGGAGGAGGAGTGATGCCAAAGGTGTGTGCGTGGCGGGAATGCAAGGTGGTTAGCCACGTAGGAGACAAAGGATAAGGCAGGTTTTGTATCCCTTGCCGGACGGAGTTCCAACAGAGCAGAGATCAAGGGAACAGGAGCAGAGGGGGAAGGAGTTTGGTTGTCTCACTTTAGGGTTTTGCAGAAACGTATTTTGATTAAAAGTTTTAAATCTAGTGTATTTCATCCTACATTATTAGCAAAAAGTTTTTGTTGGCCCTAATTTTCGGGTTTCGGGAGAATCAGGGTGTGACAGGTAGCAGGCAGCACTGGTGAGGGTTCGACCTAGCCGGGAGCTACGACGGCAAGGTCGATCAATTGATCGAGGCAAACAACTTATGGAGGCGAGAATATAGTGCAGTGCAGAAGAATTGGGAGAACGCTCACCATGCCTGATGAACAGATACAGAGAACTCTCGCTGTAGATGATGACGATGGTTGGAATTCGAGATGTGCCGTCGACTGGGCATGCAATCAGCCGGCGCATCGTCTTCGGCTCACCAGCGTGAAGCTTTCGATGTCCGTGTTTGGACTGAGATGTGTCAACTCGCTGGATTGGACTATGGCGACACTTTGGGCATGAGGCGTCACCACACTAGGGCAGAGGAGGGGGTGGCAGCACATGCGGGGTCGCAGAAACCAGCAAGACGATGACTTTATAGGCCACAACCTAATGCACCGTGTGAGTTTGGATGTTGAGGTGGCCACGCGGCACGCACGCCAAGACAGGTGGCGGTGATGTCGTGCATGGCCTAGAGATCTGCTGGAGGAAGGAGCAGGGGCGTGGGCTTGCTGCCCACTTGACTAGGTTGAGAGCACGTCGAGTAAATGGACTAGGCCTAGATACAAGGGGAGAGGAGGCGGGCTGCTGGGTAGAAGGAGTCGGTTTGCAAATGGGCTTTGGCCCAAGGAAGGAGTGGAAGTAGGCCAGGCAAGGAGATTCGGCCGAGGGAGAAGAGAAGAAAAAGGAAAAGGATTTTCCTTTTTCAGAAACGACAAAGGAAAGATCTAAGCTCAAATAAATACAAAATTAACTCTAAAAAATCTAGTAAAATTCTAGGATACGTATTTTAATAAAAACAGTCAAATAAAATATTTAAATCCCAATATTAATTTTTAATTTAATTAGATTAAGTCCAAAATAATTAGGAAAATTTCAATTATGCTTTATTTAGTTCAACAGAAAATTCACGAAAACTTTTCTAGTCCTAGAAAAGCTTATTTTGTAATCACTAAAAAATCAGAATGTTACATCACCTGCCAACTAGAGGAATACCGGTATGACCGGGTGGCATACAACGCTATGTCGCTTCTGCCAAAACCGCCACACGGAGCAACAACATAGGCTATCGCACAGAACGGAGTCCCATGCCGCACGAATCAGTGCGCACACCGGCAGCACCTCAAGGAGCAACGCGCACCATATGAACGCCTTGCAAGGCAGCATCGGCACCATGTCAGTCGCACCACTGACGGCCACGCCATGAACTACCGCGTGGAGCAGCACCGGCTAGCGCACGGAGTGGAGTCACTACTGTGACACGTGTCGGTACCGCATCACCATGAAGCTGCATGGAGTGGCCACCGAGCGTGCACGCCGGAGGCACCAAATGGGGCGGCACGTCTTGGCTGCACACCATGAGATGATGAGACATAGCACTAGCAACCGCACGCCGCAGCATCGGCACCACGACGATCACGTTGCCACTAGCGACAACCTCGACGTCCCCGCCTCTAGCGACACCGCACAGAGCGGCTGGCGATCACGCAGGCAAGTGATCTGCACTCGACGCCTCCACTGCACGCGACGGCCCTAGCCACTCAAGCGCACGCTGCATGGAGCGGCCTCGACCACGACGCTGCAAGGAGCAGCACCGTGTGATGCACTGTCGTCGGCCGCCACGAATGCCAACGAGCAACATTAGTGACAAACGTTGTCGTGCCGGCGCGCAACGGACGGGCATTGCCGTATCGTACGCGATGGTTGCCGGCAGGCAGACCATAAGTAGGCCAAAGCTGCGCGCCACGGCCTTGCTTTGATTGTGGCAAGCCGCATCACGACCTAACAGGCTGTGTCCTCGCGCCAGGCCACGCACTTAAAATATTATAAAGCACTTATTAAATAAGTAAGAAATAATCAATAAAGATCCAGCACTTGGAGTGGCCACTAAGTCATACAAGAAGTTTATGATTCATAGGTAGTTGACTAAAATTATGTGGAAAGGTACAGATCTTTACATAGTATACTCATCTACCTTGACCCCTAAAGTATTATTCATTGAAGATGACAGCTTACATTGTACAACTAAGTTTAGTTATGATTGCACATTAGTAATATGTATTAACCACATGATATATCACTCACCTTATTCCCAATTTTAGTTGTGATGCTTGAACCATGAAAGTTCATAATTTTGATTTACTGAAGAAGAACCAAATATTGATAACTATATTTTCCTCACCATAAATTCTAAAATCAAGGATGTAGATTGAAATATCAATTCTTGAAGTACTAAGCTTAAATTGAAATTTGCTTGTATATGTGCATAATTCAAGAGGAGCAATCTCCGAATCAGAACCTAACCATAATGATATAGTAATGATGAACATTCAGAGAAATATCATCGACTATATCAATTAAGGATTAATCGAACTCAAAGGGTTGTACTCTTTTTCCTTGATGAGTTCCCAAAGAAGTTTCTCATCAATAATGTTTTGAATGAGGCAACTAGTGTAATATAAATAGCGGATGCAATGCACTGTTTCTCCAATTTTTTCTACTGGGGTTTTCAAAGTTTTAATAAGGCGCATGCACTTCACGATAATTGCTCAAAAGGGAGTGTTAGGAAACTGGACTCGCTAGGTGGGCCGGGCAGTTTACTGTGTCCCCCTAAGGGCCCATGTGGGCACTTACAAAAACCCTAGCTTCACGTAGGAGGACTATAAATAGGAGAGTTGACTATTGTTTATTTACACAATTGAAGACATTGTACCCAGATCCAATCTAATAAAGAGAAATATCACCACCCCTACATCCTCATGTCAATTTACTTTTCCGCATGTGTGCTTATGTTCGATCTACTACATGTTATTGGCCATCAAATCGCTCCTCGTGACGTTGGTTTCGCAACATATGCAACTCATTTAAGCTCATGTCGCAGAGTACATGTCGTTTTGCACCCTTTGTCTAACTCAACCAGCAATGTGTATTTGAAGAAAACTGCAAATGATGACCGTCTAGAATTAAGAGTTTTGTATAAATCTTCTTCTAGTAGTGTGCCTTCGGTCAATCGGTTTAAACTGAAGAACTGAACAAATTTTTGGTTAACTGGATTGCCGGTTCTCAAGAAATTCCAAGTTAATTTGATATGGTTATTAAAAAACTGAAATAATTAAAAACTGATGGAACCGAATCGAGAAGACCGAAAGAATCGAACGTCCATCCTGTGATTGCATTCGAGCAGAAACAGACGCCGGTAGTCCAGCTGAAAGCACAGCTAAGCTAAGGATGGGCTGCTCAACGGAAAAAGAAGGATGGGCTGCTCCGTCCCATTTCCTTTCAGTGTTTGACTAGGAGGCCCAATGTCGGCCCACCAGGCCAATCTATCATGGCCCCAACCTGCTGGTCAGAAGCTTCCATCGACCAGCGTCCCGGCCTCCGGGCAGTACTAACATGCCGTGCCATGCTCCGGCTCTCAACACTACTCATGTGCCTAGACACCTTCGTTCACTTCATCATCATGCTGGCATTGGATCGAGGCAGTCTCGCCGGCCAGGCCGCGTTATACGATAACGCATGCGCCATTACGGGTTATGGTAAGATTTCTCATCCTGTGCTGCCGGCCGAACAAGCAGCACCAATGGCGGGCAAGATCATATGCCCAGTCGAGCAGAACGGCCGAACGGTCTCCGAAATCGAGCCGTTCATGGACAGCACATGCTCAGGGCTCATGGCTCTCGTGCTTTGTTCTTTACTACGTCTGCTCGAAGCTAGGCGACGTTTAAAAACGTATAGTCAATTTTTTTTTAACTTTAACTACTAATAGATTTAAAATTACTTAGATTGGTGAGATAAAAAAGCAGTATCATTAGATTTATTTTTAAAAATACTTTTAAAATATAATTCTTTTATTAGTATATACATATAAAAGTAACAACTAAATATGCATGTTAAAAGTTATATCAATATTTAAGACGATAGCTATTTATGAAATGAAGGGAGTACAAGTAAACGGTATCATGACAAATTTTCAGAACAGCTCCTATAAGGTGCGACAATATAACCTACAGGATATGTTAGCAATCTCTTCCGGCAACTGTGATGAGCTTCCCACGAAGTATCTTGGCATGCCTCATCATCTTAAGAGGCAAGCTTCGAGCATCTAGAGGACAATATTGTGGCAAAATTGGTGGCATAGCAGGGGAAACATTTCACTGCAATCGGGAGAGCGCTCATCAAGTCAGTGCTTACTTCTCAAGCTGTTTATCATCTTACATCGCTCGACATCCCTCTCAGGATTAAAAATAATATTGACAAGATGACAATGGTGGATCTAGAACGAACATGACCCGGTGTTCTCATAAAAATCACACTTGTCTCTCACTTTGAGTTGGGATGTCTAACACTATATATACATGAAGTATATCAAGGAAAATGATTTCAGACTCGGTGTCCTGTGCACCATGGTAGCTCTATAAAAGTGCATATAGCCTTTAAGTTTGCTTTGGTAATTAATAACAATTCATATAGACTAATGGTTTCTTGAGTTGAATTCGAGATTACGTTCCATAGGTGATGCATGAAGAATTTGATGGGTTCAGGTGATGAATGCTACAAAGTCAAGACATGTATCATGATCAAATGTGTTCAAGAGGTCAATTTCATGTGATTAAGAAGAGATGAAGTAAACATCTATGAATCATGAATGGGGTCAAGGTGTGAACCATAGAGGATCAAACTGAAGTTCATGAGAAGATAAATGTTGACTATAATGAAGTTCAGGATGAACTCAAGACAGTCAACATAGAGCTTAAAGGATATGCGACTTGTGATCGTGTGCTCAAGTGGATTTGATAAGCGATTGTGTATTGCATTTTGTGACTAACCCATTTCTATGTGTGAGAAAAGTGTGTGTGTGATTTTGGTACACTAGGTGAGATGACATCAAAAGGATGATATCACAAAGCTCAAGTAAAGACTGACATCAAGTGATGATGTTCATCAAGATGCAATAATCATAACCACAAGCTTAGTGGATAAGTATGAAGGGGTGATGTCAATAAGATCTGCAAGGCAAATTCAAGTCAAGTGCCATGTGTGGGAGATATACTTGAAGCTGTGGTCCATCAAGTGTTGATGAACATATGAGATGGTCTTCAAGAGAAGGCTTTCCATAAGGGATTATGGTGGAGCTAAATGAAAGACTCATAAAGTTTGGGTGATCAAGATGATTCCATCTTGGAGCATGTATGATTGTGTACATCAAGGTTCAAGTGAAATGTGCACGGCGAAGTTCTGCCTAGACTATGTTTTTCTAGTTTGACTGGTCTCAATGTGTTTAGTGGGAGACTAAATTATATGATAGATAGCTGTACTATCAAGAATGGCTATCGAGCAGGTAACTTGATCATGTCGCGTGTTGAGTGTGCAAACAATTGCATATGTTGCATATCGTTGTGTTCCCATTGTGGGGAACTATAACTTGAGGTTATAGTTTGTGTCTATGTTTTCTCAAAGGTTTTGAGATGTGTTCTTGGAGTCCTAAGATCAGCCACGAGAAGTGGCATCCTGGGTCGAGCGGTCTGACCGGCTATGTTAGACGGTCTGACTGGCCAAGCCAGGTCAGCTCTGATGAGTGCCTGGTGAGTCGGTATGTGGCTTTCTCCTTTTTTGTGAGATTTTCTTAAAGGTTCTGGGATTTTCTCGGAGGTTTCAAGATAAGTCTCTATCCCCGAGTGCTCTTTTTCTTGGAGGTTCCAAGCTTGGCCTCTGTCCTGCCTTCTGTAGGAGGGTAGTTCAACCGGCCTTGTGGGGCAATTTAAACCGACCACCCTCAGAAAGCTCCGAGAGTTCCTCTAGGACATTTGATGAAGGATAACAAAAAGTATTATGTTCTCAGAGGGTCCGAGATTTTGACTCGGATGTTCCGAGTTTTGGTTCTGTCCATGTGTGGGACAAATCTCAGGGGGTCCAAGTTTTTCCCAGAGGTTTCGGGTTTTGAGTGCTCATGTGTTGTGAGTGTCCAACGGTCATTTTCTGACCGTTGGGGGGAGGAGGGGTCAATCTAATTGGCCCAGTAGGGTGGTTTGAACCGTTAGCCTACAGAAACTCTCCAATGGCTAGTTTTTGAGGTTTGGCTATAATTAGCCCCCTTGGCCAAGATGGAGAGTTGCTGCTGCCCTTCGGATCTTTTGTTTGAGTCCTTCTTGGTGTTCTATTTCACTTAATAGCCTCTATGACATAAGTTTCTCTCGGTAAGGTGTGAGAGGGAGTTGTGCATTGTGTTGCACTTGGCGATTGCATTGGTAGTATCAGTTTGAGCTCTCCATGTTAATCATGTTTGAGTGGAAGTCCAAGATCTTTTACTTTTGGAGGCCACCGCCTCGTCGGTGCCTTAGCGGGTTGCAAGCTCGGTGATCTCTTAAACAGAGGTTGTGAAGAGGCTTGACAAGTTGGGAGTGGTTGTGGAGCTCATCGTCTCCAGAGCAAAGGAACAAGCTAACCAAAGTGAGCAGCTTTTGCTAGAGATAAGATTCTGGAGGAAAGAGTTCGATTCGGAGCCGACTTATTTTTTTTTAGCAAGCTTCTTCAACGGATAGACTTAGGGTGTTGGTGCACTTAGTTTGATTAGTTAATTTCTGAATTAGGATCGGTCGAGATCGTAATTATTTTCACTTACTCTAGGCGACATCCAAGGTCCTACATTCTACCTAGGTATGCCCCTACAAGATGAGGCAAGCATTCTTTTTGACCGAGACCGGAAAAGCAACAAGAGGGAAGTGCACAAAAAAACTGGGAGGCCGTGTGTCGCTCCACATCTCTTGGTGGTCTGGGCATCCTCCACCTCGACAAGTTCACGGGGGTGTTGCACCTTCGTTTGCCTTGGATTGAATGGATTGGCCCTCAAGAACTTGGGTGGGGTTGGGCAACCCTTCTGGTGAAACCGACATGGAACTTTTCTATGCCACAAAGTTAATCACGATTGGTAATGGGGAAAAGGCAAGCTTTTGGAACTCGCCATGGCTTGAGGGGACTACCCTGAAAGATATTGCTCCAACAATCTTTGATTTATCCAGAAAGAAAAACGTGATGGTGAAAAGGTTCTACAACAAAATCATTGGATCAACCAAATCAATACCAAGGAGGGCGTCGCTGTCACCAACATCTGGGAATTCACATTGTTATGGGGGATTTTGGAGCATGTGGTTTTAGATGTCGACGCTCTTGACACTATTCATTGGAAATCACGACTTCAGGTGTCTACTTGATGGCTTCGGCATATAAGATTCGGTTTCTTGGCGCTACATGCCACACCCATGCAACACATAATATGGAAGAATTGGGCACTCCCCAAATGCAAGTCCTTCTCGTGGTTGATTATCCAAATTTGGGTGTGGCCGACGGATCGGCTCGGACCTAGAGGCTGGCTGAATTGCGGATTGCGTCCCCTATGTAAGCGTGAGCCGGAGGGCGCCGCCCACCTTCTATTTGAATGTTGTTTCTTGATCCACACTTGGAACTCTATCAAGGATTGGCCAACCCTCCAAAATTTTCACCCAAATCTTTGGGCCGTCGTGCCCATGGTCAAAAGTTGGTGCTTTTCTTTTGAGCAATTTGGAATGAGCGCAATGCCCGCATTTTTGCAATGTCTCTACCATGCTTGATGATATGGCAACTTAGGCATGTGCTAGGGCTAAACATTTGAGATCTATTGTACCGAGAGAGTAGAATCTTTTGTCTTGTGGGGCCATTTGGTGATGTCGGGTTACTTTCTATGTTAACTTCTTCTTATTAATGAAACATGAGAAATCTATAATATGTTGAGTCATGTTACATGACAAAAAATCGCACGCAACATCAAAATACAGATGTTCAGTACTCTAGCCATGTTCTTTGGAGTATGCACATTATGGTGTGCTGCCTTCTGCAGTAAATTGCGGAGCAATTATGCTGTAACTCGTGATGTGTAAATACGCAACGTGCCAATATGCTATGTTACAATTTTGTGCACCATTAGGGAATAGTCCATGGTCCACACTAATCAACACTAGGATGCCGTCTCGCGCCACCGGCCACCGACCCAAACACATGACAAAACCGTGAAAACGTATTTTTGATGGGATCCACTGATGATTTGGCCCGCACGATCTGCGCCATTTTAGGACATTGAAAACCCCGATTCACCACCTCGTCCCAAATTTTTCTATGTCTGCTCCACTTGCATCCAATCCGCTGTCATAGATACTCTGAAGCCAGAAACCACCATGCATGGCGCAGCTCACTCATCACTGGACACGTACGTAACCAAACTGACGGCGGTCAACTTCTTGCTTCTCGTCCCAGCTCCGCCTCACCTTTAGCTGTGAAACTTCCACCATTCTTCTGAGCCTAGGTCTTCAGTAGCCATCCCATAATAATGCAAACTTGTTTACATCTTCCAAGAATCTGAAGGCGTCGCCGAGTTCGATGTGATCGATCGATCTGGCTGCATGGGCTTTGACCGCGGTAATCCTGCACCTTCTCACTTGAGTCTGCATATAGCCTGCACTTGACTATGGCCTGGCTGCCCCCCACACACCACACTCGGTGTCTCAGTCACTTCACTCTGCTTCGCACCACCGGCCGGAAGGCAGAAGCCATGGCACTGGCTAGGACGCAGCTCCTAGCCACCCTATCGGCTTTTGCGCTGATCGCCGTCGCCGCTCCGGTGGCCGGTGACCGCCCGACGGACAAGCTGGAGATACTCTGGGGCAAGACGCAGCTGCTCAACGACAGCAACGGCGGCCAGACCATCGCGCTGACGCTGGACACGGTGATGGGGTCGGCCTTCCGGTCCAAGACCTCGTACCTCTTCGCGAGGATTGATATGGCCATCAAACTCGTCGCCAAGAACTCCGCCGGCACCGTCACGACGATATATGTAAGTGACCAAAAAAAAACCGTTAACGATGCATGCACGCGTGCCTGACTAGTGGCGTGATTAAATACGGTGTGATGCAGTTGATTTCGGAGAAGGATTGGAAGACACACGACGAGATCGACCTCGAGTTCCTGGGCAACGCCACCGGCCAGCCGTATACACTGCACACCAACATCTTCGCCACGGCGAAGGCGGCAGGGAGGTGCAGTACCGGCTTTGGTTCGATCCTACTCAAGACTTCCACACCTACTCCATCATCTGGAACCCAGATGAGATCCTGTAAGCCCCACTTGCATGATTCTAAGCTACTCTGTTCCAGACATCTGCGCACTTTCCATGGCATGTTGCTAAAAAATCAAATTATGCATGTACTTGTGTGTTTGATCAGGATCCTGGTTGACAACGTGCCGATCCGGCAATTCAAGAACCACTGGGACGCCGGCGTGCCGTTCCCAGTCTACCAGCCGATGCGGCTGTTCGGGTGCCTCTGGGACGCCGACGACTGGGCGACAGAGGGCGGGCGCGTCAAGACCGACTGGTCGCAGGCGCCGTTCGTGGCCTACTTTGGCAACTACAGCGCCTCCGGTTGCGTGCCGAGCGCCGGCTCGTGGGCGTGCGGCGAGGACCCGTCGTCCGACGGCGACTGGATGGACCAGGGGGTGCTGGCCGACACGAAACAGCGGCAGCAGCTGAGAGAGGTGCAAGGCAAGTACATGATCTACAACTACTGCACTGACTACAAGAGGTTCCCTGGTGGAGTCCCGAAGGAGTGTGGGCTGGCTTAGATTTACTAGAATATATGAGTGCTTGAGATGGGTGTGGAATTTTTGTTGGAAAGATTGTTTCATTCTTCTTCCATTTCTTTTTGAGCGGTAATTCTTCCTCTCTTTTCTAAACAAGAGCAAAAATAAGCAACCATTTCTGGCCATATATACGACGCAGAGATTACTAATTATATATACTCATATATAGTCAGTAAATAATTGTGTCGGCTGCTGAATTGCATAAAGAGTTGGAGACAAAAGCATGAACAAAGCAAGCCTTTCTTAGAGATCAGTAAACAAAATTGCACCGAGATCTGCATCCATGAAAGCAAGTAAAGATGCCGCTAGCTAGCACGATACTTCCAAGGCAAGAAAATAGAAAAAAAATGCATAACCTCGTTCGCTCCGGTTCTCGGCTTAAGCAGAACCTCAACCTATACGCACGGAGGCTATTCAAGCATTTCATCAGCCAAGGTTTTGACCGTTTCTGAAACTGTAACGAGGGGATTTACCGCTTGAAAAATTCAAACGAATTTTGAATTCGAAAATTTCTGGTAAAGTATAAGTACATTCGGACGACGGATCTAATCAGGCGCAACCGTGGTGTGGTGGTTGGTGTGCTCCGGCCCTTCATCGAGTCTACATAGCAAGGAGAGTTAACACTCAAAATAGGCTGTGGTAGAAAGAGGGAAAAAGAGAACTCGATCGCCACCTTTCGAAGCAGAACGAGCTGTGTTACCTCTTCGCCGTGAATCGGAACGTGTTGTTCTCGTGATACCAACCAATTTATCGTCATGGTAGATGTGGTTACCGGGCGATAACCCAAAATACCGCCCAGTAACCAAAACCTTGCTGTCAGTATCGTAGTAATACACTAATACTCCATTCCTCGTCGCCTGGAACACGTCTGTGCATCGAAGTTCAAAGGCGAGTAGACCTTTTTCTTATCTGAAAAATCTAATTGCTTCTCCTGTTGAGTTCAGTTCCCTGACGTCCCAGGTTCTACGTACCGCTGGTGGAAACGGGCCATTGCGATTTGCGAGCATCAAAGACCAATTACTGTGAAAGCTGGCTGCTGTCCATGGACGAGCAGGACACGGGTGGGTTGGCGGATAAAACCACGTACGGCGCTACATATACGGTTTCAAGCACCCCCAACGCCTCGGTGTCCGACACGGGGATGCCGGGGGCCGGGGCAGTAGCCTCGACAGAGATCTTTGTGCCGTGGGCAGTGAGAAACCCGTGAGATCGGTGCTGGGCTAGAATTGGGAGGAACGAGCGGGGACCTCGATGGCAGCTCCTGGTTCCCATTCCCATGGCGACGGCGCGCCGCGGCTCCATCAGACCGTCACAAGACAGCCTCGCGGGACAGCCCCAGAAGAGATGCCACGTTCCTAACGTGCTAGGCCTCTTCGATTGGTCCGTTTCGGCCGCCCTGTGCAAAACGCCCTGTGTCTACTGCCTATTCTGCCCCAGAAATATCTGGGCCTCGTGGATTTTATCGGGCCGGGTTATCTTTTCATGCGGGAGAAGAGGCCACGGTAATCACAAACCACTTTCCCCTTTAAAAAAGAGAAAAAACTAATCACAAGCCGCATTCCTCTGAATGAATAAATAAATAAATCACAAGCCACACCATTGATGATCTGATGGCACGAGCAAAGTGAAACGGATGAGCTCGAGCCAAACCAAACCAACGGATTGGAGAAAAGGGGTGCTCAGCATTTTTACTTCTTACTTGTCTTTGAACCCGTTTTCCGCAGATGGCCATATACTTCGCCCCTCTCCTCCTCTCCACGGATCGTTCCCTCTTTCCCCCGAAAGTTCTCCAATCCGATCGACAAGAGCAACACGGGCGCGCTTCAGGTGAGAGAGTTGGAATCCGTCTTGTTTTTTCCCTCTTCCAGTGCGAGTTTTCTGTAATCTCTGCGAATTTCTGAACCGAGAATTACACGCATGGTTTCCTGCTTATTTCTTCACTGCTCGAGGTGGCGATCTGGTGCTGTTTAGGAGTTTTGAGCACGTAGTTGTGGCATGTGATATTTTGCTTCTTTCCCCTGGGTTTTTTGGTGCTGGAATTGGGTGAATTGCTGAATTGGGGTGCTTGTAATGTTGCGGATTTTTAAAAGAGCTTTTGGCCCTACTTAGGGCAATGGAATGGTTGTGTTACACGAGTGCGTTGTGTTTCTTGTTTACAGCATAAAGCCAGCACCCCTTTGAGACGAAATCATTCAAGGGTTCTTCAGCAACGTCCAGTATGTCAGTTTCTATGAAGGATTTTGATCCGGCTTTCCGTGGAGCCGGACAAAAGGAGTATCCTTTCGATTGCTTTAATCCATCCTGTTTCTAGGATTTTTCATGGCTTGTATATTTGAACTTATAAAAAATGCATTGAGGCCAGGATAATTCTTCCACACACAAAAAAAAAGATCTAGGTCTAAGATCCATGGATAGAATGATCACCAGCTGTTTTGAACAGTAAACTTGTTGAGCACCAAGAAGCTAATTAGCGTGGTTGCCACTTGCCAGCCAGTCTCAGAAATGTAGGAACTTAAATACTGTTTGTCATCTAAGCTGTTATAGAGCAAATCCATTTTTTCTTTCATTGCACTTGGGTGACTAGCAACTACTATTCCTGACGATCCAATACGCTTCTTTAATGTGCAGGATTAATATGATAAATAATAGTTCACTTATTCGGCATTTCCATTTTGAAAATGATACATGACAAGTAATACTTATTTAATGTCTTCGATACTAGCAATAAGTCATAGTATGTTATGATTACAATGATATATTCCCTCTGTCCAACAATGTAAAACACGTACGCATACCAAGATTTATAATTATACATATAATATTTTATTTATGTGACACAAAGTGGTATTATTGGATTTATTTTTGAAAGTACTTTCCAATGATATCACTTTATATCACATAATTAAAATATTATAAATCTAATTGTAAATATTAGAATGCATGCGCGTCTTACAATGTTGAACGGAGGGAGTAACACAACAATTGAATTATGGTGACATGAACTAACTATTATGCAGTTAATGCTTGTTATCTAGTAGAAAAGGTCTAGATACAATGTATTGGAGGCCCACTAATTAAACACAAAGAATGGTGAATCTAACGTAAAGATCAAGCAAACAATAGTAAATGCTGGCAAGAAATTTTTTGCTAGCATTAGCAAATTCAGCCCCCTTCAAAATATAATGATAAATTACAGGCTAGACAGACGACATGTGGCATGTATCACGCCTGTAGAGTACCACATGCCCTATCGTGGGTTAAGAGAGGCGACAGGTCACGTGTTGGTGTTCGTCGCGGCTCCGACCCGGCGTAGGTGCCTGTTGTGTTCTCTAGGTGCAATACGTGTCACGTATCGTCTGTCTATCCTATCATAGGGAAAATTTTGTTATTATGTTTTAAAAGGGACTAAATTTGCTAATGCTACTAAATAAAGGGCTAAAAGAGAAAAACAATTCCGGGTGTGGGCCGTCCGGGAGGGGCAGCCGCTGCCCGCTACGTCGTGCGTGCAGCATGCTTGGCCGCGCCGCGTGGATGGGGGGAGCCGTGGCAGTGTAAATCTACATAGGGGGGCAGCGCGGACTCGAGGCCCGCCGCCACGGGGCAACCGAATGCGACGTACGCGCTGTGCGCTGCCCAACTGCTGCCGATCCGTATAAGTTGGTTCGCACACACAGCGGTGCACTAGTGAAAATGAGACGGCACTGTAACTGTTGACGCTGTGATGTGTCTGCTGGCCGGTGTAGTAGTAACATCTTGTGATGAGATCACTGGGAAAGTGGGAAGTGCGTGGAGTGGAGGATATCATGGCCACTTGGTTTTGCTCGTCCCCCTGGCACATCAGGATCTTACCGATTTTTCCGTCGCTTTTTCCTTTGCCCGTTGCGGATCAGGTGTTTCTTGCGTATCCTTAACTGTCCTGTGATGAGTGGACAGAATAATACTCTAGCTTTTCTACCTAAATCAGGCATCAATCGTTATTACAGAAAACGGCCTCTTAATTAAGTTAAGCTCGGCAGTCGGCAGGGTCCATCCATTCATTCCTCTAGCTTTTTTTTCTGAGCGAAATTTTCATTCCTCTAGCTGATGCTAGACGTTTCCTGAAAAGTGCAGGCGAGCAATTTGGGGGATCTTCGCAAACTGGAGAGAAAAAATTTATTCTGTTTGTCTGGCATAGTGCGAAGGTCACTCGACATGACATATTCACATGGGTAAAGTAAAATTTACCAATGGTACTCTTGTTTATTCTAACTAACCCAACTCTAAGATGGTTACTGGTTTGAGATGTCCCAGTCCCAGAACTCGAGGCTAGAAGTTGTTCTGACACTATATTAATATATCAAGATAATATAAAATAGATTTGATCTCTGCCATTAAAGAGTCTAGTCGAGACATCGAGATACTCGTAATCAAATTATTAAAAAAAAATGACAATCAATTGTCATGCCTAGCGAGGCTCGGCACGCAACAGTAAATTTTAACTTCATCCCATCTTTGACAACACACAAACAACAAGATTGATTTTCTAAAGCAACACCTTCAAGGGAGTCACATTCGCGGGTCTTGACTAAAGATTTGAGGGGTTTACATCCTGATCTGCTATACGAACGACTTCCTTGGAGCTATCAAGAGCCCCATCGCCACTATGAAATGACACGCGTGTGCTGTTATTGCCGGACCCAGCCACTAAAGGCTAGATCATGAGTTTTCACCTCGAAGAGCAAGTTTTACAAAACTCCAGACAATGCCTTCAACAATGAAGCGATGCATACATTGCCGTTGCCAAGCCCAATCAACGAAGGCTAGACTACTGATCTTCACCCTAGAGCTCGGGAACTGGTACTCGAAGAGAACCGCCAAACCGAAGTCCCTCGGTGCTACCGCAGCCACTTGCTGAGCCAGCACTGCCATGCCGTCTGGCCTTGACAAACTGTAGCAGGACACGAACACCAGATGTGCCTTGCACTTATAAAGAGAAGACGCACCACACCGAGAACAACTCGGCAGCGAGTATGCACACAATATCCGCGGAACACGTCTGAAGAAGGAGCGCGGTGGTCATCAAGGTTCATAAGTTCATCAGTCAAGCCAATGTGACTCCAGACCAGCATTGATGTGCTAGCACCCGATCAAGATCGCTCCTGATTAGGGAAGAAGACGCCACCAACATAAGCTAGCCTGCCATATCGCCCGATCCGAAAGCCGCAACACAGCCCAGATCAGGTGGCAACTTCCATGGGGATGGAAACGAATCCTGTAACCCATGCCGACATCAAGAGATCCCTTCAGCCATATGGCCAAGGCAGCCGGACGACCTAGCCGCCTAGATTTGATCTAGGGAGAGACGGCGGTGCAACGCCACATCGGAGGAAAGGAGGCCAATGTTCGTCTTCAACGAAGAAACCCTCCGAGGCTTCCTACGACCGCCGCGAGGGAAGAAGAGACTAGAGGCGATGGCCAGAAGGGGTGGTGGCGGATCGCCCCTAGATTGCTAGTCGCATGCATTGTCCTTGTTAGAATAGCTCTTCCAATTTAGTGGATCTGAAGGGAGGCATTGAAAGGCCTAGGTCCCCTGTTCCGTCCCAGTCGAACTCGAAGCCCTCTTACTAGCAAAAAAGATAGGGAACAATATTGATTGCCTTTCTTGTTTGATTGCTTCGTTTCGTTCGAGAATTAACTGCACATTCATAGACTCTTCCTTACGCCTTCAAGGAGGAAGCAGGGATGGCATAAGTGAATCCGATCCATTAAGCCACCTCTACAGAACGCCTCTTCCTCTACTTCATACGACGCGTCCTGTGAAAAATATGACCTCTATCTCTCTCTGCCACTTATCCATCGTTAATCTTGGATAATCATTAGCATTTACACACTGAGTGAGATTGACCCATGAGATCCTCAACCCCGGGGCATTTCTGGCCTAGAATCGAATGATTACCTGGCCTTCCGAAAGCTTTGTGTCAGACCTCTTTGTCAGTGGACAAGCTAAGAAAAATGGTGACGATGCTCGGTGTATGTTTACAAGATTCTCATGAACTCGCTATACGGTAGATTTGGTATAAATCCGGAAAGTACTACAACCGAGATATGCAAAAAGGAACGATAAGAGTATTTGATACAAACTCTAAATTTATTTTAGAACCAAACTCTAATTTGATCTCAGGTCACATGCTAAGCGATCATTAGTCGCAGATTGTTAGGTCGAAAGCACCACATTATGCGACGTGTTTCCTTTGCAAATAGGTAAACAGATATACTACAATAGAACAGTGGACGCCAAATCTCCGAATAGAGCCGTCCAGTTACTTGGTAGTACATGGTCAGAAATGGGCGGGTGGGTGTAACTATGACTCGCACAGTCAGTTAGACATTGCTCTGAAAGTCTGAAACTAGTATCGTGCGTGTCAAACTTTACCTAACCTTGATGGAATGGAACGGGCGAATGATCATTAGCATATGGCGAAAAAGGTTAGGTCGCCGTCTCCGAGCCATCCCAGGCCCTCGTGTGGATATATAAACGATATCATATTTGCGCAAGAGGTGACGCGGGTCGCGCTCGGGTCAATTCCTTGTCCCCAGGGTCCGCACGCACGTGTCGTCTCGCAGCTCACAAGTGTCCGACTCACCTGTCACCACGATGCACCGTTTTGAGACGGGAGATTCCAGAATTCTGACCTGTTGTGTTGTTTTTTGTGTATGCTACTCTATCTTAGTCGGCAGATTTTCATCGAGGAATTTGGTGTGCGTTTCATTTGCTATGGCAAGAGGATTAATTGTGTCAGTCATTGGTTCAGCTGACTAAACTATGCGTTCGTACTGGCACAGGTATCATAAGAAAAAAAATAAGGATTGGCAGAAGAAGAGAAGAAACATACGAATGGGTGAGGTACTCGGTTCTTTTCTTCAAGGGAAATTGGAGGCACAAGAATATTCAAGTTGTGCAGAAACGTGCTCTCGAAACCAGATGCTCGTACGCCTTCGTTGACTCCAACAAATAGGAGTCCCCCATGTGCCACTATAGGAGGCGGGAGAAAATACCACAAATGGTGTTGTGACTGTGGTCAATGATAAAATTGGGCCGTCTCCGAGCGCAAAGCCGCGACGGGCCCGACGGGCACCGTGTGTCCCTTATCGCGGCGACGGCTCGCGAGGCCATCCGGTCGCGGCCGTCAGGCGCGATTGCTGCCGGGGCTGGGACAGGACGCGCAACAGGCTGGGACAGGCCGCTGTCGCGACTACTGGCCACGATAGCTGGGCCGTCGCTTCCCGCCCATTTATCCAAGCAATTTTGCACAAGTCGTCACCACAACAGAGAATAACGTTACATATTTAATAGAAATAAATTTAAACAAGCCCAAGCCTCTTCCTCTTTCTTGGATAAATGCCAAATCAAATCAATTAAACCAAAATGAAACAAAATTGGTCACAACTAAAAAATAAATCAAATCAAATCAAATCTTCATTCTCCTTATTTAAATGACAAATCAAATTAAATAAACCAAAAAGGAATGGGCCCCTACAGTCGCAGCCGGCCGAAGTGAGGACCCAACTGTCGTGGCCGGTAGTCGCGACAGCGTCCTGTCCCAGTCTGTCGCGCGTCCTGTCCCAGCCCCGGTAGCAATCGCGCCTGACGGGCGCGACCAGATGGCAATCGCGGGCCATCGCCGTGACAGGGGACACAAGGCGTCCGTCGGGCCCGTCGCACGGTCACTTTTTGCTTTGTACTCGGAGACGGTTTAATTTGCTATTGACCACAGTCGTAGCGTTTATTCGTGACATTTTCTCAGGAGGCGGACGTTAAAGCTTCGTGCGATGGGCTGCGTGGCCCTGGAAACGGTCGGTTGCCAATGCTGCGGCCACACGTAAGCGCGATCAAGATTGCAACGGCGACAGGTGGGCCCAAGGGTTAGTACCAGCACAAGCCAAAATTATTTCCAACCATATTCACTATGCAGGTCTAAATTGTATGATGAAAATATTACGAGCAAGACGACGCGATATTTTCTCTCCAAGTCCTAGCAATAGTCTACAAGCGTCATACTCCTAAATATTATATAATTTTTTTTAACAACTGATAAGAATATAGTCTTTCCGTTTAAGAGAAATAGAAGTAACAATTACAAACACTGGACCATATTTTTATGTGAACATGTCGAAACTCATAAAGAAAACAAAAATGTACTATTCCTGATCCGTCGTAGCACTCTGGGTGGGCATGTCAAAAACAGTGACCCTCGGTTTAATGTCCTTAAAAGCTATGTAAATAACGTCAAGGTAGGTAAGCCTCTCGTTCGTGAAGATGCACCATTTCGCTCTTTTCATATGTTTCATATGACATAGAGAAGTCGACTGTTACGCTTGCTTAAGAGCCTTGTTTGTCTGAAGAATCATGCAATTTCATTTCTAAATTAAAGTGAAAGATGCGGGGCTGCACGTGATTGGCATTTTGTCTCAAGAATAGACCAGGTCTTAAACCGTCGTGGTGAAAGAACAGTCCTTATAAAGATGTGTTATTGTTTCTAAAGTCCAAAGACAAAACTGACATACCTAATGCTGGGGCAGTAAGAATTAGGATAAATCAATAGAGCAAAATACACTTTGAATCAGCATGTGACTTCTAGATCTTCTCAGCCGAGAACGCGAGGTAAGTTCCTGACAATACCACCGCGTTGTAGTATCACAAGTTTTAATTGTTGCTTGCTTCGGAAGGGACGGGGACTCGGGTGCGAGTAGCAAAGCCCAACCCAACAAAAAGCACGGGATAAAAAGGCAGAGCACACAAATCCAAACGCATGAAATTTTCAGTAGCGCAGCACTGCAGACGACGGCCACCAATACCTACTGCAACCAAGGCTACAAACAGCAGCCGAAGAACAGTATTAGCCCGCAGCCGCGCGGTGGCAGCAGCGCGTTTGAATCGAGACCAAAGCCGGCCCGGACCCTGAGGAGCGCGAGGGCGAGAGCGTCGGGTTCGGCGTCGAGGCTGGCCGCCGCCGCGAGGATATCGGCGCCGGTGCGCGCGGTGATGGCCTGGTGGCGGAAGAAGGTGGTCTTCCCGGCGCGCCGCGTGCTGACCGCCGTCTCCACCCGCGTCCGCGCCCGCAAGACAGGTACGCAGTTACGTGCATCATCAGCTCCCTAGCCGTGCTTTGGTATGAGTATGATGGGTTCCACCATTGATTGAGCCATGGGTATGGCGATCGAACACACAGATACATGGAGAAATTTCTTAGAGCTCGTTAGTTGTTGGCCTGATTTCCTTCGTCTGGATGTGTTCATCGTGGAGTTATTTTCTTTTCTGGATGCGATACGAGATCCTACTGCTTGTTTATTTGTCCTTGATTTTAACAGACAGGCACACGGAGAGAGGGATACTTTTAGTTTTGTTTTCTTGATCATAGTGGAATTCACTTGTGGATTGTTTTACCACTCCATTGGGTTAAGCACGAGCGTTTTTACCATTAGATAAGTAGCATGAGCGTTGCTGAAGTTTATTCAGGTTAAACTGCAATTACCTTGATGAACAGAGAATTGCATATTCAGCAGGACAGTCATGGCCTAGAAAACTGTCTTCTTTTACTTTCTAATTCAACTTGTCATAAACTTCTTTGTGACTGTTTGAACCAAACATGATAATACATGGAAACAAATCGCCAATGCATTCATGATTTTCTCTGCTCCTCTCCCCCCTCATCTTATCAAAGAACGATATTTTTTTGGGTCATGCTCTTGAAGCAGCTAGAAACCACTGAATTTTGATGTTGTTTTCTACAGTTTAGACTTACTTTTGGGGTTCCTTAAGCAATTGTTAACCCTTGCGGCGTTGACCATTGTCAATTTCGTTCGCATCACCCAGTACTCCTCCATTGTGGAATGTGATTCTTATCCACTACAATGCTGCTAAGGTAGATTTGACTTTGGAGGTTCAATCTAGAAACAACTTCTTTGTACCTCGTCAGCTCGCACTAACATTCTCCTGACATATTCTAACATGTGGGTCCAAGATGAAAAGTCTGGTGACATAAGCCTGTTTGGTTTCTAATCACCCATGCCAAAAAAAAACTTTGGAATTTCAAACGGTTTAGGTAATTTTTTTCGTAGGCAAGTAAAAAGTTCCAACTTGCACCGGCACCAAACTAAATGCTCTCCAGAGTAAGTCAAGCTCCCTGTCGGTACAAACAGTTGAGACTTCGCCGCAACTTGCAAGGAATTAGAAGCACAATGCTACCAAATCTTGTCATTGGTAGTACTAGTATCCAGCAGTATTATACTTGCATCAGCCAGCCAGTACACTATCCCCATTCAATATGTGCCGCCAAGTATCACGAGGTAGGTAGATGGTGCACTAAAGATCAGCAGGTGCAAGTATATTTCTCGGGTCCCATACCAGTAGTACTACTACTGGCAATTAGTGCCATCTAATTTTTCGTACAATCAGTTAATCTTTAGCTTATATCTGCACAGATCTTGTTTGATACCATGCAAATCTCAAGTGAAAAAAACAGTACTAGTACGTGTCAAGTGGATTCTTCTGCTTGTTCTGTCCTGTTCTCTTGCAGCTTCTTTTCTCTCCTCTTCAGATCTTGTCCCTGCTGCAAGTGTGAAATAATCCAGCTCTTGCGGTCTGAACAGAGCTTTTGCGATTGAGGCGGTGCATAGGAGTGGTCTGCCACCGCCACTGATCTGCACCGAAAGATTCTTGAGGTTAGAAACATTTTCTAAGCAAATGTGGCACTCGACAACACAATCAATAGGAGATAATGCCGTCCACGCGTACACCCATCAACTTTTTAACCACCGACTTATCTAGAACTCGATCTTATGCTTATGTTAGGAGGAGAGAACACCGATCTTACAATCTAGTAGTCTAGTACTAGCACATTCAATGAGTCCATGCAGAAATCAAACTGGGCCCCGGGAAAACAGTTGATTTCTTGGAAGAAAGTTGCAGACCACCGGAACTGCCCATGGCTCCTACTGCCTTTCTTCTGTTGGAGCAGTGTGATGACTGATAGGTGATGGGTGATGACCTCTGCATATTTTTCTTTTTTGTATCTTTTTGTGGAGCTCCTTTCCTTTTTGTCCCCAACCGTCCGTTGTAACGCCATAAAGTCATGTCACTATGTCAGTAACTTGCCTTGCTCGTTCTTGGTTGGGGTTGGTGTCCTGATCGAATAAAGGCCATGCTCCTGTGCGTTTGAGGTAAAGTTATTTACTCTAGTGCAAGAAGTGGAGAAACTTCTCGGTAAGGACCGAGGAAGGAATGTTCTTGGCTGCGAAAAAGCAGAAGGGATATATTTCCTTTGGTTTGTTTGTAGATAAGGATGGAGTGCAAGTAGCTATCTCAGTAGAATATCGAATGTGTTGGGAAAGTGTAGTGTCCCTCTTACCATTTATTTCACTTTTTGCTGGGTGAGATGCTAGTTCATCTTCCTCTTTTGGGAGTTGTTTCTTTGTCTAGGTAATTTCTGGGCTTCTAGAGCCTGCCAATTGCTCAGCTCTTGAGTTCTTGAGCAAGCAAGGACACGGCCTTTTTATCCAAAGAATAAAAAGACACCCTTGACTCAGCAATTCGATTAGATTACCAGTGAAAGCCCATTATTGTGTATGGGCCCCCAAGGTCTAATAGATGTAGAACTGTAGTACACAGGCCTCAATGCCTTCTCCATCTGTTTTAGGCCCATGATGCCAATTGCCAAGTTGTTCAACCTATCAAGAAAGGAGGAAGAGAGAACAACTGAGCAAGTATACAACCAGCACAAGTCTCTTTCCATTTACATGAGTGCTAACAAGCGCCACATTTCTTTCATCTCCCTCCAAAATTGTAAGGTGTAGAATAAGCCAGCATTGTCCGTTCGTTTTCTCCACTAACAAAGTGGGAGAAAAGGAAAAGGCACATCTCTTTCATATTCTCTCTTTGGGGCAAAATCCATGACAGTGACAAAATCCTTATCTGAAACCCGTGCGTGCAGGCAGTGGAGGCAGCATACTGAAGCTTCACGAGGATGTGCAGACCTGTGGATACAAGGACGTGCAGGTGATGTTCGAGATCCTGACGTCAGAACTGGAGGAGCCGCATGCCTCGAAAAGGCGCAAGCAGCCAGCCTGGAGGGCGCCGTCGGCGTGGTCCAGCCGGTCGTCGTCGATCGCGGCCGCGCAATAGAGACCGTGACGCAACATGGAATGGCAGTTTGGTTTGGTGGCACCGGTTAATAAGAAGATAAGAACACCAATTTAGTACCTGATGATAGCTATTAGTCTGGCACTTGATGCCTAAAATGCCAGGTATCAGGCATCCATCCCCCTGCCCGTCTGTCCCGGAAAAGAGCGGAAATATCAGCAGCGCCAAGCTGTGAAGCGTTTCATAAGCCTCTGAAAGTCTGAATGTTTTGTACATGTTACATATCGGTTGTGCTGAATTTTCGCAAACTCGGGAAAAAAAGATGGAGCAAGAGGGGTTTATTTTTCAAGTGTGTTCATGTTTTTTTGTTAATGTGTGTGCTTTACTTGCTATTGAAGAATATCTAATTGATGGATTGTTGGTATGCGCCTTCCTTACTTTCTTGACGTTATGTAGGATGGCAAAAGAAAGGACACCGATTAGCAACATTATGTAGGATCATGACTGGTGCAACTTAAAAGAGTTTCTTTCATGCCAGAAGTTGACACTTAACAGAACTGAGCAAACCGAAGAGAAGGCGACGCATTATGGGCCGTTAATTCCCTTGCCAAGTGGCGACCATAGCTCATGAATCGACTAGCCCTTTTAATGATGCCATTTTAATATGAACCTACAATGACATACAGCATCATGTTGGAGGTTAGTGTGGCAGTTGCATTTAGTTTCTGGATTGTGTTCAAGTATGACTAGAAGTACATTTTAGGTCTCAAAGTTTGAATTCATGCAGATTCTAAAAAAAGTTTGAATTCATGCAGATAAGTTGACCATAATATTTCTCTTGTCCAGAATTGTCAGAGAAAGAACCTAAAGCGTTCATACTACTGCAACACAGAGATAAGTTTGAGTATACCCATCACGGAGAAACTATTGTTTCAGAGCTCTTCTTTATGACAGTTTAATCTGTATTTTTAGCAACTTACCGAGTTCCTTCCGTCCTTGAAGTGGACAGAAATATGCAGCGTATAAGAAGCATATCATTGTGGGCTATACCACTTGGCTTTGGCTATTGTGATATAACAATTTATGTGTTTATCGACATGGCGTCCGACTTGAAGGTTTGGTGGAAGTGAATTTTTTTTTGAAACGGCGGCAAAAGCTTTGCCCCATATATTAATTAAGGAGGAGTTTAAACAAGCAAAGTGAGAACAGGACCCATACAACTCACACCAGAAGTGAAATTATTGACTGACAATAAGATGTAATTCAGGTAATATGCTTCCAAATTTGCAAAAAAGAAATCCCTTCCAACTTTTTTTTTGGCTAAAAGTGGAATCTCGAATCCTTATATCCTTAGTTCCTCCAGGAATTTTTTTTCAATATATCCTTCTTTCGAGGACAAATGGCCTGGAGAAACGGGTCACAGATACATATATAAATAGAAAGAAACAACAGAACATTTTGGAATCATTTCTGCTCAAACAATGTTAAGACTAAGTCTAAACACCCTTACACTCTGATCCTTTCGCTTTCTAAGAAAGATACTAATAGGAAGAACAAGGGGGCAACTGAAAGGATGTCCCGTCAAGCTCCCAGAATAACGACTGATTCGAGGAAACTAAGTGTAGAGAGAACTAAACAAATGGACCTAGAGGATAGCTATAATCCAAATCATGTTGTGCGGTGCCGTGTGGAATTATTACACCAACAACACACTGAAAGGCAAGAAACAAAGCACAAAACCTAAAAAAACACTCTTGATTGTTTCATCATGTGACTATAGAGACATGCACCTTAGTAGGCCACTGTATTGGAACACAGGCAATTGCCAAGTGCCATCCATCCATCATCCTCTCTCTGGAAAATGAAAAAAAAACTCTGGACGGTCTATATATTTATGAGCGGTCTATATATTTACGAGTGTAATCAAGAATTGAATAGAATTATGATGGCATGATGTTGATACGGCACGAGGAGAATATAATAAGTAGAAGACGGTCAGAGCCATGAGAATGCAAAGTAAAGCTAAGACAAAGGTATCCCGATGTGTGTGACTTTGTCTAGCACAAAATACATAAGAAAAGGGAGGCCCCTAGTTGTATAAGTGTGTAGCTTGATTGTTTGATTCCTTACATAATCATGTTGACACAAAGGGAGATGCTAAAAGTGAGGCATAAGGCTTCAGAGTCCATGGCTGCTATGATGCATATATACAGGGAGTGTAGGTGAAATTTCCCAAATTGTCGATCTCAGCATGGAGGCAATAAAAATTAATGTAGTCAGCCTTACAAGTTAGAACAGAGGAAAGACTACAAAGAACATGGGGAACTCAAAACAAAGTCAGGTGAAAGTTTTCTATTGCAGCTTTGGATCATGTGCATATTCCCATATCAGCATCCTTTGCCGAACTCACAAATGGAGACGACAAGGTCACATGGAGGTCGTCTGACGGAGATCACGTACTACTCTCTTATTGGAATTCCAGAAGCCAACGACTGTTATTTGTTACAAAAAAATTATCCTGCAAACTATTCAGTTGGCAGTCCAGCTGGTACGGTTTTCTTAGCATATCAATACTTTGTTTGAGTACAAGGATATCCAGACGCACCAGCACGAACAGTGGCGAGTGCGCGTGCGCCACATAAACTAGGGCCATGTTTGGTCCGGGAATTTTTTTCCGATTCTGCGGAAAGTAAACTGTTTAATCTGAAATTCTTTCATTCCAAATATAGCCTAGAAATATTGCAAAGGCATGAATATCTGACAGTTTACCGCTGAATGTTACGAGTGTCTATGTCTTGATTAAACATGGCACGCCGCATCGGTCAATGAATTCAAAATAGGGCCTAAAAGTATCGTAAGAGGGACAAGAGCTTCGCACTTTACCATTGAACAATGACGGACCTTCATCAAAAATTAAGAGGGAGCCGTGGATTGTGTATAAGTCGAAAAGACAAACAAGTGTTTGGATATACTAGACGTGCATGTCATCAAGGATTTCACGGGGTTGGGGGCCAGCACCCACCTGGTCTCCACGAAGTTCCGTCGTATATACTCTGAATAAATACAGAACCATGTCGTTCCTAGGATCAAACATGTGTAGGTAGAACGAACATTCGCTAGACCATAAGCTCATCGGTTCTAACTTACCAATGCAGGACCAGGACCATACATTTTTCTTTTCTTGAAACTCATCCGTGAGCTCTAAAAATCACTAAAGAAGGAGTAGGTACCCAGGTGGACCGAGCAGTTGACAACATGACTTGCCAACTAAGCAGCGCTTGGTTCCCAGTGTTTTTACATATTTGAAGTCAAGATTAATATTTTTCCGTATATTGACCCATCGGCCTTTCTCATTATATAGACAGCATTGACGACCAAATTGGGCAGTACCCCCGGATGGGCCGAGTGCGTCGGGCAAGATCTGCAATGCTACCGAATCGTGGCCCAGGCCGAGTGGTGCAGCGTCCCCGAATCCCGAGTACCCGTTTCCGAGTACCCGCGGTCCCGAGTTCTGGCGCCCCCGAGCACTCGCGCCCCCGAGCACTCGTCCCCGAGCACTCGTGCCCCGAGTATTCATGTCCCCGAGCACTCGCGCCCCGAGTACTCGTGTCCCCGAGCACTCGTTTCCGAGCATGAGATCCGAGTGCCGGACCCCGAGCACCCTATGTCCCCGAGTACTCGTCCCCGAGCACTCGTGTTACCGGGTACTCGTGTTCCCAAGCGCTCGTTTCTTAAGTTCTCGTGCGCCCGAGTACTCGCCTTCCCGAATGGGTCCAAGCCAGGCTCCGAACGATGCATCCGAGTCCCAGCCACGCCAGGTCGGTTGCCAAGCCGTAACGTTCCCGTACTTTCCTACAGGTGGGCCGAGGCATTGGATTTCAAGACGAAGACTTTCTGCGCTGGAGGCCTTGACTTGGGGCTCAAGGAACAATAGTTGATCGTGGCATTTAAAGGAAAGTCTGAGATTTGGAAGGACTCCCGGATAATATGGAAAGGACATCTCGTATACAAGGCGGAGTCCAGATCACGGCGGTTAATTCGATCAGATTAGGAAGTTATCTCGAGTTTGTATGGAAACATATCTTTGTACGAGATAGAGTCCAATTGTAGCTCAAAGACCGGGCATACCCTATAAATATGAAGGGTATATGGCCGATTGAGGTGGAACTCTCCCAATCGACGCACTCAATACATTATCTTTTCATCTACTATTTTCTCCCTTTGTTTTATGCTTCTCGTTCTTCGTTGTTCTTCGTGTTTCACGGCAACGAGACTCGAGGCCCTGGGGGCGATCAGGTCGACCTAGGGCAGCCCATAGCCGCCGCACCTCCTGACGGGGTCCCTCCCGGGGGTGTGGGGTTTCGGGTTCCAAAAGCACCCGCCGGCGTGTCTTGCGTATCGCGCTCCCGGCGGGTCTCCCCCGATTCCGTGTCCCGCGCATCGCGCTCGGCCTCGGGGGTACACGGTGACGTGTTCGTGTGCGAACACACTTTTTGGCGACTCCGCTGGGGACGAAATCATCATGTCTAACAATCAGATTCCACAACTCGGCGAGATCAGCACCGATAACATCATCAAGCCCGACTACAATGAGCTATCGGAGGAACATCGCCAAGCTTTCGAAGCGTACAAGAAAAAGCGGGAGGAGGAAGATCTGCAGACGTTCCTCGCGAACTTCAAGAAGGATCGTCAAGGGAACATTACTCCGGTTGGAGAAATCAAATTCCCTCCTCTATACGGCAAGAAGGCTGACACCCCGGTAAGTAGCACGTTTTCCCCAGAACAGATAGCCGAAATACAAGGTTATATTTCGGAAGGCAATACTCTTGTTTACAACACGTTCATGGAAAACACAAGTGTTAAGGGGAGCACGCGCCCAACATCTAGTGGTATTGCCGGTACGGCTGTAGGTGTGTTAAACCCTGATCCGACCTCGGTAGTAGGTTCATCGGCGCTTCCCGTGCCATTGAATTTACGCCCTAGTCAGACCAACCAACTCGTAGCCGTACCCGCCAGCCCTAGTCCGATCATGAGCATACCCGGTTCGGCGGTAGCGCCGAACCAGAGCCTGATTACACCTTCCATGAACACAACCATGGTTAAGCCGATGCCGAGTCACGACTCGGCGCATGGATTACAGGCCGCACCCATGGCCAGTCGTCCCACGGCGACTTCGTCCCGCTACGGACGAAATTTTAGCCAAGCTCCAGGAAGACATGAAAAGGATGTTTACCGAATCCGGACTCGAGCCGAAGTTTAGAAGTCGGATGTACCAGAAGCCATATCCTGACTACTATGATGCTATCCTATATCCTCCGGGTTACAAGGTTCCCGACTTCGCTAAATTTAGCGGTGAAGGAACGAAAACTACATGGGAACATGTCAGTCAGTATCTAGCACAGTTAGGTGAAGCGAACTCTATAAACGAGTTGAAAGTGCGCCTATTTCCCTTGTCACTGACTGGCACAGCTTTTTCATGGTTCTCCGCTTTGCAGCCTGGCACTATACTCTTGTGGTCGCAGTTAGAGCAGAAGTTCCATGATCACTTTTATAGCGGCGACAATGAACTCAAGTTGACACATCTTACATCGGTCAAGCAGAAGCACGACGAGTCGGTCACCGACTACGTCAAAAGATTTAGGGACACAAAGAACCGATGCTACAGCTTGGTAATAACCGAGAGAGACTTGGCCGACTTGGTACTGGCCGGGTTGAAGACCCACATCCGAGAAAGGATAGAAAATTATGAGCTCTTAAGTGTCAACCAAGTCTTGCAAAAAGCTTTGGCTCAAGAAAGCCGAAGCATAGAAGTCAAAGAGATTCATAGGTCCAAACCCGATCGCCCTAGGATGCACATGGTCGAGTACGACAGCTCGGGCGATGAGGGTAACATATACGCTGCCGAGTTCGTTTGGTCCTCCAAGACCAAACCATATACTTGTGATGCCCTCAAGCCGACTCGCAAGAATCATGAAGAGCAGATAAAATTCACCTTTGATGTAGCTAAGTGTGATAAAATATTTGATTCTTTGTTGCAAGATAGGATCATTAGAATATCTCATTCTTTACCGCCGTTTGAAGAGCTGAAACGGCGAGCTTATTGCAAGTATCATAATTCTTTTTCTCATGCGACTAATGACTGCAATGTTTTTCGGCGACAGATACAATCGGCCATTAATGAGGGACGATTGAATTTCGCCGATATGCAAATCGATAAACAACCCTTCCCAATGAATGCTATGGACTTAGAAGGGAAGAAAGTTTTGATTCGGCCCGACATAGCCGAATCAGCTAACAAAGACAATGTGGTCCTCGGGGAACCTCGGAAGAAAGAAGTCGGCCAAGCCCCGGGAAGGGAAGTCGTGCTCGAGAAACAACCCGGCGGCAAAGAGACATTGAAAATCACTATCAGAAATCACGCACTCGGGGGGCAATCCCGAGTACAGGAAGACCACACCAGTGCACTCGGGGGGCAGCCACCGACTCCAGAAAGTACCCGGGCCAAGTTCATCAAACCCAAGAGTCCGGAAGTCGGCAAGTGGAAGACCAATGAAGCCAGAGCTCAGCATAAAAGAGTAAAGCCGACTTTCGATAGGTTGCTGTCCAAATACACCAACCAGGCGGCCGGTGTCATCCCTAACCGGCCATCGCGCTTAAAACGCCCAAGGTCACCTCCAAGGCCAGAGTTCCAGTATGGAACACACGATTCGCTGTTAGATAGGTGGCGCCGAGATTGTCGCGCCATAAGACCGGAGGACACTGCTAAGGTACTTGCAGTTCCTTCAGCGGTGACTACATCAATGTAGCTTCTCCTATACCGTTGGCGAGTGCCTTGTACTCAGTTTTTGTAGACGAGCGCGACACTTTTGGTTGCTTGCTGGCATTCTATGAAATCAGGTTGGGTCCAAAGAAGATTGTGAATCCTTTGGTGGAACGTTGATCGTCAGCACAGCTGGCCCAATCAGCATCGGTGATGGCGCTAAGGATAGGTGATGTAGACTTACATATGCTCAATCCAATTGTGATAGTCCCCTTCACATACCTTAGAGTCTGTTTGACGGCCTCCTAGTACACATTGGTTGGTCTCGACAAAAACTGACACACCTTGTTTACGGCAAACGCAATGTCAGGTCGAGTGAGGTGAGATATTGCAAACCTTCGACTGTACTCTGATAGTGGAAAACATTTTCATCTCCAAGTGTATGCCCTAGCTCGCTTGATAGCTTTTCTTGTACACACATTGGGGTTGAGACGGGCTTACATTTCTCCATACAAGTGCGATGAAGCAAATCTTGAGCATATATTCTTTTGAGTGAGAGTGATCGGGGGGGATTGTGAGCAACCTCAAGCCCCAAAAAATAGTAAAGGGAACCGAGATCCTTGACCGGAAAGGAGGGTGCAAGCTGAGCAAGTAGGCGATCAACAACAAGGTGACAAGAGCTAGTAATAACAATACAATCGACATAGAAAAGCATGTAGATGATGATGCCATCACGAGAGTAGAGGAATAAGGACATATCTGCTTTGGAGGGGACGAAGCTGAGTTGTTGGTGACGATCACTCGGGCGAGAATACCATGCACGAGAGACCATAAATGGCCTTTTGAAGCTTGCATATATAGGAAGGGTGATGAGGGTCCGCAAAGCCAGGCGGTTGTTGCATATAAGCGGTCTCAGTGAGAATACCATGCATGAAAGCATTACTGATGTCAATCTGATGAAGGCGCCAACCTTGGACACCGCGAGCGAGAGAACCAGATGCATAGTAGCCGGCTTGACAACTGGGCTAAAGGTGTCGAGGTAGTTGATGTTGTACCGTTGAGTGAAGCCCTTGGTGATGTGGCAGGCTTTGTATTTGTCGATGCTGCCATCCAGTTTCTTCTTGACCTTGAAGATCCATTTATTGCCGATTATATTTCGTCCCGGTGGCCGTGGGACCAAAATCCACGTGCCATTCAGCTAAAGTGCCGAGAACTTGGCCTCCATGCCTCACGCCAATGAGCATCAGTCATGCAGACTGATAGGTGGTCGGTTTGGTGAGAAATGTTCGTCGTCGCAGATCGTAGAGCACCATGCTGTTGGTCAGGACACGTGGCTCGGTGACGTTGTCACGGAGATGCTTCATCATTGGATGGCGAGGGGGGAGGGGCCGGGCTAGAAGGAGCCGAGGGAATCGGGACAGTGGCAGCAGGCCTAGCCGAATTGGCCACTGCGAGGCCAGGTAAAGTGAAGCTGGGCCGCGTGGTAAAGGAGGCGTGGAGGACACAACATCTGGAGCCAGGATGTGCATGGCGCGACTAACTGCAGGATTTGAGGCCAATACATGCCGCATGGGACGGGTGACGTTAGCATCCGCAGTGTAGTGGACGTCGGTAGCGGGTGCAACACTGGACCCTCGGGGATATCTGCAACAGAAGAGAAATTGCATGAGGCAAGATCATTAGTTGCCAATAAAGATAGGTCATAAATCTGCATGCAATCATCTCGCGTTACTGGCTCAGTTGAAGGAAAAACGGAAGGTGCCAGTGTAGTAGATGTATGAGTGGAAGGAGCAGCGAAGGGAAAGACCGTCTTGTCAAAAACAACATCCCATGAGATATATATACGACCAATAGAGCGATCGAGGCACTTATATCCCTTGTGCATGGAACTATACCCGAGGAAAATGCATTACCGAGAATGGAACTCTAGTTTCTAGTTGTTATATGGACATAGATTTGGTCAACATCCACAGCCAAAAGCATGTAGGAGGTGTAATCTGGTTCCTCCTTAAGAAGCCGAGCAAGAGGAGTAGAGTCATGAATAATGTGATTCGGCATGGATTAATATGGTAACATGTAGTGAGGAATGCCTCGTCCCAAAAACAGAGAGGAAGCAAGGAGTGAGCAAGGAGGGCAATACCATTGTCGACAATATGTCAGTGTTGGTGCTCAACAACGCCGGTGACGCGGTGTGTGATGCCAACTTGAGTAAAGTAGTGATGAAGACAACGATACTCGCCGCCCCAATCAGACTATACTGCACAAATCTTAGCATTGAGCAGGCGCTCAACATGAGTTTGAAAGGTATACAACTTGCTCCACATCAGATTTGTGCTTAATCAAATAAATCCAAGTAAAACGACTGTTGTCGGCGGTACGCGAACTAGGGTTCCCTGAGCCGTCGGCAAAGGGCCAAACTCGATGCCACGTCACCCAAAGGGTGTGGGAATCGGGAGTATGCGCTCGGGGGCTTGCCCCCCCGAGCACTGTGTCCGCTTGGCCCCTACGGGTTTAGTCAAGTGGCCCACGTGCAGCGAGTGGTCGGAGATGCGGGCTCGGGGGTCCCCGAGCCCGGGAACCCCGAGCGCCTCTGGCTCCTCCCTCGGTGCCGCGTGGCAAGGCGCCCCGAGCGCCCCTCGGGGGCCCTACCCCGAGCACTACTTGTTTCCTCCCACGACGCCACGTGGCGGGGTGCCCCGAGCATCTCTCGGGGGCCTTGACCCCGAGCAATCTCCGTGGGTCCATCAACCAGTACACGTGGCGGGGGTTCCGCGGCGCCTCCGAAGGGCCCCGGCGGGCCCTTTCCACGTGTCCCATCGGGCGCATTTAAAGCCTGTCCGGTGCATTTAATGCCTGTCAGCAGGCGTGCCTACTCCAGGCCCAAAGCGGGCGTCCACCGACGTGATAAGGCCTGTCAGTTATCATCTGACACGCTTTATGACTTTCGGGCACGGTACGAGCGCGCAG